>CANQJN010000026.1:9330000-9666000 GCA_947623535.1 Coelioxys conoideus
TCTGCTTCATACCGTCTGTCTCAGACCGTCTATCTCGTCCCGTCGGTCTCAGACCGTCTGTCTCAGACCAGCTGTCTCAGACCGTCTGTCTCAGGCCGTCTGCCTCAGACCGTCTGTCACAGACGGTCTATCTCGTCCCGTCTGTCTCAGACCGTCTGTCTCAGAACGTCAATCACGTCCCGTCGGTCTCAGACCGTCTGTCTCAGACCAGCTGTCTGAGACCGTCTGTCTCAGACTATCTGTCTCAGACCGTCTGTCTCAGACCGTCTGTCTCAGACCGTCTGTCTCAGGCCGTCTGCCTCAGACCGTCTATCTCGTCCCGTCTGTCTCGTCCCATCTGTCTCAGACCGTCTGTCTCGTCCCGTCGGTCTCAGGCCGTCTGTCTCAGACCAGCTGTCTCAGACCGTCTGTCTCAGACCGTCTGTTTCATACCGTCTGTCTCACACCGTCTGTCTCAGACCGTCTGTCTCAGACCGTCTGTCTCAGACCGTCTGTCTCAGACCGTCTGTCTCAGACCTTCTGTCTCAGACGTCTGTTTCATACCGTCTCTCTCACACCGTCTGTCTCAGACCGTCTGTCTTAGACCGTCTGTCTCAGACCGTCTGTCTCAGACCGTCTGACTCAGACCGTCTGTCTCAGACCGTCTGTCTCAGACCGTCTGTCTCAGAACGTCTATCTCGTCCCGTCGGTCTCAGACCGTCTGTCTCAGACCAGCTGTCTCAGACCGTCTGTGGGCAGACCCTCTGTTTCATACCGCCTGTCTCACACCGTCTGTCTCAGACCGTCTGTCTTAGACCGTCTGTCTCAGGCCGTCTGTTTCATTCCGTCGGTCTCAGACCATCTGTCTCAGACCGTCTATCTCTGCCCGTCTGTCTCTAACTGTCTGTCTCAGACCGTCTGTTTCATACGGTCTATCTCAGCCGTCGGCATCAGACCGTCTGTCTAATTCCGTATGTCTCAGATCCTCTGTCTCGGGCTGTCTGTCTCGGACCGTCTGTCTCGGACCGTCTGTCTCGGACCGTCTGTCTCGGACCGTCTGTCTCGGACCGTCTGTCTCGGACCGTCTGTCTCGTCCCGTCGGTCTCAGGCCGTCTGTCTCAGACCAGCTGTCTCAGACCGTCTGTCTCAGACCGTCTGTTTCATACCGTCTGTCTCACACCGTCTGTCTCAGACCGTCTGTCTCAGACCGTCTGTCTCAGGCCGTCTGCCTCAGACCGTCTGTCACAGACGGTCTATCTCGTCCCGTCTGTCTCAGACCGTCTGTCTCAGAACGTCAATCACGTCCCGTCGGTCTCAGACCGTCTGTCTCAGACCAGCTGTCTGAGACCGTCTGTCTCAGACCATCTGTCTCAGACCGTCTGTCTCGGACCGTCTGTCTCGGACCGTCTGTCTCGGACCGTCTGTCTCGGACCGTCAGTCTCGGACCGTCTGTCTCGGACCGTCTGTCTCGGACCGTCGGTCTCGGACCGTGTGTCTCAGACCGCCTGTCTCAGACCGTCTGTCTCGGACCGTCTGTCTCAGGCCGTCTGCTTCATACCGTCTCTCTCAGACCGTCTATCTCGTCCCGCCGGTCTCAGACTGTCTGTCTCAGACCAGCTGTCTCAGACCGTCTGTTTCAGACCGTCTGTCTCAGGCCGTCTGCCTCAGACCGTCTGTCCCAGACCGTCTATCTCGTCCCGTCTGTCTCAGACCGTCTGTCTCAGAACGTCAATCTCGTCCCGTCGGTCTCAGACCGTCTGTCTCAGACCAGCTGTCTGAGACCGTCTGTTTCATACCGTCTGTCTCAGACCGTCTATCTCGTCCCGTCGGTCTCAGACCGTCTGTCTCAGACCAGCTGTCTCAGACCGTCTGTCTCAGGCCGTCCGTTTCATTCCGTCGGTCTCAGACAGTCTGTCTCAGACCGTCTATCCCTGCCCGTCTGTCTCAGAACGTCTGTCACAGACCGTCTGTCTCATACCGTCTGTCTCAGACCGTCTGTCACAGACCGTCTGTCTCAGACCGTCTATCTCGTACCGTCGGTCTCAGACCAGCTGTCTCAGACCGTCTGTCTCAGACCGTCTGTATCAGACCGTCTGTTTCATACCGTCTGTCTCACACCGTCTGTCTCAGACCGTCTGTCTCAGACCAGCTGTCTCAGACCGTCTGTCTCAGACCGTCTGTTTCATACCGTCTGTCTCACACCGTCTGTCTCAGACCGTCTATCTTAGACCGTCTGTCTCAGGCCGTCCGTTTCATGCCGTCGGTCTCAGACCGTCTGTCTCACACCGTCCATCTCTGCCCGTCTGTCTTAGACCGTCTGTCTCAGACCGTCTGTCTCATACCGTCTGTCACAGACCGTCTGTCACAGACTGTCTATCTCAGACCGTCTATCTCGTCCCGTCGGTCTCAGACCAGCTGTCTCAGACCGTCTGTCTCAGACCGTCTGTCTTAGACCGTCTGTCTTGGACCGTCTGTCTCGGACCGTCTGTTTCATACCGTCTGTCTCACACCGTCTGTCTCGGACCGTCTGTCTCGGACCGTCGGTCTCGGACCGTCTGTCTCAGACCGCCTGTCTCAGACCGTCTGTCTCAGGCCGTCTGCTTCATACCGTCTGTCTCAGACCGTCTATCTCGTCCCGTCGGTCTCAGACCGTCTGTCTCAGACCAGCTGTCTCAGACCGTCTGTCTCAGACCGTCTGTTTCATACCGCCTGTCTCACACCGTCTGTCTCAGACCGTCTGTCTTAGACCGTCTGTCTCAGGCCGTCTGTTTCATTCCGTCGGTCTCAGACCGTCTGTCTCAGACCGTCTATCTCTGCCCGTCTGTCTCTAACCGTCTGTCTCAGACCGTCTGTTTCATACGGTCTATCTCAGCCCGTCGGCATCAGACCGTCTGTCTCAGTCCGTATGTCTCAGATCCTCTGTCTCGGACCGTCTGTCTCGGACCGTCTGTCTCGGACCGTCTATCTCGTCCCGTCGGTCTCAGACCGTCTGTCTCAGACCAGCTGTCTCAGACCGTCTGTTTCAGACCGTCTGTCTCAGGTCGTCTGCCTCAGACCGTCTGTCACAGACCGTCTATCTCGTCCCGTCTGTCTCAGACCGTCTGTCTCAGAACGTCAATCTCGTCCCGTCGGTCTCAGACCGTCTGTCTCAGACCAGCTGACTGAGACCGTCTGTCTCAGACCGTCTGTCTCAGACCGTCTGTCTCAGACCGTCTGTCTCAGGCCGTCTGCCTCAGACCGTCTATCTCGTCCCGTCTGTCTCGTCCCATCTGTCTCAGACCGTCTGTCTCGTCCCGTCGGTCTCAGGCCGTCTGTCTCAGACCAGCTGTCTCAGACCGTCTGTCTCAGGCCGTCTGCTTCATACCGTCTGTCTCAGACCGTCTATCTCGTCCCGTCGGTCTCAGACCGTCTGTCTCAGACCAGCTGTCTCAGACCGTCTGTCTCAGACCGTCTGTTTCATACCGCCTGTCTCACACCGTCTGTCTCAGACCGTCTGTCTTAGACCGTCTGTCTCAGGCCGTCTGTTTCATTCCGTCGGTCTCAGACCGTCTGTCTCAGACCGTCTATCTCTGCCCGTCTGTCTCTAACCGTCTGTCTCAGACCGTCTGTTTCATACGGTCTATCTCAGCCCGTCGGCATCAGACCGTCTGTCTCAGTCCGTATGTCTCAGATCCTCTGTCTCGGACCGTCTGTCTCGGACCGTCTGTCTCGGACCGTCTATCTCGTCCCGTCGGTCTCAGACCGTCTGTCTCAGACCAGCTGTCTCAGACCGTCTGTTTCAGACCGTCTGTCTCAGGTCGTCTGCCTCAGACCGTCTGTCACAGACCGTCTATCTCGTCCCGTCTGTCTCAGACCGTCTGTCTCAGAACGTCAATCTCGTCCCGTCGGTCTCAGACCGTCTGTCTCAGACCAGCTGACTGAGACCGTCTGTCTCAGACCGTCTGTCTCAGACCGTCTGTCTCAGACCGTCTGTCTCAGGCCGTCTGCCTCAGACCGTCTATCTCGTCCCGTCTGTCTCGTCCCATCTGTCTCAGACCGTCTGTCTCGTCCCGTCGGTCTCAGGCCGTCTGTCTCAGACCAGCTGTCTCAGACAGTCTGTCTCAGACCGTCTGTTTCATACCGTCTGTCTCAGAACGTCTATCTCGTCCCGTCGGTCTCAGAACGTCTGTCTCAGACCAGTTGTCTCAGACCGTCTGTCTGAGAGCGTCTGTTTCATACCGTCTCTCTCACACCGCCTGTCTCAGACTGTCTGTCTTAGACCGTCTGTCTCAGACCGTGAGTCTCAGACCGTCTGTCTCAGACCGTCTGTCTCAGACCGTCTGTTTCAGACCGTCTGTCTCAGACCGTCTGTTTCATACCGTCTGTCTCACACCGTCTGTCTCAGACCGTCTGTCTTAGACCGTCTGTCTCAGGCCGTCTGTTTCATTCCGTCGGTCTCAGACCGTCTTTGTCAGACCGTCTGTCTCTGCCCGTCGATCTCAGACCGTCTGTCTCAGACCGTCTGTTTCATACCGTCTCTCTCACACCGTCTGTCTCAGACCGTCTGTCTCAGGCCGTCTGCCTCAGACCGTCTATCTTGTCCCGTCTGTCTCGCCCGTCTGTCTCAGACCGTCTGTCTCGTGCCGTCGGTCTCAGACCGTCTGTCTCAGGCCAGCTGTTTCAGACCGTCTGTCTCAGACCGTCTGTTTCATTCCGTCTGTCTCACACCGTCTGTCTCAGACCGTCTGTTTCATACCGTCTCTCTCACACCGTCTGTCTCAGACGGTCTGTCTTAGACCGTCTGTCTCAGACCGTCTGTCTCAGACCGTCTGTCTCAGACCGTCTGTCTCAGGCCGTCTGCCTCAGACCGTCTATCTCGTCCCGTCTGTCTCGTCCCGTCTGTCTCAGACCGTCTGTCTCGTCCCGTCGGTCTCAGGCCGTCTGTCTTAGACCTGCTGTCTCAGACCGTCTCTCTCAGACCGTCTGTTTCATACCGTCTGTCTCACACCGTCTGACTCGGACCGTCTGTCTCAGACCGTCTGTCTCAGACCGTCTGTCTCAGACCGTCTGTTTCATACCGTCTCTCTCACACCGTCTGTCTCAGACCGTCTGTCTTAGACCATCTGTCTCAGACCGTCTGTCTCAGACCGTCTGTCTCAGGCCGTCTGCCTCAGACCGTCTATCTCGTCCCGTCTGTCTCGTCCCGTCTGTCTCAGACCGACTGTTTCATACGGTCTATCTCAGCCCGTCGGCATCAGACCGTCTGTCTCGGACCGTCTGTCTCAGTCCGTCTGTCTCAGGCCGTCTGCCTCAGACCGTCTATCTCGTCCCGTCTGTCTCGTCCCATCTGTCTCAGACCGTCTGTCTCGTCCCGTCGGTCTCAGGCCGTCTGTCTCAGACCAGCTGTCTCAGACCGTCTGTCTCAGACCGTCTGTTTCATACCGTCTGTCTCACACCGTCTGTCTCAGACCGTCTGTCTCAGACCGTCTGTCTCAGACCTTCTGTCTCAGACCGTCTGTTTCATACCGTCTCTCTCACACCGTCTGTCTCAGACCGTCTGTCTTAGACCGTCTGTCTCAGACCGTCTGTCTCAGACCGTCTGTCTCGTACCGTCGGTCTCGGACCGTCTGTCTCAGACCGCCTGTCTCAGACCGTCTGTCTCAGGCCGTCTGCTTCATACCGTCTGTCTCAGACCGTCTATCTCGTCCCGTCGGTCTCAGACCGTCTCTCTCAGACCAGCTGTCTCAGACCGTCTGTTTCAGACCGTCTGTCTCAGGCCGTCTGCCTCAGACCGTCTGTCACAGACCGTCTATCTCGTCCCGTCTGTCTCAGACCGTCTGTCTCAGAACGTCAATCTCGTCCCGTCGGTCTCAGACCGTCTGTCTCAGACCAGCTGTCTGAGACCGTCTGTCTCAGACCGTCTGTCTCAGACCGTCTGTCTCAGACCGTCTGTCTCAGGCCGTCTGCCTCAGACCGTCTATCTCGTCCCGTCTGTCTCGTCCCATCTGTCTCAGACCGTCTGTCTCGTCCCGTCGGTCTCAGGCCGTCTGTCTCAGACCAGCTGTCTCAGACCGTCTGTCTCAGACCGTCTGTTTCATACCGTCTGTCTCAGAACGTCTATCTCGTCCCGTCGGTCTCAGAACGTCTGTCTCAGACCAGCTGTCTCAGACCGTCTGTCTGAGAGCGTCTGTTTCATACCGTCTCTCTCACACCGCCTGTCTCAGACTGTCTGTCTTAGACCGTCTGTCTCAGACCGTGTGTCTTAGACCGTCTGTCTCAGACCGTCTGTCTCACACCGTCTGTTTCAGACCGTCTGTCTCAGACCGTCTGTTTCATACCGTCTGTCTCACACCGTCTGTCTCAGACCGTCTGTCTTAGTCCGTCTGTCTCAGGCCGTCTGTTTCATTCCGTCGGTCTCAGACCGTCTGTCTCAGACCGTCTGTCTCTGCCCGTCGGTCTCAGACCGTCTGTCTCAGACCAGCTGTCTCAGACCGTCTGTCTCAGACCGTCTGTTTCATACCGTCGGTCTCACACCGTCTGTCTCGGACCGTCTGTCTCAGAACGTCAATCTCGTCCCGTCGGTCTCAGACCGTCTGTCTCAGACCAGCTGTCTGAGACCGTCTGTCTCAGACCGTCTGTCTCAGACCGTCTGTCTCAGACCGTCTGTCTCAGGCCGTCTGCCTCAGACCGTCTATCTCGTCCCGTCTGTCTCGTCCCGTCTGTCTCAGACCGACTGTTTCATACGGTCTATCTCAGCCCGTCGGCATCAGACCGTCTGTCTCGGACCGTCTGTCTCAGTCCGTCTGTCTCAGGCCGTCTGCCTCAGACCGTCTATCTCGTCCCGTCTGTCTCGTCCCATCTGTCTCAGACCGTCTGTCTCGTCCCGTCGGTCTCAGGCCGTCTGTCTCAGACCAGCTGTCTCAGACCGTCTGTCTCAGACCGTCTGTTTCATACCGTCTGTCTCACACCGTCTGTCTCAGACCGTCTGTCTCAGACCGTCTGTCTCAGACCTTCTGTCTCAGACCGTCTGTTTCATACCGTCTCTCTCACACCGTCTGTCTCAGACCGTCTGTCTTAGACCGTCTGTCTCAGACCGTCTGTCTCAGACCGTCTGTCTCGTACCGTCGGTCTCGGACCGTCTGTCTCAGACCGCCTGTCTCAGACCGTCTGTCTCAGGCCGTCTGCTTCATACCGTCTGTCTCAGACCGTCTATCTCGTCCCGTCGGTCTCAGACCGTCTCTCTCAGACCAGCTGTCTCAGACCGTCTGTTTCAGACCGTCTGTCTCAGGCCGTCTGCCTCAGACCGTCTGTCACAGACCGTCTATCTCGTCCCGTCTGTCTCAGACCGTCTGTCTCAGAACGTCAATCTCGTCCCGTCGGTCTCAGACCGTCTGTCTCAGACCAGCTGTCTGAGACCGTCTGTCTCAGACCGTCTGTCTCAGACCGTCTGTCTCAGACCGTCTGTCTCAGGCCGTCTGCCTCAGACCGTCTATCTCGTCCCGTCTGTCTCGTCCCATCTGTCTCAGACCGTCTGTCTCGTCCCGTCGGTCTCAGGCCGTCTGTCTCAGACCAGCTGTCTCAGACCGTCTGTCTCAGACCGTCTGTTTCATACCGTCTGTCTCAGAACGTCTATCTCGTCCCGTCGGTCTCAGAACGTCTGTCTCAGACCAGCTGTCTCAGACCGTCTGTCTGAGAGCGTCTGTTTCATACCGTCTCTCTCACACCGCCTGTCTCAGACTGTCTGTCTTAGACCGTCTGTCTCAGACCGTGTGTCTTAGACCGTCTGTCTCAGACCGTCTGTCTCACACCGTCTGTTTCAGACCGTCTGTCTCAGACCGTCTGTTTCATACCGTCTGTCTCACACCGTCTGTCTCAGACCGTCTGTCTTAGTCCGTCTGTCTCAGGCCGTCTGTTTCATTCCGTCGGTCTCAGACCGTCTGTCTCAGACCGTCTGTCTCTGCCCGTCGGTCTCAGACCGTCTGTCTCAGACCAGCTGTCTCAGACCGTCTGTCTCAGACCGTCTGTTTCATACCGTCGGTCTCACACCGTCTGTCTCGGACCGTCTGTCTCAGACCGTCTGTCTCGTCCCGTCGGTCTCAGGCCGTCTGTCTCAGACCAGCTGTCACAGACCGTCTGTCTCAGACCGTCTGTCTTAGACCGTCTGTCTTGGACCGTCTGTCTCGGACCGTCTGTTTCATACCGTCTGTCTCACACCGTCTGTCTCGGACCGTCTGTCTCGGACCGTCGGTCTCGGACCGTCTGTCTCAGACCGCCTGTCTCAGACCGTCTGTCTCAGGCCGTCTGCTTCATACCGTCTGTCTCAGACCGTCTATCTCGTCCCGTCGGTCTCAGACCGTCTGTCTCAGACCGTCTGTCTCGGACCGTCTGTCTCGGACCGTCTGTCTCGGAACGTCAGTCTCGGACCGTCTGTCTCGGACCGTCTGTCTCGGACCGTCGGTCTCGGACCGTGTGTCTCAGACCGCCTGTCTCAGACCGTCTGTCTCAGACCGTCTATCTCGTCCCGTCGGTCTCAGACCGTCTGTCTCAGACCAGCTGTCTCAGACCGTCTGTTTCAGACCGTCTGTCTCAGGTCGTCTGCCACAGACCGTCTGTCACAGACCGTCTATCTCGTCCCGTCTGTCTCAGACCGTCTGTCTCAGAACGTCAATCTCGTCCCGTCGGTCTCAGACCGTCTGTCTCAGACCAGCTGTCTGAGACCAGCTGTCTGAGACCGTCTGTCTCAGACCGTCTGTCTCAGACCGTCTGTCTCAGACCGTCTGTCTCAGGCCGTCTGCCTCAGACCGTCTATCTCGTCCCGTCTGTCTCGTCCCATCTGTCTCAGACCGTCTGTCTCGTCCCGTCGGTCTCAGACCGTCTGTCTCAGACCAGCTGTCTCAGACCGTCTGTCTCAGACCGACTGTTTCATACGGTCTATCTCAGCCCGTCTGCCTCAGACCGTCTATCTCGTCCCGTCTGTCTCGTCCCATCTGTCTCAGACCGTCTGTCTCGTCCCGTCGGTCTCAGGCCGTCTGTCTCAGACCAGCTGTCTCAGACCGTCTGTCTCAGACCGTCTGTTTCATACCGTCTGTCTCACACCGTCTGTCTCAGACCGTCTGTCTCAGACCGTCTGTCTCAGACCTTCTGTCTCAGACCGTCTGTTTCATACCGTCTCTCTCACACCGTCTGTCTCAGACCGTCTGTCTTAGACCGTCTGTCTCAGACCGTCTGTCTCAGACCGTCTGTCTCGTACCGTCGGTCTCGGACCGTCTGTCTCAGACCGCCTGTCTCAGACCGTCTGTCTCAGGCCGTCTGCTTCATACCGTCTGTCTCAGACCGTCTATCTCGTCCCGTCGGTCTCAGACCGTCTCTCTCAGACCAGCTGTCTCAGACCGTCTGTTTCAGACCGTCTGTCTCAGGCCGTCTGCCTCAGACCGTCTGTCACAGACCGTCTATCTCGTCCCGTCTGTCTCAGACCGTCTGTCTCAGAACGTCAATCTCGTCCCGTCGGTCTCAGACCGTCTGTCTCAGACCAGCTGTCTGAGACCGTCTGTCTCAGACCGTCTGTCTCAGACCGTCTGTCTCAGACCGTCTGTCTCAGGCCGTCTGCCTCAGACCGTCTATCTCGTCCCGTCTGTCTCGTCCCATCTGTCTCAGACCGTCTGTCTCGTCCCGTCGGTCTCAGGCCGTCTGTCTCAGACCAGCTGTCTCAGACCGTCTGTCTCAGACCGTCTGTTTCATACCGTCTGTCTCAGAACGTCTATCTCGTCCCGTCGGTCTCAGAACGTCTGTCTCAGACCAGCTGTCTCAGACCGTCTGTCTGAGAGCGTCTGTTTCATACCGTCTCTCTCACACCGCCTGTCTCAGACTGTCTGTCTTAGACCGTCTGTCTCAGACCGTGTGTCTTAGACCGTCTGTCTCAGACCGTCTGTCTCACACCGTCTGTTTCAGACCGTCTGTCTCAGACCGTCTGTTTCATACCGTCTGTCTCACACCGTCTGTCTCAGACCGTCTGTCTTAGTCCGTCTGTCTCAGGCCGTCTGTTTCATTCCGTCGGTCTCAGACCGTCTGTCTCAGACCGTCTGTCTCTGCCCGTCGGTCTCAGACCGTCTGTCTCAGACCAGCTGTCTCAGACCGTCTGTCTCAGACCGTCTGTTTCATACCGTCGGTCTCACACCGTCTGTCTCGGACCGTCTGTCTCAGACCGTCTGTCTCGTCCCGTCGGTCTCAGGCCGTCTGTCTCAGACCAGCTGTCACAGACCGTCTGTCTCAGACCGTCTGTCTTAGACCGTCTGTCTTGGACCGTCTGTCTCGGACCGTCTGTTTCATACCGTCTGTCTCACACCGTCTGTCTCGGACCGTCTGTCTCGGACCGTCGGTCTCGGACCGTCTGTCTCAGACCGCCTGTCTCAGACCGTCTGTCTCAGGCCGTCTGCTTCATACCGTCTGTCTCAGACCGTCTATCTCGTCCCGTCGGTCTCAGACCGTCTGTCTCAGACCGTCTGTCTCGGACCGTCTGTCTCGGACCGTCTGTCTCGGAACGTCAGTCTCGGACCGTCTGTCTCGGACCGTCTGTCTCGGACCGTCGGTCTCGGACCGTGTGTCTCAGACCGCCTGTCTCAGACCGTCTGTCTCAGACCGTCTATCTCGTCCCGTCGGTCTCAGACCGTCTGTCTCAGACCAGCTGTCTCAGACCGTCTGTTTCAGACCGTCTGTCTCAGGTCGTCTGCCACAGACCGTCTGTCACAGACCGTCTATCTCGTCCCGTCTGTCTCAGACCGTCTGTCTCAGAACGTCAATCTCGTCCCGTCGGTCTCAGACCGTCTGTCTCAGACCAGCTGACTGAGACCGTCTGTCTCAGACCGTCTGTCTCAGACCGTCTGTCTCAGGCCGTCTGCCTCAGACCGTCTATCTCGTCCCGTCTGTCTCGTCCCATCTGTCTCAGACCGTCTGTCTCGTCCCGTCGGTCTCAGGCCGTCTGTCTCAGACCAGCTGTCTCGGACCGTCTGTCTCAGACCGTCTATCTCGTCCCGTCTGTCTCAGACCGTCTGTCTCAGACCAGCTGTCTCAGACCGTCTGTCTCAGGCCGTCCGTTTCATTCCGTCGGTCTCAGACCGTCTGTCTCAGACCAGCTGTCTCAGACCGTCTGTCTCAGACCGTCTGTTTCATACCGTCGGTCTCGCACCGTCTGTCTCGGACCGTCTGTCTCAGACCGTCTGTCTCGTCCCGTCGGTCTCAGGCCGTCTGTCTCAGACCAGCTGTCTCAGACCGTCTGTCTCAGACCGTCTGTCTTAGACCGTCTGTCTTGGACCGTCTGTCTCGGACCGTCTGTTTCATACCGTCTGTCTCACACCGTCTGTCTCGGACCGTCTGTCTCGGACCGTCGGTCTCGGACCGTCTGTCTCAGACCGTCTGTCTCGGACCGTCTGTCTCGTACCGTCGGTCTCGGACCGTCTGTCTCAGACCGCCTGTCTCAGACCGTCTGTCTCAGGCCGTCTGCTTCATACCGTCTGTCTCAGACCGTCTATCTCGTCCCGTCGGTCTCAGACCGTCTCTCTCAGACCAGCTGTCTCAGACCGTCTGTTTCAGACCGTCTGTCTCAGGCCGTCTGCCTCAGACCGTCTGTCACAGACCGTCTATCTCGTCCCGTCTGTCTCAGACCGTCTGTCTCAGAACGTCAATCTCGTCCCGTCGGTCTCAGACCGTCTGTCTCAGACCAGCTGTCTGAGACCGTCTGTCTCAGACCGTCTGTCTCAGACCGTCTGTCTCAGACCGTCTGTCTCAGGCCGTCTGCCTCAGACCGTCTATCTCGTCCCGTCTGTCTCGTCCCATCTGTCTCAGACCGTCTGTCTCGTCCCGTCGGTCTCAGGCCGTCTGTCTCAGACCAGCTGTCTCAGACCGTCTGTCTCAGACCGTCTGTTTCATACCGTCTGTCTCAGAACGTCTATCTCGTCCCGTCGGTCTCAGAACGTCTGTCTCAGACCAGCTGTCTCAGACCGTCTGTCTGAGAGCGTCTGTTTCATACCGTCTCTCTCACACCGCCTGTCTCAGACTGTCTGTCTTAGACCGTCTGTCTCAGACCGTGTGTCTTAGACCGTCTGTCTCAGACCGTCTGTCTCACACCGTCTGTTTCAGACCGTCTGTCTCAGACCGTCTGTTTCATACCGTCTGTCTCACACCGTCTGTCTCAGACCGTCTGTCTTAGTCCGTCTGTCTCAGGCCGTCTGTTTCATTCCGTCGGTCTCAGACCGTCTGTCTCAGACCGTCTGTCTCTGCCCGTCGGTCTCAGACCGTCTGTCTCAGACCAGCTGTCTCAGACCGTCTGTCTCAGACCGTCTGTTTCATACCGTCGGTCTCACACCGTCTGTCTCGGACCGTCTGTCTCAGACCGTCTGTCTCGTCCCGTCGGTCTCAGGCCGTCTGTCTCAGACCAGCTGTCACAGACCGTCTGTCTCAGACCGTCTGTCTTAGACCGTCTGTCTTGGACCGTCTGTCTCGGACCGTCTGTTTCATACCGTCTGTCTCACACCGTCTGTCTCGGACCGTCTGTCTCGGACCGTCGGTCTCGGACCGTCTGTCTCAGACCGCCTGTCTCAGACCGTCTGTCTCAGGCCGTCTGCTTCATACCGTCTGTCTCAGACCGTCTATCTCGTCCCGTCGGTCTCAGACCGTCTGTCTCAGACCGTCTGTCTCGGACCGTCTGTCTCGGACCGTCTGTCTCGGAACGTCAGTCTCGGACCGTCTGTCTCGGACCGTCTGTCTCGGACCGTCGGTCTCGGACCGTGTGTCTCAGACCGCCTGTCTCAGACCGTCTGTCTCAGACCGTCTATCTCGTCCCGTCGGTCTCAGACCGTCTGTCTCAGACCAGCTGTCTCAGACCGTCTGTTTCAGACCGTCTGTCTCAGGTCGTCTGCCACAGACCGTCTGTCACAGACCGTCTATCTCGTCCCGTCTGTCTCAGACCGTCTGTCTCAGAACGTCAATCTCGTCCCGTCGGTCTCAGGCCGTCTGTCTCAGACCAGCTGTCTCGGACCGTCTGTCTCAGACCGTCTATCTCGTCCCGTCTGTCTCAGACCGTCTGTCTCAGACCAGCTGTCTCAGACCGTCTGTCTCAGGCCGTCCGTTTCATTCCGTCGGTCTCAGACCGTCTGTCTCAGACCAGCTGTCTCAGACCGTCTGTCTCAGACCGTCTGTTTCATACCGTCGGTCTCGCACCGTCTGTCTCGGACCGTCTGTCTCAGACCGTCTGTCTCGTCCCGTCGGTCTCAGGCCGTCTGTCTCAGACCAGCTGTCTCAGACCGTCTGTCTCAGACCGTCTGTCTTAGACCGTCTGTCTTGGACCGTCTGTCTCGGACCGTCTGTTTCATACCGTCTGTCTCACACCGTCTGTCTCGGACCGTCTGTCTCGGACCGTCGGTCTCGGACCGTCTGTCTCAGACCGTCTGTCTCGGACCGTCTGTCTCGGAACGTCAGTCTCGGACCGTCTGTCTCGGACCGTCTGTCTCGGACCGTCGGTCTCGGACCGTGTGTCTCAGACCGCCTGTCTCAGACCGTCTGTCTCAGACCGTCTATCTCGTCCCGTCGGTCTCAGACCGTCTGTCTCAGACCAGCTGTCTCAGACCGTCTGTTTCAGACCGTCTGTCTCAGGTCGTCTGCCTCAGACCGTCTGTCACAGACCGTCTATCTCGTCCCGTCTGTCTCAGACCGTCTGTCTCAGAACGTCAATCTCGTCCCGTCGGTCTCAGACCGTCTGTCTCAGACCAGCTGACTGAGACCGTCTGTCTCAGACCGTCTGTCTCAGGCCGTCTGCCTCAGACCGTCTATCTCGTCCCGTCTGTCTCGTCCCATCTGTCTCAGACCGTCTGTCTCGTCCCGTCGGTCTCAGGCCGTCTGTCTCAGACCAGCTGTCTCGGACCGTCTGTCTCAGACCGTCTATCTCGTCCCGTCGGTCTCAGACCGTCTGTCTCAGTCCAGCTGTCTCAGACCGTCTGTCTCAGGCCGTCCGTTTCATTCCGTCGGTCTCAGACCGTCTGTATCAGACCGTCTATCCCTGCCCGTCTGTCTCAGAACGTCTGTCACAGACCGTCTGTCTCATACCGTCTGTCTCAGACCGTCTGTCACAGACCGTCTGTCTCAGACCGTCTATCTCGTACCGTCGGTCTCAGACCAGCTGTCTCAGACCGTCTGTCTCAGACCGTCTGTATCAGACCGTCTGTTTCATACCGTCTGTCTCACACCGTCTGTCTCAGACCGTCTGTCTCAGACCAGCTGTCTCAGACCGTCTGTCTCAGACCGTCTGTTTCATACCGTCTGTCTCACACCGTCTGTCTCAGACCGTCTATCTTAGACCGTCTGTCTCAGGCCGTCCGTTTCATGCCGTCGGTCTCAGACCGTCTGTCTCACACCGTCCATCTCTGCCCGTCTGTCTTAGACCGTCTGTCTCAGACCGTCTGTCTCATACCGTCTGTCACAGACCGTCTGTCACAGACTGTCTGTCTCAGACGGTCTCAGACCAGCTGTCTCAGACCGTCTGTCTCAGACCGTCTGTCTTAGACCGTCTGTCTTGGACCGTCTGTCTCGGACCGTCTGTTTCATACCGTCTGTCTCATACCGTCTGTCTCAGGTCGTCTGCCTCAGACCGTCTGTCACAGACCGTCTATCTCGTCCCGTCTGTCTCAGACCGTCTGTCTCAGAACGTCCATCTCGTCCCGTCTGTCTCTAACCGTCTGTCTCAGACCGTCTGTTTCATACGGTCTATCTCAGCCCGTCGGCATCAGACCGTCTGTCTCAGTCCGTATGTCTCAGATCCTCTGTCTCGGACCGTCTGTCTCGGACCGTCTGTCTCGGACCGTCTGTCTCGGAACGTCAGTCTCGGACCGTCTGTCTCGGACCGTCTGTCTCGGACCGTCGGTCTCGGACCGTGTGTCTCAGACCGCCTGTCTCAGACCGTCTGTCTCAGGCCGTCTGCTTCATACCGTCTGTCTCAGACCGTCTATCTCGTCCCGTCGGTCTCAGACCGTCTGTTTCAGACCGTCTGTCTCAGGTCGTCTGCCTCAGACCGTCTGTCACAGACCGTCTATCTCGTCCCGTCTGTCTCAGACCGTCTGTCTCAGAACGTCAATCTCGTCCCGTCGGTCTCAGACCGTCTGTCTCAGACCAGCTGACTGAGACCGTCTGTCTCAGACCAGCTGTCTCAGACCGTCTGTCTCAGACCGTCTGTTTCATACCGTCGGTCTCACACCGTCTGTCTCGGACCGTCTGTCTCAGACCGTCTGTCTCGTCCCGTCGGTCTCAGGCCGTCTGTCTCAGACCAGCTGTCTCAGACCGTCTGTCTCAGACCGTCTGTCTTAGACCGTCTGTCTTGGACCGTCTGTCTCGGACCGTCTGTTTCATACCGTCTGTCTCACACCGTCTGTCTCGGACCGTCTGTCTCGGACCGTCGGTCTCGGACCGTCTGTCTCAGACCGCCTGTCTCAGACCGTCTGTCTCAGGCCGTCTGCTTCATACCGTCTGTCTCAGACCGTCTATCTCGTCCCGTCGGTCTCAGACCGTCTGTCTCAGACCGTCTGTCTCGGACCGTCTGTCTCGGACCGTCTGTCTCGGAACGTCAGTCTCGGACCGTCTGTCTCGGACCGTCTGTCTCGGACCGTCGGTCTCGGACCGTGTGTCTCAGACCGCCTGTCTCAGACCGTCTGTCTCAGACCGTCTATCTCGTCCCGTCGGTCTCAGATCGTCTGTCTCAGACCAGCTGTCTCAGACCGTCTGTTTCAGACCGTCTGTCTCAGGTCGTCTGCCACAGACCGTCTGTCACAGACCGTCTATCTCGTCCCGTCTGTCTCAGACCGTCTGTCTCAGAACGTCAATCTCGTCCCGTCGGTCTCAGACCGTCTGTCTCAGACCAGCTGACTGAGACCGTCTGTCTCAGACCGTCTGTCTCAGACCGTCTGTCTCAGGCCGTCTGCCTCAGACCGTCTATCTCGTCCCGTCTGTCTCGTCCCATCTGTCTCAGACCGTCTGTCTCGTCCCGTCGGTCTCAGGCCGTCTGTCTCAGACCAGCTGTCTCGTACCGTCTGTCTCAGACCGTCTATCTCGTCCCGTCGGTCTCAGACCGTCTGTCTCAGACCAGCTGTCTCAGACCGTCTGTCTCAGGCCGTCCGTTTCATTCCGTCGGTCTCAGACCGTCTGTCTCAGACCAGCTGTCTCAGACCGTCTGTCTCAGACCGTCTGTTTCATACCGTCGGTCTCACACCGTCTGTCTCGGACCGTCTGTCTCAGACCGTCTGTCTCGTCCCGTCGGTCTCAGGCCGTCTGTCTCAGACCAGCTGTCTCAGACCGTCTGTCTCAGACCGTCTGTCTTAGACCGTCTGTCTTGGACCGTCTGTCTCGGACCGTCTGTTTCATACCGTCTGTCTCACACCGTCTGTCTCGGACCGTCTGTCTCGGACCGTCGGTCTCGGACCGTCTGTCTCAGACCGCCTGTCTCAGACCGTCTGTCTCAGGCCGTCTGCTTCATACCGTCTGTCTCAGACCGTCTATCTCGTCCCGTCGGTCTCAGACCGTCTGTCTCAGACCGTCTGTCTCGGACCGTCTGTCTCGGACCGTCTGTCTCGGAACGTCAGTCTCGGACCGTCTGTCTCGGACCGTCTGTCTCGGACCGTCGGTCTCGGACCGTGTGTCTCAGACCGTCTGTCTCATACCGTCTGTCTCAGACCGTCTGTCACAGACCGTCTGTCTCAGACCGTCTATCTCGTACCGTCGGTCTCAGACCAGCTGTCTCAGACCGTCTGTCTCAGACCGTCTGTATCAGACCGTCTGTTTCATACCGTCTGTCTCACACCGTCTGTCTCAGACCGTCTGTCTCAGACCAGCTGTCTCAGACCGTCTGTCTCAGACCGTCTGTTTCATACCGTCTGTCTCACACCGTCTGTCTCAGACCGTCTATCTTAGACCGTCTGTCTCAGGCCGTCCGTTTCATGCCGTCGGTCTCAGACCGTCTGTCTCACACCGTCCATCTCTGCCCGTCTGTCTTAGACCGTCTGTCTCAGACCGTCTGTCTCATACCGTCTGTCACAGACCGTCTGTCACAGACTGTCTGTCTCAGACGGTCTATCTCGTCCCGTCGGTCTCAGACCAGCTGTCTCAGACCGTCTGTCTCAGACCGTCTGTCTTAGACCGTCTGTCTTGGACCGTCTGTCTCGGACCGTCTGTTTCATACCGTCTGTCTCACACCGTCTGTCTCGGACCGTCTGTCTCGGACCGTCGGTCTCGGACCGTCTGTCTCAGACCGCCTGTCTCAGACCGTCTGTCTCAGGCCGTCTGCTTCATACCGTCTGTCTCAGACCGTCTATCTCGTCCCGTCGGTCTCAGACCGTCTGTCTCAGACCAGCTGTCTCAGACCGTCTGTCTCGGACCGTCTGTCTCAGGTCGTCTGCCTCAGACCGTCTGTCACAGACCGTCTATCTCGTCCCGTCTGTCTCAGACCGTCTGTCTCAGAACGTCCATCTCGTCCCGTCTGTCTCTAACCGTCTGTCTCAGACCGTCTGTTTCATACGGTCTATCTCAGCCCGTCGGCATCAGACCGTCTGTCTCAGTCCGTATGTCCCAGATCCTCTGTCTCGGACCGTCTGTCTCGGACCGTCTGTCTCGGACCGTCTGTCTCGGAACGTCAGTCTCGGACCGTCTGTCTCGGACCGTCTGTCTCGGACCGTCGGTCTCGGACCGTGTGTCTCAGACCGCCTGTCTCAGACCGTCTGTCTCAGGCCGTCTGCTTCATACCGTCTGTCTCAGACCGTCTATCTCGTCCCGTCGGTCTCAGACCGTCTGTTTCAGACCGTCTGTCTCAGGTCGTCTGCCTCAGACCGTCTGTCACAGACCGTCTATCTCGTCCCGTCTGTCTCAGACCGTCTGTCTCAGAACGTCAATCTCGTCCCGTCGGTCTCAGACCGTCTGTCTCAGACCAGCTGACTGAGACCGTCTGTCTCAGACCAGCTGTCTCAGACCGTCTGTCTCAGACCGTCTGTTTCATACCGTCGGTCTCACACCGTCTGTCTCGGACCGTCTGTCTCAGACCGTCTGTCTCGTCCCGTCGGTCTCAGGCCGTCTGTCTCAGACCAGCTGTCTCAGACCGTCTGTCTCAGACCGTCTGTCTTAGACCGTCTGTCTTGGACCGTCTGTCTCGGACCGTCTGTTTCATACCGTCTGTCTCACACCGTCTGTCTCGGACCGTCTGTCTCGGACCGTCGGTCTCGGACCGTCTGTCTCAGACCGCCTGTCTCAGACCGTCTGTCTCAGGCCGTCTGCTTCATACCGTCTGTCTCAGACCGTCTATCTCGTCCCGTCGGTCTCAGACCGTCTGTCTCAGACCGTCTGTCTCGGACCGTCTGTCTCGGACCGTCTGTCTCGGAACGTCAGTCTCGGACCGTCTGTCTCGGACCGTCTGTCTCGGACCGTCGGTCTCGGACCGTGTGTCTCAGACCGCCTGTCTCAGACCGTCTGTCTCAGACCGTCTATCTCGTCCCGTCGGTCTCAGATCGTCTGTCTCAGACCAGCTGTCTCAGACCGTCTGTTTCAGACCGTCTGTCTCAGGTCGTCTGCCACAGACCGTCTGTCACAGACCGTCTATCTCGTCCCGTCTGTCTCAGACCGTCTGTCTCAGAACGTCAATCTCGTCCCGTCGGTCTCAGACCGTCTGTCTCAGACCAGCTGACTGAGACCGTCTGTCTCAGACCGTCTGTCTCAGACCGTCTGTCTCAGGCCGTCTGCCTCAGACCGTCTATCTCGTCCCGTCTGTCTCGTCCCATCTGTCTCAGACCGTCTGTCTCGTCCCGTCGGTCTCAGGCCGTCTGTCTCAGACCAGCTGTCTCGTACCGTCTGTCTCAGACCGTCTATCTCGTCCCGTCGGTCTCAGACCGTCTGTCTCAGACCAGCTGTCTCAGACCGTCTGTCTCAGGCCGTCCGTTTCATTCCGTCGGTCTCAGACCGTCTGTCTCAGACCAGCTGTCTCAGACCGTCTGTCTCAGACCGTCTGTTTCATACCGTCGGTCTCACACCGTCTGTCTCGGACCGTCTGTCTCAGACCGTCTGTCTCGTCCCGTCGGTCTCAGGCCGTCTGTCTCAGACCAGCTGTCTCAGACCGTCTGTCTCAGACCGTCTGTCTTAGACCGTCTGTCTTGGACCGTCTGTCTCGGACCGTCTGTTTCATACCGTCTGTCTCACACCGTCTGTCTCGGACCGTCTGTCTCGGACCGTCGGTCTCGGACCGTCTGTCTCAGACCGCCTGTCTCAGACCGTCTGTCTCAGGCCGTCTGCTTCATACCGTCTGTCTCAGACCGTCTATCTCGTCCCGTCGGTCTCAGACCGTCTGTCTCAGACCGTCTGTCTCGGACCGTCTGTCTCGGACCGTCTGTCTCGGAACGTCAGTCTCGGACCGTCTGTCTCGGACCGTCTGTCTCGGACCGTCGGTCTCGGACCGTGTGTCTCAGACCGCCTGTCTCAGACCGTCTGTCTCAGACCGTCTATCTCGTCCCGTCGGTCTCAGACCGTCTGTCTCAGACCAGCTGTCTCAGACCGTCTGTTTCAGACCGTCTGTCTCAGGTCGTCTGCCTCAGACCGTCTGTCACAGACCGTCTATCTCGTCCCGTCTGTCTCAGAACGTCAATCTCGTCCCGTCGGTCTCAGACCGTCTGTCTCAGACCAGCTGACTGAGACCGTCTGTCTCAGACCGTCTGTCTCAGGCCGTCTGCCTCAGACCGTCTATCTCGTCCCGTCTGTCTCGTCCCATCTGTCTCAGACCGTCTGTCTCGTCCCGTCGGTCTCAGGCCGTCTGTCTCAGACCAGCTGTCTCGGACCGTCTGTCTCAGACCGTCTATCTCGTCCCGTCGGTCTCAGACCAGCTGTCTCAGACCGTCTGTCTCAGACCGTCTGTCTTAGACCGTCTGTCTTGGACCGTCTGTCTCGGACCGTCTGTTTCATACCGTCTGTCTCACACCGTCTGTCTCGGACCGTCTGTCTCGGACCGTCGGTCTCGGACCGTCTGTCTCAGACCGCCTGTCTCAGACCGTCTGTCTCAGGCCGTCTGCTTCATACCGTCTGTCTCAGACCGTCTATCTCGTCCCGTCGGTCTCAGACCGTCTGTCTCAGACCAGCTGTCTCAGACCGTCTGTCTCAGGCCGTCCGTTTCATTCCGTCGGTCTCAGACCGTCTGTATCAGACCGTCTATCCCTGCCCGTCTGTCTCAGAACGTCTGTCACAGACCGTCTGTCTCATACCGTCTGTCTCAGACCGTCTGTCACAGACCGTCTGTCTCAGACCGTCTATCTCGTACCGTCGGTCTCAGACCAGCTGTCTCAGACCGTCTGTCTCAGACCGTCTGTATCAGACCGTCTGTTTCATACCGTCTGTCTCACACCGTCTGTCTCAGACCGTCTGTCTCAGACCAGCTGTCTCAGACCGTCTGTCTCAGACCGTCTGTTTCATACCGTCTGTCTCACACCGTCTGTCTCAGACCGTCTATCTTAGACCGTCTGTCTCAGGCCGTCCGTTTCATGCCGTCGGTCTCAGACCGTCTGTCTCACACCGTCCATCTCTGCCCGTCTGTCTTAGACCGTCTGTCTCAGACCGTCTGTCTCATACCGTCTGTCACAGACCGTCTGTCACAGACTGTCTGTCTCAGACGGTCTATCTCGTCCCGTCGGTCTCAGACCAGCTGTCTCAGACCGTCTGTCTCAGACCGTCTGTCTTAGACCGTCTGTCTTGGACCGTCTGTCTCGGACCGTCTGTTTCATACCGTCTGTCTCACACCGTCTGTCTCGGACCGTCTGTCTCGGACCGTCGGTCTCGGACCGTCTGTCTCAGACCGCCTGTCTCAGACCGTCTGTCTCAGGCCGTCTGCTTCATACCGTCTGTCTCAGACCGTCTATCTCGTCCCGTCGGTCTCAGACCGTCTGTCTCAGACCAGCTGTCTCAGACCGTCTGTCTCAGACCGTCTGTCTCAGAACGTCCATCTCGTCCCGTCTGTCTCTAACCGTCTGTCTCAGACCGTCTGTTTCATACGGTCTATCTCAGCCCGTCGGCATCAGACCGTCTGTCTCAGTCCGTATGTCTCAGATCCTCTGTCTCGGACCGTCTGTCTCGGACCGTCTGTCTCGGACCGTCTGTCTCGGAACGTCAGTCTCGGACCGTCTGTCTCGGACCGTCTGTCTCGGACCGTCGGTCTCGGACCGTGTGTCTCAGACCGCCTGTCTCAGACCGTCTGTCTCAGGCCGTCTGCTTCATACCGTCTGTCTCAGACCGTCTATCTCGTCCCGTCGGTCTCAGACCGTCTGTCTCAGACCAGCTGTCTCAGACCGTCTGTTTCAGACCGTCTGTCTCAGGTCGTCTGCCTCAGACCGTCTGTCACAGACCGTCTATCTCGTCCCGTCTGTCTCAGACCGTCTGTCTCAGAACGTCAATCTCGTCCCGTCGGTCTCAGACCGTCTGTCTCAGACCAGCTGACTGAGACCGTCTGTCTCAGACCGTCTGTCTCAGACCGTCTGTCTCAGGCCGTCTGCCTCAGACCGTCTATCTCGTCCCGTCTGTCTCAGACCGTCTGTCTCAGCACGTCAATCTCGTCCCGTCGGTCTCAGACCGTCTGTCTCAGACCAGCTGACTGAGACCGTCTGTCTCAGATCCTCTGTCTCGGACCGTCTGTCTCGGACCGTCTGTCTCGGACCGTCTGTCTCAGACCGTCTGTCTCAGGCCGTCTGCCTCAGACCGTCTATCTCGTCCCGTCTGTCTCGTCCCATCTGTCTCAGACCGTCTGTCTCGTCCCGTCGGTCTCAGGCCGTCTGTCTCAGACCAGCTGTCTCAGACCGTCTGTCTCAGACCGTCTGTTTCATACCGTCTGTCTCACACCGTCTGTCTCAGACCGTCTGTCTCAGACCGTCTGTCTCAGACCTTCTGTCTCAGACCGTCTGTTTCATACCGTCTCTCTCACACCGTCTGTCTCAGACCGTCTGTCTTAGACCGTCTGTCTCAGACCGTCTGTCTCAGACCGTCTGTCTCGGACCGTCGGTCTCGGACCGTCTGTCTCAGACCGCCTGTCTCAGACCGTCTGTCTCAGGCCGTCTGCTTCATACCGTCTGTCTCAGACCGTCTATCTCGTCCCGTCGGTCTCAGACCGTCTCTCTCAGACCAGCTGTCTCAGACCGTCTGTTTCAGACCGTCTGTCTCAGGCCGTCTGCCTCAGACCGTCTGTCACAGACCGTCTATCTCGTCCCGTCTGTCTCAGACCGTCTGCCTCAGAACGTCAATCTCGTCCCGTCGGTCTCAGACCAGCTGTCTGAGACCGTCTGTCTCAGACCGTCTGTCTCAGACCGTCTGTCTCAGACCGTCTGTCTCAGGCCGTCTGCCTCAGACCGTCTATCTCGTCCCGTCTGTCTCGTCCCATCTGTCTCAGACCGTCTGTCTCGTCCCGTCGGTCTCAGGCCGTCTGTCTCAGACCAGCTGACTGAGACCGTCTGTCTCAGACCGTCTGTCTCAGACCGTCTGTCTCAGGCCGTCTGCCTCAGACCGTCTATCTCGTCCCGTCTGTCTCAGACCGTCTGTCTCAGAACGTCAATCTCGTCCCGTCGGTCTCAGACCGTCTGTCTCAGACCAGCTGACTGAGACCGTCTGTCTCAGATCCTCTGTCTCGGACCGTCTGTCTCGGACCGTCTGTCTCAGACCGTCTGTCTCAGGCCGTCTGCCTCAGACCGTCTATCTCGTCCCGTCTGTCTCGTCCCATCTGTCTCAGACCGTCTGTCTCGTCCCGTCGGTCTCAGGCCGTCTGTCTCAGACCAGCTGTCTCAGACCGTCTGTCTCAGACCGTCTGTTTCATACCGTCTGTCTCACACCGTCTCTCTCACACCGTCTGTCTCAGACCGTCTGTCTTAGACCGTCTGTCTCAGACCGTCTGTCTCAGACCGTCTGTCTCGGACCGTCGGTCTCGGACCGTCTGTCTCAGACCGCCTGTCTCAGACCGTCTGTCTCAGGCCGTCTGCTTCATACCGTCTGTCTCAGACCGTCTATCTCGTCCCGTCGGTCTCAGACCGTCTCTCTCAGACCAGCTGTCTCAGACCGTCTGTTTCAGACCGTCTGTCTCAGGCCGTCTGCCTCAGACCGTCTGTCACAGACCGTCTATCTCGTCCCGTCTGTCTCAGACCGTCTGCCTCAGAACGTCAATCTCGTCCCGTCGGTCTCAGACCAGCTGTCTGAGACCGTCTGTCTCAGACCGTCTGTCTCAGACCGTCTGTCTCAGACCGTCTGTCTCAGGCCGTCTGCCTCAGACCGTCTATCTCGTCCCGTCTGTCTCGTCCCATCTGTCTCAGACCGTCTGTCTCGTCCCGTCGGTCTCAGGCCGTCTGTCTCAGACCAGCTGTCTCAGACCGTCTGTCTCAGACCGTCTGTTTCATACCGTCTGTCTCAGAACGTCTATCTCGTCCCGTCGGTCTCAGAACGTCTGTCTCAGACCAGCTGTCTCAGACCGTCTGTCTGAGAGCGTCTGTTTCATACCGTCTCTCTCACACCGCCTGTCTCAGACTGTCTGTCTTAGACCGTCTGTCTCAGACCGTGTGTCTCAGACCGTCTGTCTCAGACCGTCTGTCTCACACCGTCTGTTTCAGACCGTCTGTCTCAGACCGTCTGTTTCATACCGTCTGTCTCACACCGTCTGTCTCAGACCGTCTGTCTTAGACCGTCTGTCTCAGGCCGTCTGTTTCATTCCGTCGGTCTCAGACCGTCTGTCTCAGACCGTCTGTCTCTGCCCGTCGGTCTCAGACCGTCTGTCTCAGACCAGCTGTCTCAGACCGTCTGTCTCAGACCGTCTGTCTCAGACCGTCTGTCTCAGACCGTCTGTCTCAGACCGTCTGTCTCAGACCGTCTGTCTCAGGCCGTCTGCCTCAGACCGTCTATCTCGTCCCGTCTGTCTCGCCCGTCTGTCTCAGACCGTCTGTCTCGTGCCGTCGGTCTCAGACCGTCTGTCTCAGGCCAGCTGTTTCAGACCGTCTGTCTCAGACCGTCTGTTTCATTCCGTCTGTCTCACACCGTCTGTCTCAGACCGTCTGTTTCATACCGTCTCTCTCACACCGTCTGTCTCAGACGGTCTGTCTTAGACCGTCTGTCTCAGACCGCCTGTCTCAGACCGTCTGTCTCAGGCCGTCTGCTTCATACCGTCTGTCTCAGACCGTCTATCTCGTCCCGTCGGTCTCAGACCGTCTGTCTCAGACCAGCTGTCTCAGACCGTCTGTTTCAGACCGTCTGTCTCAGGCCGTCTGCCTCAGACCGTCTGTCACAGACCGTCTATCTCGTCCCGTCTGTCTCAGACCGTCTGTCTCAGAACGTCAATCTCGTCCCGTCGGTCTCAGACCGTCTGTCTCAGACCAGCTGTCTGAGACCGTCTGTCTCAGACCATCTGTCTCAGACCGTCTGTCTCAGACCGTCTGTCTCAGACCGTCTGTCTCAGGCCGTCTGCCTCAGACCGTCTATCTCGTCCCGTCTGTCTCGTCCCATCTGTCTCAGACCGTCTGTCTCGTCCCGTCGGTCTCAGGCCGTCTGTCTCAGACCAGCTGTCTCAGACCGTCTGTCTCAGACCGTCTGTTTCATACCGTCTGTCTCACACCGTCTGTCTCAGACCGTCTGTCTTAGACCGTCTGTCTCAGACCGTCTGTCTCAGACCGTCTGTGGGCAGACCCTCTGTTTCATACCGCCTGTCTCACACCGTCTGTCTTAGACCGCCTATCTCAGGCCGTCTGTTTCATTCCGTCGGTCTCAGACCATCTGTCTCAGACCGTCTATCTCTGCCCGTCTGTCTCAGACCGTCTGTTTCATACGGTCTATCTCAGCCCGTCGGCATCAGACCGTCTGTCTAATTCCGTATGTCTCAGATCCTCTGTCTCGGACCGTCTGTCTCGGACCGTCTGTCTCGGACCGTCTGTCTCGGACCGTCTGTCTCGGACCGTCTGTCTCGGACCGTCTGTCTCGGACCGTCAGTCTCGGACCGTCTGTCTCGGACCGTCTGTCTCGGACCGTCGGTCTCGGACCGTGTGTCTCAGACCGCCTGTCTCAGACCGTCTGTCTCGGACCGTCTGTCTCAGGCCGTCTGCTTCATACCGCCTCTCTCAGACCGTCTATCTCGTCCCGCCGGTCTCAGACCAGCTGTCTCAGACCGTCTGTTTCAGACCGTCTGTCTCAGGCCGTCTGCCTCAGACCGTCTGTCCCAGACCGTCTATCACGTCCCGTCGGTCTCAGACCGTCTGTCTCAGACCAGCTGTCTCAGACCGTCTGTTTCAGACCGTCTGTCTCAGGTCGTCTGCCACAGACCGTCTGTCACAGACCGTCTATCTCGTCCCGTCTGTCTCAGACCGTCTGTCTCAGAACGTCAATCTCGTCCCGTCGGTCTCAGACCGTCTGTCTCAGACCAGCTGACTGAGACCGTCTGTCTCAGACCGTCTGTCTCAGACCGTCTGTCTCAGGCCGTCTGCCTCAGACCGTCTATCTCGTCCCGTCTGTCTCGTCCCATCTGTCTCAGACCGTCTGTCTCGTCCTGTCGGTCTCAGGCCGTCTGTCTCAGACCAGCTGTCTCGGACCGTCTGTCTCAGACCGTCTATCTCGTCCCGTCGGTCTCAGACCGTCTGTCTCAGACCAGCTGTCTCAGACCGTCTGTCTCAGGCCGTCCGTTTCATTCCGTCGGTCTCAGACCGTCTGTCTCAGACCAGCTGTCTCAGACCGTCTGTCTCAGACCGTCTGTTTCATACCGTCGGTCTCACACCGTCTGTCTCGGACCGTCTGTCTCAGACCGTCTGTCTCGTCCCGTCGGTCTCAGGCCGTCTGTCTCAGACCAGCTGTCTCAGACCGTCTGTCTCAGACCGTCTGTCTTAGACCGTCTGTCTTGGACCGTCTGTCTCGGACCGTCTGTTTCATACCGTCTGTCTCACACCGTCTGTCTCGGACCATCTGTCTCGGACCGTCGGTCTCGGACCGTCTGTCTCAGACCGCCTGTCTCAGACCGTCTGTCTCAGGCCGTCTGCTTCATACCGTCTGTCTCAGACCGTCTATCTCGTCCCGTCGGTCTCAGACCGTCTGTCTCAGACCGTCTGTTTCAGACCGTCTGTCTCAGGTCGTCTGCCTCAGACCGTCTGTCACAGACCGTCTATCTCGTCCCGTCTGTCTCAGACCGTCTGTCTCAGAACGTCAATCTCGTCCCGTCGGTCTCAGACCGTCTGTCTCAGACCAGCTGACTGAGACCGTCTGTCTCAGACCGTCTGTCTCAGGCCGTCTGCCTCAGACCGTCTATCTCGTCCCGTCTGTCTCGTCCCATCTGTCTCAGACCGTCTGTCTCGTCCCGTCGGTCTCAGGCCGTCTGTCTCAGACCAGCTGTCTCAGACCGTCTGTCTCAGACCGTCTGTTTCATACCGTCTGTCTCACACCGTCTGTCTCAGACCGTCTGTCTCAGACCGTCTGTCTCAGACCTTCTGTCTCAGACCGTCTGTTTCATACCGTCTCTCTCACACCGTCTGTCTCAGACCGTCTGTCTTAGACCGTCTGTCTCAGACCGTCTGTCTCAGACCGTCTGTCTCGGACCGTCGGTCTCGGACCGTCTGTCTCAGACCGCCTGTCTCAGACCGTCTGTCTCAGGCCGTCTGCTTCATACCGTCTGTCTCAGACCGTCTATCTCGTCCCGTCGGTCTCAGACCGTCTCTCTCAGACCAGCTGTCTCAGACCGTCTGTTTCAGACCGTCTGTCTCAGGCCGTCTGCCTCAGACCGTCTGTCACAGACCGTCTATCTCGTCCCGTCTGTCTCAGACCGTCTGCCTCAGAACGTCAATCTCGTCCCGTCGGTCTCAGACCAGCTGTCTGAGACCGTCTGTCTCAGACCGTCTGTCTCAGACCGTCTGTCTCAGACCGTCTGTCTCAGGCCGTCTGCCTCAGACCGTCTATCTCGTCCCGTCTGTCTCGTCCCATCTGTCTCAGACCGTCTGTCTCGTCCCGTCGGTCTCAGGCCGTCTGTCTCAGACCAGCTGTCTCAGACCGTCTGTCTCAGACCGTCTGTTTCATACCGTCTGTCTCAGAACGTCTATCTCGTCCCGTCGGTCTCAGAACGTCTGTCTCAGACCAGCTGTCTCAGACCGTCTGTCTGAGAGCGTCTGTTTCATACCGTCTCTCTCACACCGCCTGTCTCAGACTGTCTGTCTTAGACCGTCTGTCTCAGACCGTGTGTCTCAGACCGTCTGTCTCAGACCGTCTGTCTCACACCGTCTGTTTCAGACCGTCTGTCTCAGACCGTCTGTTTCATACCGTCTGTCTCACACCGTCTGTCTCAGACCGTCTGTCTTAGACCGTCTGTCTCAGGCCGTCTGTTTCATTCCGTCGGTCTCAGACCGTCTGTCTCAGACCGTCTGTCTCTGCCCGTCGGTCTCAGACCGTCTGTCTCAGACCAGCTGTCTCAGACCGTCTGTCTCAGACCGTCTGTTTCATACCGTCTGTCTCACATTGTCTGTCTCAGACCGTCTATCTTAGACCGTCTGTCTCAGGCCGTCCGTTTCATGCCGTCGGTCTCAGACCGTCTGTCTCACACCGTCCATCTCTGCCCGTCTGTCTTAGACCGTCTGTCTCAGACCGTCTGTCTCATACCGTCTGTCACAGACCGCATGTCACAGACTGTCTGTCTCAGACCGTCTATCTCGTCCCGTCGGTCTCAGACCAGCTGTCTCAGACCGTCTGTCTCAGACCGTCTGTCTTAGACCGTCTGCCTTGGACCGTCTGTCTCGGACCGTCTGTTTCATACCGTCTGTCTCACACCGTCTGTCTCAGACCGTCTGTCTTAGACCGTCTGTCTTGGACTGTCTGTCTCGGACCGTCTGTCTCGGACCGTCTGTCTCGGACCGTCTGTCTCGGACCGTCTGTCTCGGACCGTCTGTCTCGGACCGTCGGTCTCGGACCGTCTGTCTCAGACCGCTTGTCTCAGACCGTCTGTCTCACGCCGTCTGCTTCATACCGTCTGTCTCAGACCGTCTATCTCGTCCCGTCGGTCTCAGACCGTCTGTCTCAGACCAGCTGTCTCAGACCGTCTGTCTCAGACCGTCTGTTTCATCCCGCCTGTCTCACACCGTCTGTCTCAGACCGTCTGTCTTAGACCGTCTGTCTCAGGCCGTCTGTTTCATTCCGTCGGTCTCAGACCGTCTGTCTCAGACCGTCTATCTCGTCCCGTCGGTCTCAGACCGTCTGTCTCAGACCAGCTGTCTCAGACCGTCTGTCTCAGACCGTCTGTTTCATCCCGCCTGTCTCACACCGTCTGTCTCAGACCGTCTGTCTCAGACCGTCTGTTTCATCCCGCCTGTCTCACACCGTCTGTCTCGGACCGTATGTCTCAGATCCTCTGTCTCGGACCGTCTGTCTCGGACCGTCTGTCTCGGACCGTCTGTCTCGGAACGTCAGTCTCGGACCGTCTGTCTCGGACCGTCTGTCTCGGACCGTCGGTCTCGGACCGTGTGTCTCAGACCGCCTGTCTCAGGCCGTCTGCTTCATACCGTCTGTCTCAGACCGTCTATCTCGTCCCGTCGGTCTCAGACCGTCTGTCTCAGACCAGCTGTCTCAGACCGTCTGTTTCAGACCGTCTGTCTCAGGCCGTCTGCCTCAGACCGTCTGTCACAGACCGTCTATCTCGTCCCGTCTGTCTCAGACCGTCTGTCTCACAACGTCAATCTCGTCCCGTCGGTCTCAGACCGTCTGTCTCAGACCAGCTGTCTGAGACCGTCTGTCTCAGACCGTCTGTCTCAGACCGTCTGTCTCAGACCGTCTGTCTCAGGCCGTCTGCCTCAGACCGTCTATCTCGTCCCGTCTGTCTCGTCCCATCTGTCTCAGACCGTCTGTCTCGTCCCGTCGGTCTCAGGCCGTCTGTCTCAGACCAGCTGTCTCAGACCGTCTGTCTCAGACCGTCTGTTTCATACCGTCTGTCTCACACCGTCTGTCTCGTCCCGTCGGTCTCAGGCCGTCTGTCTCAGACCAGCTGTCTCAGACCGTCTGTCTCAGGCCGTCTGCCTCAGACCGTCTATCTCGTCCCGTCTGTCTCGTCCCATCTGTCTCAGACCGTCTGTCTCGTCCCGTCGGTCTCAGGCCGTCTGTCTCAGACCAGCTGTCTCAGACCGTCTGTCTCAGACCGTCTGTCTCAGACCTTCTGTCTCAGACCGTCTGTTTCATACCGTCTCTCTCACACCGTCTGTCTCAGACCATCTGTCTCAGACCGTCTATCTCTGCCCGTCTGTCTCTAACTGTCTGTCTCAGACCGTCTGTTTCATACGGTCTATCTCAGCCCGTCGGTCTCAGACCGTCTGTCTCAGACCAGCTGTCTGAGACCGTCTGTCTCAGACCGTCTGTCTCAGACCAGCTGCCTCAGACCGTCTGTCTCAGACCGTCTGTTTCATACCGTCTGTCTCACACCGTCTGTCTCAGACCGTCTGTCTCAGACCGTCTGTCTCAGAACGTCAATCTCGTCCCGTCTGTCTCAGACCGTCTGTCTCAGACCAGCTGTCTCGGACCGTCTGTCTCGGACCGTCGGTCTCGGACCGTCTGTCTCAGACCGCCTGTCTCAGACCGTCTGTCTCAGGCCGTCTGCTTCATACCGTCTGTCTCAGACCGTCTATCTCGTCCCGTCGGTCTCGGACCGTCTGTCTCAGACCGCCTGTCTCAGACCGTCTGTCTCAGGCCGTCTGCTTCATACCGTCTGTCTCAGACCGTCTATCTCGTCCCGTCGGTCTCAGACCGTCTGTCTCGGACCAGCTGTCTCAGACCGTCTATCTCGTCCCGTCGGTCTCAGACCGTATGTCTCAGTCCGTATGTCTCAGATCCTCTGTCTCGGACCAGCTGTCTCAGACCGTCTGTCTCAGACCGTCTATCTCGTCCCGTCGGTCTCAGACCAGCTGTCTCAGACCGTCTGTCTCAGACCGTCTGTCTCAGACCGTCTGTCTCAGGCCGTCTGCTTCATACCGTCTGTCTCAGACCGTCTATCTCGTC
Organism: Coelioxys conoideus; assembly: GCA_947623535.1. Lineage (NCBI taxonomy): Eukaryota > Metazoa > Arthropoda > Insecta > Hymenoptera > Megachilidae > Coelioxys > Coelioxys conoideus. The sequence continues at coordinate 9,359,980 of CANQJN010000026.1, forward strand.
CCGTCGGTCTCAGACCAGCTGTCTCAGATCCTCTGTCTCGGACCGTCTGTCTCGGACCGTCTGTCTCGGACCGTCTGTCTCGGACCGTCTGTCTCGGACCGTCTGTCTCGGACCGTCAGTCTCGTACCGTCTGTCTCGGACCGTCTGTCTCGGACCGTCGGTCTCGGACCGTGTGTCTCAGACCGCCTGTCTCAGACCGTCTGTCTCAGGCCGTCTGCTTCATACCGTCTGTCTCAGACCGTCTATCTCGTCCCGTCGGTCTCAGACCGTCTGTCTCAGACCAGCTGTCTGAGACCGTCTGTCTCAGACCGTCTGTCTCAGACCGTCTGTTTCAGACCGTCTGTCTCAGGCCGTCTGCCTCAGACCGTCTGTCACAGACCGTCTATCTCGTCCCGTCTGTCTCAGACCGTCTGTCTCAGAACGTCAATCTCGTCCCGTCGGTCTCAGACCGTCTGTCTCAGACCAGCTGTCTGAGACCGTCTGTCTCAGACCGTCTGTCTCAGACCAGCTGCCTCAGACCGTCTGTCTCAGACCGTCTGTTTCATACCGTCTGTCTCACACCGTCTGTCTCAGACCGTCTGTCTCAGACCGTCTGTCTCAGAACGTCAATCTCGTCCCGTCTGTCTCAGACCGTCTGTCTCAGACCAGCTGTCTCGGACCGTCTGTCTCGGACCGTCGGTCTCGGACCGTCTGTCTCAGACCGCCTGTCTCAGACCGTCTGTCTCAGGCCGTCTGCTTCATACCGTCTGTCTCAGACCGTCTATCTCGTCCCGTCGGTCTCGGACCGTCTGTCTCAGACCGCCTGCCTCAGACCGTCTGTCTCAGGCCGTCTGCTTCATACCGTCTGTCTCAGACCGTCTATCTCGTCCCGTCGGTCTCAGACCGTCTGTCTCGGACCAGCTGTCTCAGACCGTCTATCTCGTCCCGTCGGTCTCAGACCGTATGTCTCAGTCCGTATGTCTCAGATCCTCTGTCTCGGACCAGCTGTCTCAGACCGTCTGTCTCAGACCGTCTGTCTCAGACCGTCTATCTCGTCCCGTCGGTCTCAGACCAGCTGTCTCAGACCGTCTGTCTCAGATCGTCTGTTTCATACCGTCTGTCTCAGACCGTCTGTCTCAGACCGTCTGTCTCAGACCGTCTGTCTTAGACCATCTGTCTCAGACCGTCTGTCTCAGACCGTCTGTCTCAGACCGTCTGTCTCAGACCGTCTGTCTCAGGCCGTCTGCTTCATACCGTCTGTCTCAGACCGTCTATCTCGTCCCGTCGGTATCAGACCAGCTGTCTCAGACCGTCTGACTCGGACCGTCTGTCTCAGTCCGTCTGTTTCATACCGTCTCTCTCACACCGTCTGTCTCAGACCGTCTGTCTTAGACCATCTGTCTCAGACCGTCTGTCTCAGACCGTCTGTCTCAGACCGTCTGTCTCAGAACGTCTATCTCGTCCCGTTGGTCTCAGACCGTCTGTCTCAGACCAGCTGTCTCACACCGTCTGTCTCAGACCGTCTGTTTCATACCGCCTGTCTCACACCGTCTGTCTCAGACCGTCTGTCTTAGACCGTCTGTCTCACGCCGTCTGTTTCATTCCGTCGGTTTCAGACCGTCTGTCTCAGACCGTCTATCTCTGCCCGTCTGTCTCTAACCGTCTGTATCAGACCGTCTGTCTCAGACCGTCTGTATCATACGGTCTATCTCAGCCCGTCGGCATCAGACCGTCTGTCTCAGTCCGTATGTCTCGGACCGTCTGTCTCGGACCGTCAGTCTCGTACCGTCTGTCTCGGACCGTCTGTCTCGGACCGTCTGTCTCGGACCGTCGGTCTCGGACCGTCTGTCTCGGACCGTCTGTCTCGGACCGTCAGTCTCGTACCGTCTGTCTCGGACCGTCTGTCTCGGACCGTCGGTCTCGGACCGTCTGTCACAGACCGTCTATCTCGTCCCGTCTGTCTCAGACCGTCTGTCTCAGAACGTCAATCTCGTCCCGTCGGTCTCAGACCGTCTGTCTCAGACCAGCTGTCTGAGACCGTCTGTCTCAGACCGTCTGTCTCAGACCAGCTGTCTCAGACCGTCTGTCTCAGACCGTCTGTTTCATACCGTCTGTCTCACACCGTCTGTCTCAGACCGTCTGTCTCAGACCGTCTGTCTCAGACCAGCTGTCTCGGACCGTCTGTCTCGGACCGTCGGTCTCGGACCGTCTGTCTCAGACCGCCTGTCTCAGACCGTCTGTCTCAGGCCGTCTGCTTCATACCGTCTGTCTCAGACCGTCTATCTCGTCCCGTCGGTCTCGGACCGTCTGTCTCAGACCGCCTGTCTCAGACCGTCTGTCTCAGGCCGTCTGCTTCATACCGTCTGTCTCAGACCGTCTATCTCGTCCCGTCGGTCTCAGACCGTCTGTCTCGGACCAGCTGTCTCAGACCGTCTATCTCGTCCCGTCGGTCTCAGACCGTATGTCTCAGTCCGTATGTCTCAGATCCTCTGTCTCGGACCAGCTGTCTCAGACCGTCTGTCTCAGACCGTCTGTCTCAGACCGTCTGTCTCAGACCGTCTATCTGGTCCCGTCGGTCTCAGACCAGCTGTCTCAGACCGTCTGTCTCAGATCGTCTGTTTCATACCGTCTGTCTCGGACCGTCTGTCTCGGACCAGCTGTCTCAGACCGTCTGTCTCAGGCCGTCTGCCTCAGACCGTCTGTCCCAGACCGTCTATCTCGTCCCGTCTGTCTCAGACCGTCTGTCTCAGAACGTCTATCTCGTCCCGTCGGTCTCAGACCGTCTGTCTCAGACCAGCTGTCTCAGACCGTCTGTCTCAGACCGTCTGTCTCAGACCGTCTGTCTCAGACCGTCTGTCTCAGACCGTCTGTCTCAGACCGTCTGTTTCATACCGTCTGTCTCACACCGTCTGTCTCAGACCGTCTGTCCCAGACCAGCTGTCTCAGACCGTCTGTCTCAGACCGTCTGTTTCATACCGTCTGTCTCACACCGTCTGTCTCAGACCGTCTATCTTAGACCGTCCGTCTCAGGCCGTCCGTTTCATGCCGTCGGTCTCAGACCGTCTGTCTCGCACCGTCTATCTCTGCCCGTCTGTCTTAGACCGTCTGTCTCAGACCGTCTGTCTCATACCGTCTGTCACAGACCGTCTGTCACAGACTGTCTGTCTCAGACCGTCTATCTCGTCCCGTCGGTCTCAGACCAGCTGTCTCAGACCGTCTGTCTTAGACCGTCTGTCTTGGACCGTCTGTCTCGGACCGTCTGTCTCGGACCGTCTGTCTCGGACCGTCTGTCTCGGACCGTCGGTCTCGGACCGTCGGTCTCGGACCGCCTGTCTCAGACCGTCTGCTTCATACCGTCTGTCTCAGACCGTCTATCTCGTCCCGTCGGTCTCAGACCGTCTGTCTCAGACCAGCTGTCTCAGACCGTCTGTCTCAGACCGTCGGTCTCAGACCGTCGGTCTCAGACCGTCTGTCTCAGGCCGTCTGCCTCAGACCGTCTGTCCCAGACCGTCTATCTCGTCCCGTCTGTCTCAGACCATCTGTCTCAGAACGTCTATCTCGTCCCGTCGGTCTCAGACCGTCTGTCTCAGACCGTCTGTTTCATACCGTCTGTCTCAGACCGTCTATCTTAGACCGTCTGTCTCAGGCCGTCCGTTTCATGCCGTCGGTCTCAGACCGTCTGTCTCACACCGTCTGTCTTAGACCGTCTGTCTTAGACCGTCTGTCTCAGACCGTCTGTCTCAGACCGTCTGTCTCAGACCGTCTGGCTCAGACCGTCTGTCTCAGACCGTCTGTCTCAGACGTCAGTCTCAGACCGTCTGTCTCCGACCGTCTGTCTCAGAGCGTCTGTCTCAGACCGTCTGTCTCAGACCGTCTGTCTCGGACCGTCTGTCTCGGACCGTCTGTCTCAGACCGTCTGTCTCAGACCGTCTGTCTTAGACCGTCTGTCTCAGGCCGTCTGTTTCATTCCGTCGGTCAAAGACCGTCTGTCTTAGACCGTCTGCCTCTGCCCGTCGGTCTCAGACCGTCTGTCTCAGACCAGCTGTCTCAGACCGTCTGTCTCAGACCGTCTGTTTCATACCGTCTCTCTCACACCGTCTGTCTCAGACCGTCTGTCTCAGACCGTCTGTCTTAGACCGTCTGTCTCAGACCGTCTGTCTCAGACCGTCTGTCTCAGACCGTCTGTCTCAGACCGTCTGTCTCAGACCGTCTGTCTCAGACCGTCTGTCTCAGACCGTCTGTCTCAGGCCGTCTGCCTCAGACCGTCTATCTCGTCCCGTCTGTCTCGTCCCGTCTGTCTCAGACCGTCTGTCTCGTCCCGTCGGTCTCAGGCCGTCTGTCTTAGACCAGCTGTTTCAGACCGTCTCTCTCAGACCGTCTGTTTCATACCGTCTGTCTCACACCGTCTGACTCGGACCGTCTGTCTCAGACCGTCTGTCTTAGACCGTCTATCTCAGACCGTCTGTCTCAGACCGTCTGTCTCAGACCGTCTGTCTCAGACCGTCTGTCTCAGACCGTCTGTCTCAGACCGTCTGTCGCAGACCGTCTGTCTCAGGCCGTCTGCCTCAGACCGTCTGTCCCAGACCGTCTATCTCGTCCCGTCTGTCTCAGACCGTCTGTCTCAGATCCTCTGTCTCGGACCAGCTGTCTCAGACCGTCCGTCTCAGACCGTCTGTCCCAGACCGTCTATCTCGTCCCGTCTGTCTCAGACCGTCTGTCTCAGACCGTCTGTCTCAGAACGTCAATCTCGTCCCGTCGGTCTCAGAACGTCTGTCTCAGACCAGCTGTCTGAGACCGTCTGTCTCAGACCGTCTGTCTCAGGCCGCCTGCCTCAGACCGTCTATCTCGTCCCGTCTGTCTCGTCCCATCTGTCTCAGAACGTCTATCTCGTCCCGTCGGTCTCAAAACGTCTGTCTCAGACCAGCTGTCTCAGACCGTCTGTCTGAGAGCGTCTGTTTCATACCGTCTCTCTCACACCGCCTGTCTCAGACTGTCTGTCTTAGACCGTCTGTCTCAGACCGTCTGTCTCAGACCGTCTGTCTCAGACCGTCTGCCTCAGACCGTCTGTCTCAGACCGTCTGTCTCAGGCCGTCTGCCTCAGACCGTCTATCTCGTCCCGTCTGTCTCGCCCGTCTGTCTCAGACCGTCTGTCTCAGAACGTCTATCTCGTGCCGTCGGTCTCAGACCGTCTGTCTCAGGCCAGCTGTTTCAGACCGTCTGTCTCAGACCGTCTGTTTCATACCGTCTGTCTCACACCGTCTGTCTCAGACCGTCTGTCTCGGACCGTCTGTCTCAGGCCGTCTGTCTTAGACCAGCTGTCTCAGACCGTCTGTTTCATACCGTCTGTCTCACACCGTCTGACTCGGACCGTCTGACTCAGACCGTCTGTCTCAGACCGTCTGTCTCAGACCGTCTGTTTCATACCGTCTCTCTCACACCGTCTGTCTCAGACCGTCTGTCTCAGACCGTCTGTCTTAGACCGTCTGTCTCAGACCGTCTGTCTCAGACCGTCTGTCTCAGGCCGTCTGCCTCAGACCGTCTATCTCGTCCCGTCTGTCTCGTCCCGTCTGTCTCAGACCGTCTGTCTCGTCCCGTCGGTCTCAGGCCGTATGTCTCAGACCAGCTGTCTCAGACCGTCTGTATCAGACCGTCTGTCTCAGACCGTCCGTCTCATACCGTCCGTCTCAGACCGTCTGTCTCAGACCGTCTGTCTCAGACCGTCTGTTTCATACCGTCTCTCTCACACCGTCTGTCTCAGACCGTCTGTCTGAGACCTTCTGTCTCAGACCGTCTGTCTCAGGCCGTCTGCCTCAGACCGTCTATCTCGTCCCGTCTGTCTCGTCCCATCTGTCTCAGAACGTCTATCTCGTCCCGTCGGTCTCAAAACGTCTGTCTCAGACCAGCTGTCTCAGACCGTCTGCCTGAGAGCGTCTGTTTCATACCGTCTCTCTCACACCGCCTGTCTCAGACTGTCTGTCTTAGACCGTCTGTCTCTGCCCGTCGGTCTCAGACCGAATGTCTCAGACCAGCTGTCTCAGACCGTCTGTCTCAGACCGTCTGTTTCATACCGTCTCTCTCACACCGTCTGTCTCAGACCGTCTGTCTTAGACCGTCTGTCTCAGACCGTCTGTCTCAGACCGTCTGTCTCAGGCCGTCTGCCTCAGACCGTCTATCTCGTCCCGTCTGTCTCGTCCCGTCTGTCTCAGACCGTCTGTCTCGTCCCGTCGGTTTCAGGCCGTCTGTCTTAGACCAGCTGTCTCAGACCGTCTGTCTCAGACCGTCTATCTCGTCCCGTCTGCTTCATACCGTCTGTCTCAGGCCGTCTATCTCGTCCCGTCGGTCTTAGACCGTCTGTCTCAGACCAGCTGTCGCAGACCGTCTGTCTCAGACCGTCTATCTCGTCCCGTCTGTCTCAGAACTTCCGTCTCAGACCGTCTGCCTCAGAACGTCTGTCACAGACCGTCTGTCTCAGACCGTCTGTCTCAGACCGTCTGTCTCAGACCGTCTGTCTCAGACCGTCTGTCTCAGACCGTCTGTCTCAGACCGTCTGTCTGAGACCGTCTCTCTCAGACCGTCTGTCTCAGAACGTCTATCTCGTCCCGTCGGTCTCAGACCGTCTGTCTCAGACCAGCTGTCTCAGACCGTCTGTCTCAGACCGTCTGTCTCAGACCGTCTGTCTCAGACCGTCTGTCTCAGGCCGTCTGTTTCATACCGTCTGCTTCACACCGTCTGTCTCACAGCGTCTGTCTCAGGCCGTCTGCCTCAGACCGTCTATCTCGTCCCGTCTGTCTCGTCCCGTCTGTCTCAGACCGTGTGTCTCAGAACGTCTATCTCGTCCCGTCGGTCTCAGACCGTCTGTCTCAGACCGTCTGTCTCAGACCGTCAGTCTCAGACCGTCTGTCTCAGACCATCTGTCTCAGAGCGTCTGTCTCAGACCGTCTGTCTCAGACCGTCTGTCTCAGACCGTCTGTGTCAGACCGTCTGTCTCAGACCGTCTGTCTCAGACCGTCTGTCTCAGACCGTCTGTCTGAGACCGTCTGTCTCAGACCGTCTGTCTGAGACCGTCTCTCTCTGACCGTCTGTCTCAGAACGTCTGTCTCAGGCCGTCTGCCTCAGACCGTCTATCTCGTCCCGTCTGTCTCGTCCCGTCTGTCTCAGACCGTCTGTCTCGTCCCGTCGGTCTCAGGCCGTCTGTCTTAGACCAGCTGTCTCAGACCGTCTGTCTCAGACCGTCTGTTTCATACCGTCTCTCTCACACCGTCTGTCTCAGACCGTCTATCTCAGACCGTCTGTCTCAGGCCGTCTGCCTCAGACCGTCTATCTCGTCCCGTCTGTCTCAGGAAGTCTGTCTCAGAACGTCTATCTCGTCCCGTCGGTCTCAGGCCGTATGTCTCAGACCAGCTGTCTCAGACCGTCTGTATCAGACCGTCTGTCTCAGACCGTCCGTCTCAGACCGTCTATCTCGTCCCGTCGCTCTCAGACCAGCTGTCTCAGACCGTCTGTCTCAGACCGTCTGTTTCATACCGTCTGTCTCGGACCGTCTGTCTCGGACCGTCTGTCTCGGACCGTCTGTCTCGGACCAGCTGTCTCAGACCGACTGTCTCAGACCGTCTGTCTCAGACCGTCTGCCTCAGACCGTCTATCTCGTCCCGTCTGTCTCGTCCCGTCTGTCTCAGACCGTCTGTCTCGTCCCGTCGGTCTCAGGCCGTCTGTCTTAGACCGTCTGTCTCAGACCGTCTGTTTCATACTGTCTCTCTCACACCGTCTGTCTCAGACCGTCTATCTCTGCCCGTGTGTGTCAGCACGTCTGTCACAGACCGTCTGTCTCATACCGTCTGTCTCAGACCGTCTGTCACAGACCGTCTGTCTCAGACCGTCTATCTCGTCCCGTCGCTCTCAGACCAGCTGTCTCAGGCCGTCTGCCTCAGACCGTCTATCTCGTCCCGTCTGTCTCAGACCGTCTGTCTCAGAACGTCTATCTCGTCCCGTCGGTCTCAGGCCGTCTGTCTCAGACCAGCTGTCTCAGACCGTCTGTCTCAGACCGTCTGTCTCAGGCCGTCTGCCTCAGACCGTCTATCTCGTCCCATCTGTCTCGTCCCATCTGTCTCAGAACGTCTATCTCGTCCCGTCGGTCTCAAAACGTCTGTCTCAGACCAGCTGTCTCAGACCGTCTGTCTGAGAGCGTCTGTTTCATACCGTCTCTCTCACACCGCCTGTCTCAGACTGTCTGTCTTAGACCGTCTGTCTCAGACCGTCTGTCTCAGACCGTCTGTCTCAGACCGTCTGCCTCAGACCGTCTGTCTCAGACCGTCTGTCTCAGGCCGTCTGCCTCAGACCGTCTATCTCGTCCCGTCTGTCTCGTCCCGTCTGTCTCAGACCGTGTGTCTCAGAACGTCTATCTCGTCCCGTCGGTCTCAGACCGTCTGTCTCAGACCGTCTGTCTCAGACCGTCAGTCTCAGACCGTCTGTCTCAGACCATCTGTCTCAGAGCGTCTGTCTCAGACCGTCTGTCTCAGACCGTCTGTCTCAGACCGTCTGTGTCAGACCGTCTGTCTCAGACCGTCTGTCTCAGACCGTCTGTCTCAGACCGTCTGTCTGAGACCGTCTGTCTCAGACCGTCTGTCTGAGACCGTCTCTCTCAGACCGTCTGTCTCAGAACGTCTGTCTCAGGCCGTCTGCCTCAGACCGTCTATCTCGTCCCGTCTGTCTCGTCCCGTCTGTCTCAGACCGTCTGTCTCGTCCCGTCGGTCTCAGGCCGTCTGTCTTAGACCAGCTGTCTCAGACCGTCTGTCTCAGACCGTCTGTTTCATACCGTCTCTCTCACACCGTCTGTCTCAGAACGTCTATCTCAGACCGTCTGTCTCAGGCCGTCTGCCTCAGACCGTCTATCTCGTCCCGTCTGTCTCAGGAAGTCTGTGTCAGAACGTCTATCTCGTCCCGTCGGTCTCAGGCCGTATGTCTCAGACCAGCTGTCTCAGACCGTCTGTATCAGACCGTCTGTCTCAGACCGTCCGTCTCAGACCGTCCGTCTCAGACCGTCCGTCTCAGACCGTCTGTCTCAGACCGTCTGTCTCAGACCGTCTGTTTCATACCGTCTCTCTCACACCGTCTGTCTCAGACCGTCTATCTCTGCCCGTGTGTGTCAGCACGTCTGTCACAGACCGTCTGTCTCATACCGTCTGTCTCAGACCGTCTGTCACAGACCGTCTGTCTCAGACCGTCTATCTCGTCCCGTCGCTCTCAGACCAGCTGTCTCAGACCGTCTGTCTCAGACCGTCTGTTTCATACCGTCTGTCTCGGACCGTCTGTCTCGGACCGTCTGTCTCGGACCGTCTGTCTCGGACCAGCTGTCTCAGACCGACTGTCTCAGACCGTCTGTCTTAGACCGTCTGTCTTAGACCGTCTGTATCAGGCCGTCCGTTTCATTCCGTCGGTCTCAGACCGTCTGTCTCAGACCGTCTATCTCTGCCCGTCTGTGTCAGAACGTCTGTCACAGACCGTCTGTCTCATACCGTCTGTCTCGGACCGTCGGTCTCGGACCGTCTGTCTCAGACCGTCTGTCTCAGGCCGTCTGCCTCAGACCGTCTATCTCGTCCCGTCTGTCTCAGGAAGTCTGTCTCAGAACGTCTATCTCGTCCCGTCGGTCTCAGGCCGTCTGTCTCAGACCAGCTGTCTCAGACCGTCTGTCTCAGACCGTCTGTTTCATACCGTCTCCCTCACACCGTCTGTCTCAGACCGTCTGTCTTAGACCGTCTGTCTCAGACCGTCTGTCTCAGACCGTCTGTCTCAGACCGTCTGTCTCAGACCGTCTGTCTCAGACCGTCTGCCTCAGACCGTCTATCTCGTCCCGTCTGTCTCGTCCCGTCTGTCTCAGACCGTCTGTCTCGTCCCGTCGGTCTCAGGCCGTCTGTCTTAGACCAGCTGTTTCAGACCGTCTCTCTCAGACCGTCTGTTTCATACCGTCTGTCTCACACCGTCTGACTCGGACCGTCTGTCTCAGACCGTCTGTCTCAGACCGTCTGTCTCAGACCGTCTGTTTCATACCGTCTCTCTCACACCGTCTGTCTCAGACCGTCTGTCTTAGACCGTCTGTCTCAGACCGTCTGTCTCAGACCGTCTGTCTCAGACCGTCTGTCTCAGACCGTCTGTCTCAGACCGTCTGTCTCAGACCGTCTGTCTCAGGCCGTCTGTCGCAGACCGTCTGTCTCAGGCCGTCTGCCTCAGACCGTCTGTCGCAGACCGTCTATCTCGTCCCGTCTGTCTCAGGCCGTCCGTTTCATGCCGTCGGTCTCAGACCGTCTTTCTCAGACCGTCTATCTCTGCCTGTCTGTCTTAGACCGTCTGTCTCAGACCGTCTGTCTCAGACCGTCTGTCTCAGACCGTCTGTCTCAGACCGTCTGTCTCAGACCGTCTGTCTCAGACCGCCTGTCTCAGACCGTCTGTCTCAGATCCTCTGTCTCGGACCAGCTGTCTCAGACCGTCCGTCTCAGACCGTCTGTCCCAGACCGTCTATCTCGTCCCGTCTGTCTCAGACCGTCTGTCTCAGAACGTCAATCTCGTCCCGTCGGTCTCAGAACGTCTGTCTCAGACCAGCTGTCTGAGACCGTCTGTCTCAGACCGTCTGTCTCAGGCCGTCTGCCTCAGACCGTCTATCTCGTCCCATCTGTCTCGTCCCATCTGTCTCAGAACGTCTATCTCGTCCCGTCGGTCTCAAAACGTCTGTCTCAGACCAGCTGTCTCAGACCGTCTGTCTGAGAGCGTCTGTTTCATACCGTCTCTCTCACACCGCCTGTCTCAGACTGTCTGTCTTAGACCGTCTGTCTCAGACCGTCTGTCTCAGACCGTCTGTCTCAGACCGTCTGCCTCAGACCGTCTGTCTCAGACCGTCTGTCTCAGGCCGTCTGCCTCAGACCGTCTATCTCGTCCCGTCTGTCTCGCCCGTCTGTCTCAGACCGTCTGTCTCAGAACGTCTATCTCGTGCCGTCGGTCTCAGACCGTCTGTCTCAGGCCAGCTGTTTCAGACCGTCTGTCTCAGACCGTCTGTTTCATACCGTCTGTCTCACACCGTCTGTCTCAGACCGTCTGTCTCGGACCGTCTGTCTCAGGCCGTCTGTCTTAGACCAGCTGTCTCAGACCGTCTGTTTCATACCGTCTGTCTCACACCGTCTGACTCGGACCGTCTGACTCAGACCGTCTGTCTCAGACCGTCTGTCTCAGACCGTCTGTTTCATACCGTCTCTCTCACACCGTCTGTCTCAGACCGTCTGTCTTAGACCGTCTGTCTCAGACCGTCTGTCTCAGACCGTCTGTCTCAGACCGTCTGTCTCAGGCCGTCTGCCTCAGACCGTCTATCTCGTCCCGTCTGTCTCGTCCCGTCTGTCTCAGACCGTCTGTCTCGTCCCGTCGGTCTCAGGCCGTCTGTCTTAGACCAGCTGTCTCAGACCGTCTGTCTCAGACCGTCTGTTTCATACCGTCTCTCTCACACCGTCTGTCTCAGACCGTCTATCTCAGACCGTCTGTCTCAGGCCGTCTGCCTCAGACCGTCTATCTCGTCCCGTCTGTCTCAGGAAGTCTGTCTCAGAACGTCTATCTCGTCCCGTCGGTCTCAGGCCGTATGTCTCAGACCAGCTGTCTCAGACCGTCTGTATCAGACCGTCTGTCTCAGACCGTCCGTCTCAGACCGTCCGTCTCAGACCGTCTGTCTCAGACCGTCTGTCTCAGACCGTCTGTTTCATACCGTCTCTCTCACACCGTCTGTCTCAGACCGTCTATCTCTGCCCGTGTGTGTCAGCACGTCTGTCACAGACCGTCTGTCTCATACCGTCTGTCTCAGACCGTCTGTCACAGACCGTCTGTCTCAGACCGTCTATCTCGTCCCGTCGCTCTCAGACCAGCTGTCTCAGACCGTCTGTCTCAGACCGTCTGTTTCATACCGTCTGTCTCGGACCGTCTGTCTCGGACCGTCTGTCTCGGACCGTCTGTCTCGGACCAGCTGTCTCAGACCGACTGTCTCAGGCCGTCTGCCTCAGACCGTCTGTCCCAGACCGTCTATCTCGTCCCGTCTGTCTCAGAACGTCTATCTCGTCCCGTCGGTCTCAGACCGTCTGTCTCAGACCAGCTGTCTCAGACCGTCTGTCTCAGACCGTCTGTTTCATACCGTCTGTCTCACATCGTCTGTCTCAGACCGTCTTTCTCAGACCGTCTGTGTCACACCGTCTGTCTCAGACCGTCTGTCTTAGACCGTCTGTCTTAGACCGTCTGTATCAGGCCGTCCGTTTCATTCCGTCGGTCTCAGACCGTCTGTCTCAGACCGTCTATCTCTGCCCGTCTGTGTCAGAACGTCTGTCACAGACCGTCTGTCTCATACCGTCTGTCTCGGACCGTCGGTCTCGGACCGTCTGTCTCAGACCGTCTGTCTCAGGCCGTCTGCCTCAGACCGTCTATCTCGTCCCGTCTGTCTCAGGAAGTCTGTCTCAGAACGTCTATCTCGTCCCGTCGGTCTCAGGCCGTCTGTCTCAGACCAGCTGTCTCAGACCGTCTGTATCAGACCGTCTGTCTCAGACCGTCCGTCTCAGACCGTCTGTCTCAGACCGTCTGTCTTTGACCGTCTGTCTCAGGCCGTCTGTTTGATTCCGTCGGTCTCAGACCGTCTGTCTCAGACCGTCTGTCTCTGCCCGTCGGTCTCAGACCGTCTGTCTCAGACCAGCTGTCTCAGACCGTCTGTCTCAGACCGTCTGTCTCAGACCGTCTGTTTCATACCGTCTCTCTCACACGGTCTGTTTCATACCGTCTCTCTCACACCGTCTGTCTCAGACCGTCTGTCTTAGACCGTCTGTCTCAGACCGTCTGTCTCAGACCGTCTATCTCGTCCCGTCGGTCTCAGACCGTCTGTCTCAGACCAGCTGTCTCAGACCGTCTGTCTCAGACCGTCTGTTTCATACCGTCTGTCTCACACCGTCTGTCTCAGACCGTCTGTTTCATACCGTCTGTCTCGGACCGTCTGTCTCGGACCGTCTGTCTCGGACCAGCTGTCTCAGACCGTCTGTTCCAGACCGTCTATCTCGTCCCGTCTGTCTCAGACCGTCTGTCTCAGAACGTCTATCTCGTCCCGTCGGTCTCAGACCGTCTGTCTCAGACCAGCTGTCTCAGACCGTCTGTCTCAGACCGTCTGTTTCATACCGTCTGTCTCACACCGTCTGTCTCAGACCGTCTGTCTCAGACCGTCTGTGTCACACCGGCTGTCTCAGACCGTCTGTCTTAGACCGTCTGTCTTGGACCGTCTGTCTCGGATCGTCTGTCTCGGACCGTCTGTCTCGGACCGTCTGTCTCGGACCGTCTGTCTCGGACCGTCGGTCTCGGACCGTCTGTCTCAGACCGCCTGTATCAGACCGTCTGTCTCAGGCCGTCTGCTTCATACCGTCTGTCTCAGACCGTCTATCTCGTCCCGTCGGTCTCAGTCCGTCTGTCTCAGACCACCTGTCTCAGACCGTCTGTCTCAGACCGTCTGTCTCAGACCAGCTGTCTCAGACCGTCTGTATCAGACCGTCTGTCTCAGACCGTCCGTCTCAGACCGTCTGTCTCAGACCGTCTGTCTTAGACCGTCTGTCTCAGGCCGTCTGTTTCATTCCGTCGGTCTCAGACCGTCTGTCTCAGACCGTCTGTCTCGTCCCGTCTGTCTCGTCCCGTCTGTCTCAGACCGTCTGTCTCGTCCCGTCGGTCTCAGACCGTCTGTCTTAGACCAGCTGTCTCAGACCGTCTCTCTCAGACCGTCTGTTTCATACCGTCTGTCTCACACCGTCTGACTCGGACCGTCTGACTCAGACCGTCTGTCTCAGACCGTCTGTCTCAGACCGTTAGTCTCAGACCGTCTGTCTCAGACCGCCTGTCTCAGACCGTCTGTCTTAGACCGTCTGTCTCAGACCGTCCGTCTCAGACCGTCTGTCTCAGGCCGTCTGCCTCAGACCGTCTATCTCGTCCCGTCTGTCTCGTCCCATCTGTCTCAGAACGTCTATCTCGTCCCGTCGGTCTCAAAACGTCTGTCTCAGACCAGCTGTCTCAGACCGTCTGTCTGAGAGCGTCTGTTTCATACCGTCTCTCTCACACCGCCTGTCTCAGACTGTCTGTCTTAGACCGTCTGTCTCAGACCGTCTGTCTCAGACCGTCTGTCTCGGACCGTCTGTCTCGGACCGTCTGTCTCGGACCGTCTGTCTCGGACCGTGTGTCTCAGACAGCCTGTCTCAGACCGTCTGTCTCGGACCGTCTGTCTCAGGCCGTCTGCTTCATACCGTCTGTCTCAGACCGTCTATCGCGTCCCGTCGGTCTCAGACTGTCTGTCTCAGACCAGCTGTCTCAGACCGTGTGTTTCAGACCGTCTGTCTCAGGCCGTCTGCCTCAGACCGTCTGTCCCAGACCGTCTATCTCGTCCCGTCTGTCTCAGACCGTCTGTCTCAGAACGTCAATCTCGTCCCGTCGGTCTCAGACCGTCTGTCTCAGACCAGCTGTCTGAGACCGTCTGTTTCATACCGTCTGTCTCAGACCGTCTATCTCGTCCCGTCGGTCTCAGACCGTCTGTCTCAGACCAGCTGTCTCAGACCGTCCGTCTCAGGCCGTCCGTTTCATACCGTCGGTCTCAGACCGTCTGTCTCAGACCGTCTATCTCTGCCCGTCTGTGTCAGAACGTCTGTCACAGACCGTCTGTCTCATACCGTCTGTCTCATACCGTCTGTCACAGACCGTCTGTCTCAGACCGTCTATCTCGTCCCGTCGCTCTCAGACCAGCTGTCTCAGACCGTCTGTCTCAGACCGTCTGTTTCATACCGTCTGTCTCGGACCGTCTGTCTCGGACCGTCTGTCTCGGACCGTCTATCTCTGCCCGTCTGTGTCAGAACGTCTGTCACAGACCGTCTGTCTCATACCGTCTGTCTCATACCGTCTGTCACAGACCGTCTGTCTCAGACCGTCTATCTCGTCCCGTCGCTCTCAGACCGTCTGTCTTAGACCGTCTGTCTCAGGCCGTCTGATTCATTCCGTCGGTTTCAGACCAGCTGTCTCAGACCGTCTGTTTCACACCGTCTGTCTCACAGCGTCTGTCTCAGGCCGTCTGCCTCAGACCGTCTATCTCGTCCCGTCTGTCTCGTTCCGTCTGTCTCAGACCGTCTGTCTCAGAACGTCTATCTCGTCCCGTCGGTCTCAGACCGTCTGTCTCAGACCGTCTGTCTCAGACCGTCAGTCTCAGACCGTCAGTCTCAGACCGTCTGTCTCAGACCGTCTGTCTCAAACCGTCTGTCTCAGACCGTCTGTCTCGGACCGTCTGTCTCAGAACGGCTATCTCGTCCCGTCGGTCTCAGACCGTCTGTCTCAGACCAGCTGTCTCAGACCGTCTGTCTCAGACCGTCTGTTTCATACCGTCTCTCTCACACCGTCTGTCTCAGACCGTCTGTCTCACACCGTCTGTCTCAGACCGTCTGTCTCAGACCGTCTGTCTCAGAACGTCTATCTCGTCCCGTCGGTCTCAGACCGTCTGTCTGAGACCGTCTCTCTCAGACCGTCTGTCTCAGAACGTCTATCTCGTCCCGTCGGTCTCAGACCGTCTGTCTCAGACCGTCTGTCTCAGACCGTCTGTCTCAGACCGTCTGTCTCAGACCGTCTGTCTCAGACCGTCTGTCTCAGACGTCAGTATCAGACCGTCTGTCTCCGACCGTCTGTCTCAGAGCGTCTGTCTCCGACCGTCTGTCTCAGACCGTCTGTCTCAGACCAGCTGTCTCAGACCGTCTGTCTCAGACCGTCTGTTTCATACCGTCTCTCTCACACCGTCTGTCTCAGACCGTCTGCCTCAGACCGTCTGTCTCAGACCGTCTGTCTCAGACCGTCTGTCTCAGACCGTCTGTCTCAGACCGTCTGTCTCTAACCGTCTGTCTCAGACCGTCTGTTTCATACGGTCTATCTCAGCCCGTCGGCAGCAGACCGTCTGTCTCAGTCCGTATGTCTCAGATCCTCTGTATCGGACCGTCTGCCTCGGACCGTCTGTCTCGGACCGTCTGTCTCGGACCGTCTGTCTCGGACCGTCGGTCTCGGATCGTCTGTCTCGGACCGTCTGTCTCCGACTGTCTGTCTCGGACCGTCTGTCTCGTTCCGTCTGTCTCAGACCGTCTGTCTCAGAACGTCTATCTCGACCCGTCGGTCTCAGACCAGCTGTCTCAGACCGTCTGTCTCAGACCGTCTCTCTCACACCGTCTGTCTCAGACCGTCTGCCTCAGACCGTCTGTCTCAGACCGTCTGTCTCAGACCGTCTGTCTCGGACCGTCTGTCTCGGACCGTCGGTCTCGGACCGTCTGTCTCGGACCGTCTGTCTCCGACTGTCTGTCTCGGACCGTCTGTCTCAGACCGCCTGTCTCAGACCGTCTGTCTCAGGCCGTCTGCTTCATACCGTCTGTCTCAGGCCGTCTATCTCGTCCCGTCGGTCTTAGACCGTCTGTCTCAGAACGTCTGTCACAGACCGTCTGTCTCAGACCGTCTGTCTCAGACCGTCTGTCTCAGACCGTCTGTCTCGGACCGTCTGTCTCGGACCGTCTGTCTCGGACCGTCTGTCTCGGACCGTCTGTCTCGGACCGTGTGTCTCAGACAGCCTGTCTCAGACCGTCTGTCTCGGACCGTCTGTCTCAGGCCGTCTGCTTCATACCGTCTGTCTCAGACCGTCTATCTCGTCCCGTCGGTCTCAGACCGTCTGTCTCAGACCAGCTGTCTCAGACCGTCTGTCTCAGACCGTCTGTCTCAGACCGTCTGTTTCAGACCGTCTGTCTCAGACCGTCTGTCTCAGGCCGTCTGCCTCAGACCGTCTGTCCCAGACCGTCTATCTCGTCCCGTCTGTCTCAGACCGTCTGTCTCAGAACGTCTATCTCGTCCCGTCGGTCTCAGACCAGCTGTCTCAGACCGTCTGTCTCAGACCGTCTGTCTCGTCCCGTCGGTCTCAGGCCGTCTGTCTTAGACCAGCTGTCTCAGACCGTCTCTCTCAGACCGTCTGCTTCATACCGTCTGTCTCACACCCTCTGACTCGGACCGTCTGACTCAGACCGTCTGTCTCAGACCGTCTGTCTCAGACCGTCTGTCTCAGACCGTCTGTTTCATACCGTCTCTCTCACACCGTCTGTCTCAGACCGTCTGTCTTAGACCGTCTGTCTCAGACCGTCTGTCTCAGACGGTCTGTCTCAGACCGTCTGTCTCAGGCCGTCTGCCTCAGACCGTCTATCTCGTCCCGTCTGTCTCAGGAAGTCTGTCTCAGAACGTCTATCTCGTCCCGTCGGTCTCAGGCCGTCTGTCTCAGACCAGCTGTCTCAGACCGTCTGTCTCAGACCGTCTGTCTTAGACCGTCGGTCTCAGACCGTCTCTCTCAGACCGTCTATCTCTGCCTGTCTGTCTTAGACCGTCTGTCTCAGACCGTCTGTCTCAGACCGTCTGTTTCATACCGTCTGTCTCAGACCGTCTATCTCGTCCCGTCGGTCTCAGACCGTCTGTCTCAGACCAGCTGTCTCAGACCGTCTGTCTCAGGCCGTCCGTTTCATTCCGTCGGTCTCAGACCGTCTGTCTCAGACCGTCTATCTCTGCCCATCTGTGTCAGAACGTCTGTCACAGACCGTCTGTCTCATACCGTCTGTCTCAGACCGTCTGTCACAGACCGTCTGTCTCAGACCGTCTATCTCGTCCCGTCGCTCTCAGACCAGCTGTCTCAGACCGTCTGTCTCAGACCGTCTGTTTCATACCGTCTGTCTCGGACCGTCTGTCTCGGACCGTCTGTCTCGGACCAGCTGTCTCAGACCGTCTGTCTCAGGCCGTCTGCCTCAGACCGTTTGTTCCAGACCGTCTATCTCGTCCCGTCTGTCTCAGACCGTCTGTCTCAGAACGTCTATCTCGTCCCGTCGGTCTCAGACCGTCTGTCTCAGACCAGCTGTCTCAGACCGTCTGTCTTAGACCGTCTGTCTCAGGCCGTCTGCCTCAGACCGTCTGTCCCAGACCGTCTATCTCGTCCCGTCTGTCTCAGACCGTCTGTCTCAGAACGTCAATCTCGTCCCGTCGGTCTCAGACCGTCTGTCTCAGACCAGCTGTCTGAGACCGTCTGTCTCAGACCGTCTGTTTCATACCGTCTGTCTCAGACCGTCTATCTCGTCCCGTCGGTCTCAGACCGTCTGTCTCAGACCAGCTGTCTCAGACCGTCTGTCTCAGGCCGTCCGTTTCATTCCGTCGGTCTCAGACCGTCTGTCTCAGACCGTCTATCTCTGCCCGTCTGTGTCAGAACGTCTGTCACAGACCGTCTGTCTCATACCGTCTGTCTCATACCGTCTGTCACAGACCGTCTGTCTCAGACCGTCTATCTCGTCCCGTCGCTCTCAGACCAGCTGTCTCAGACCGTCTGTCTCAGACCGTCTGTTTCATACCGTCTGTCTCGGACCGTCTGTCTCGGACCGTCTGTCTCGGACCAGCTGTCTCAGACCGTCTGTCTCAGGCCGTCTGCTTCAGACCGTCTGTCTCAGACCAGCTGTCTCAGACCGTCTGTCTCAGACCGTCTGTTTCATACCGTCTGTCTCTCACCGTCTGTCTCAGACCGTCTGTCTTAGACCGTCTGTCTTGGACCGTCTGTCTCGGACCGTCGGACTCGGACCGTCTGTCTCAGACCGCCTGTCTCAGACCGTCTGTCTCAGGCCGTCTGCTTCATACCGTCTGTCTCAGACCGTCTATCTCGTCCCGTCGGTCTCAGGCCGTCTGTCTCAGACCAGCTGTCTCAGACCGTCTGTCTCAGACCGTCTGTTTCATACCGTCTGTCTCACACCGTCTGTCTCAGACCGTCTGTCTTAGACCGTCTGTCTCAGGCCGTCTGATTCATTCCGTCGGTTTCAGACCAGCTGTCTCAGACCGTCTGTTTCACACCGTCTGTCTCACAGCGTCTGTCTCAGGCCGTCTGCCTCAGACCGTCTATCTCGTCCCGTCTGTCTCGTTCCGTCTGTCTCAGACCGTCTGTCTCAGAACGTCTATCTCGTCCCGTCGGTCTCAGACCGTCTGTCTCAGACCGTCTGTCTCAGACCGTCAGTCTCAGACCGTCAGTCTCAGACCGTCTGTCTCAGACCGTCTGTCTCAAACCGTCTGTCTCAGACCGTCTGTCTCGGACCGTCTGTCTCAGAACGGCTATCTCGTCCCGTCGGTCTCAGACCGTCTGTCTCAGACCAGCTGTCTCAGACCGTCTGTCTCAGACCGTCTGTTTCATACCGTCTCTCTCACACCGTCTGTCTCAGACCGTCTGTCTCAGACCGTCTGTCTCAGACCGTCTGTCTCAGACCGTCTGTCTCAGAACGTCTATCTCGTCCCGTCGGTCTCAGACCGTCTGTCTGAGACCGTCTCTCTCAGACCGTCTGTCTCAGAACGTCTATCTCGTCCCGTCGGTCTCAGACCGTCTGTCTCAGACCGTCTGTCTCAGACCGTCTGTCTCAGACCGTCTGTCTCGGACGTCAGTATCAGACCGCCTGTCTCCGACCGTCTGTCTCAGAGCGTCTGTCTCCGACCGTCTGTCTCAGACCGTCTGTCTCAGACCAGCTGTCTCAGACCGTCTGTCTCAGACCGTCTGTTTCATACCGTCTCTCTCACACCGTCTGTCTCAGACCGTCTGCCTCAGACCGTCTGTCTCAGACCGTCTGTCTCAGACCGTCTGTCTCAGACCGTCTGTCTCAGACCGTCTGTCTCTAACCGTCTGTCTCAGACCGTCTGTTTCATACGGTCTATCTCAGCCCGTCGGCAGCAGACCGTCTGTCTCAGTCCGTATGTCTCAGATCCTCTGTATCGGACCGTCTGCCTCGGACCGTCTGTCTCGGACCGTCTGTCTCGGACCGTCTGTCTCGGACCGTCGGTCTCGGATCGTCTGTCTCGGACCGTCTGTCTCCGACTGTCTGTCTCGGACCGTCTGTCTCGTTCCGTCTGTCTCAGACCGTCTGTCTCAGAACGTCTATCTCGACCCGTCGGTCTCAGACCAGCTGTCTCAGACCGTCTGTCTCAGACCGTCTCTCTCACACCGTCTGTCTCAGACCGTCTGCCTCAGACCGTCTGTCTCAGACCGTCTGTCTCAGACCGTCTGTCTCGGACCGTCTGTCTCGGACCGTCGGTCTCGGACCGTCTGTCTCGGACCGTCTGTCTCCGACTGTCTGTCTCGGACCGTCTGTCTCAGACCGCCTGTCTCAGACCGTCTGTCTCAGGCCGTCTGCTTCATACCGTCTGTCTCAGGCCGTCTATCTCGTCCCGTCGGTCTTAGACCGTCTGTCTCAGAACGTCTGTCACAGACCGTCTGTCTCAGACCGTCTGTCTCAGACCGTCTGTCTCGGACCGTCTGTCTCGGACCGTCTGTCTCGGACCGTCTGTCTCGGACCGTCTGTCTCGGACCGTCTGTCTCGGACCGTGTGTCTCAGACAGCCTGTCTCAGACCGTCTGTCTCGGACCGTCTGTCTCAGTCCGTCTGCTTCATACCGTCTGTCTCAGACCGTCTATCTCGTCCCGTCGGTCTCAGACCGTCTGTCTCAGACCAGCTGTCTCAGACCGTCTGTCTCAGACCGTCTGTCTCAGACCGTCTGTTTCAGACCGTCTGTCTCAGACCGTCTGTCTCAGGCCGTCTGCCTCAGACCGTCTGTCCCAGACCGTCTATCTCGTCCCGTCTGTCTCAGACCGTCTGTCTCAGAACGTCTATCTCGTCCCGTCGGTCTCAGACCAGCTGTCTCAGACCGTCTGTCTCAGACCGTCTGTCTCGTCCCGTCGGTCTCAGGCCGTCTGTCTTAGACCAGCTGTCTCAGACCGTCTCTCTCAGACCGTCTGCTTCATACCGTCTGTCTCACACCCTCTGACTCGGACCGTCTGACTCAGACCGTCTGTCTCAGACCGTCTGTCTCAGACCGTCTGTCTCAGACCGTCTGTTTCATACCGTCTCTCTCACACCGTCTGTCTCAGACCGTCTGTCTTAGACCGTCTGTCTCAGACCGTCTGTCTCAGACGGTCTGTCTCAGACCGTCTGTCTCAGGCCGTCTGCCTCAGACCGTCTATCTCGTCCCGTCTGTCTCAGGAAGTCTGTCTCAGAACGTCTATCTCGTCCCGTCGGTCTCAGGCCGTCTGTCTCAGACCAGCTGTCTCAGACCGTCTGTCTCAGACCGTCTGTCTTAGACCGTCGGTCTCAGACCGTCTCTCTCAGACCGTCTATCTCTGCCTGTCTGTCTTAGACCGTCTGTCTCAGACCGTCTGTCTCAGACCGTCTGTTTCATACCGTCTGTCTCAGACCGTCTATCTCGTCCCGTCGGTCTCAGACCGTCTGTCTCAGACCAGCTGTCTCAGACCGTCTGTCTCAGGCCGTCCGTTTCATTCCGTCGGTCTCAGACCGTCTGTCTCAGACCGTCTATCTCTGCCCATCTGTGTCAGAACGTCTGTCACAGACCGTCTGTCTCATACCGTCTGTCTCAGACCGTCTGTCACAGACCGTCTGTCTCAGACCGTCTATCTCGTCCCGTCGCTCTCAGACCAGCTGTCTCAGACCGTCTGTCTCAGACCGTCTGTTTCATACCGTCTGTCTCGGACCGTCTGTCTCGGACCGTCTGTCTCGGACCAGCTGCCTCAGACCGTCTGTCTCAGGCCGTCTGCCTCAGACCGTCTGTTCCAGACCGTCTATCTCGTCCCGTCTGTCTCAGACCGTCTGTCTCAGAACGTCTATCTCGTCCCGTCGGTCTCAGACCGTCTGTCTCAGACCAGCTGTCTCAGACCGTCTGTCTTAGACCGTCTGTCTCAGGCCGTCTGTTTCATTCCGTCGGTCTCAGACCGTCTGTCTCAGACCGTCTGTCTCGTCCCGTCTGTCTCGTCCCGTCTGTCTCAGACCGTCTGTCTCGTCCCGTCGGTCTCAGACCGTCTGTCTTAGACCAGCTGTCTCAGACCGTCTCTCTCAGACCGTCTGTTTCATACCGTCTGTCTCACACCGTCTGACTCGGACCGTCTGACTCAGACCGTCTGTCTCAGACCGTCTGTCTCAGACCGTTAGTCTCAGACCGTCTGTCTCAGACCGCCTGTCTCAGACCGTCTGTCTTAGACCGTCTGTCTCAGACCGTCTGTCTCAGACCGTCTGTCTCAGGCCGTCTGCCTCAGACCGTCTATCTCGTCCCGTCTGTCTCGTCCCATCTGTCTCAGAACGTCTATCTCGTCCCGTCGGTCTCAAAACGTCTGTCTCAGACCAGCTGTCTCAGACCGTCTGTCTGAGAGCGTCTGTTTCATACCGTCTCTCTCACACCGCCTGTCTCAGACTGTCTGTCTTAGACCGTCTGTCTCAGACCGTCTGTCTCGGACCGTCTGTCTCAGGCCGTCTATCTCGTCCCGTCGGTCTTAGACCGTCTGTCTCAGAACGTCTGTCACAGACCGTCTGTCTCAGACCGTCTGTCTCAGACCGTCTGTCTCAGACCGTCTGTCTCGGACCGTCTGTCTCGGACCGTCTGTCTCGGACCGTCTGTCTCGGACCGTCTGTCTCGGACCGTCTGTCTCGGACCGTCTGTCTCGGACCGTCTGTCTCGGACCGTGTGTCTCAGACAGCCTGTCTCAGACCGTCTGTCTCGGACCGTCTGTCTCAGGCCGTCTGCTTCATACCGTCTGTCTCAGACCGTCTATCTCGTCCCGTCGGTCTCAGACCGTCTGTCTCAGACCAGCTGTCTCAGACCGTCTGTCTCAGACCGTCTGTCTCAGACCGTCTGTTTCAGACCGTCTGTCTCAGACCGTCTGTCTCAGGCCGTCTGCCTCAGACCGTCTGTCCCAGACCGTCTATCTCGTCCCGTCTGTCTCAGACCGTCTGTCTCAGAACGTCTATCTCGTCCCGTCGGTCTCAGACCAGCTGTCTCAGACCGTCTGTCTCAGACCGTCTGTCTCGTCCCGTCGGTCTCAGGCCGTCTGTCTTAGACCAGCTGTCTCAGACCGTCTCTCTCAGACCGTCTGCTTCATACCGTCTGTCTCACACCCTCTGACTCGGACCGTCTGACTCAGACCGTCTGTCTCAGACCGTCTGTCTCAGACCGTCTGTCTCAGACCGTCTGTTTCATACCGTCTCTCTCACACCGTCTGTCTCAGACCGTCTGTCTTAGACCGTCTGTCTCAGACCGTCTGTCTCAGACGGTCTGTCTCAGACCGTCTGTCTCAGGCCGTCTGCCTCAGACCGTCTATCTCGTCCCGTCTGTCTCAGGAAGTCTGTCTCAGAACGTCTATCTCGTCCCGTCGGTCTCAGGCCGTCTGTCTCAGACCAGCTGTCTCAGACCGTCTGTCTCAGACCGTCTGTCTTAGACCGTCGGTCTCAGACCGTCTCTCTCAGACCGTCTATCTCTGCCTGTCTGTCTTAGACCGTCTGTCTCAGACCGTCTGTCTCAGACCGTCTGTTTCATACCGTCTGTCTCAGACCGTCTATCTCGTCCCGTCGGTCTCAGACCGTCTGTCTCAGACCAGCTGTCTCAGACCGTCTGTCTCAGGCCGTCCGTTTCATTCCGTCGGTCTCAGACCGTCTGTCTCAGACCGTCTATCTCTGCCCATCTGTGTCAGAACGTCTGTCACAGACCGTCTGTCTCATACCGTCTGTCTCAGACCGTCTGTCACAGACCGTCTGTCTCAGACCGTCTATCTCGTCCCGTCGCTCTCAGACCAGCTGTCTCAGACCGTCTGTCTCAGACCGTCTGTTTCATACCGTCTGTCTCGGACCGTCTGTCTCGGACCGTCTGTCTCGGACCAGCTGTCTCAGACCGTCTGTCTCAGGCCGTCTGCCTCAGACCGTC
The DNA here is from genome assembly GCA_947623535.1 of Coelioxys conoideus. NCBI lineage: Eukaryota > Metazoa > Arthropoda > Insecta > Hymenoptera > Megachilidae > Coelioxys > Coelioxys conoideus. The sequence continues at coordinate 9,383,766 of CANQJN010000026.1, forward strand.
TGTTCCAGACCGTCTATCTCGTCCCGTCTGTCTCAGACCGTCTGTCTCAGAACGTCTATCTCGTCCCGTCGGTCTCAGACCGTCTGTCTCAGACCAGCTGTCTCAGACCGTCTGTCTCAGACCGTCTGTTTCATACCGTCTGTCTCACACCGTCTGTCTCAGACCGTCTGTCTCAGACCGTCTGTGTCACACCGGCTGTCTCAGACCGTCTGTCTTAGACCGTCTGTCTTGGACCGTCTGTCTCGGATCGTCTGTCTCGGACCGTCTGTCTCGGACCGTCTGTCTCGGACCGTCTGTCTCGGACCGTCGGTCTCGGACCGTCTGTCTCAGACCGCCTGTATCAGACCGTCTGTCTCAGGCCGTCTGCTTCATACCGTCTGTCTCAGACCGTCTATCTCGTCCCGTCGGTCTCAGACCGTCTGTCTCAGACCAGCTGTCTCAGACCGTCTGTCTCAGACCGTCTGTCTCAGACCAGCTGTCTCAGACCGTCTGTATCAGACCGTCTGTCTCAGACCGTCCGTCTCAGACCGTCTGTCTCAGACCGTCTGTCTTAGACCGTCTGTCTCAGGCCGTCTGTTTCATTCCGTCGGTCTCAGACCGTCTGTCTCAGACCGTCTGTCTCGTCCCGTCTGTCTCGTCCCGTCTGTCTCAGACCGTCTGTCTCGTCCCGTCGGTCTCAGACCGTCTGTCTTAGACCAGCTGTCTCAGACCGTCTCTCTCAGACCGTCTGTTTCATACCGTCTGTCTCACACCGTCTGACTCGGACCGTCTGACTCAGACCGTCTGTCTCAGACCGTCTGTCTCAGACCGTTAGTCTCAGACCGTCTGTCTCAGACCGCCTGTCTCAGACCGTCTGTCTTAGACCGTCTGTCTCAGACCGTCTGTCTCAGACCGTCTGTCTCAGGCCGTCTGCCTCAGACCGTCTATCTCGTCCCGTCTGTCTCGTCCCATCTGTCTCAGAACGTCTATCTCGTCCCGTCGGTCTCAAAACGTCTGTCTCAGACCAGCTGTCTCAGACCGTCTGTCTGAGAGCGTCTGTTTCATACCGTCTCTCTCACACCGCCTGTCTCAGACTGTCTGTCTTAGACCGTCTGTCTCAGACCGTCTGTCTCGGACCGTCTGTCTCGGACCGTCTGTCTCGGACCGTCTGTCTCGGACCGTCTGTCTCGGACCGTGTGTCTCAGACAGCCTGTCTCAGACCGTCTGTCTCGGACCGTCTGTCTCAGGCCGTCTGCTTCATACCGTCTGTCTCAGACCGTCTATCGCGTCCCGTCGGTCTCAGACTGTCTGTCTCAGACCAGCTGTCTCAGACCGTCTGTTTCAGACCGTCTGTCTCAGGCCGTCTGCCTCAGACCGTCTGTCCCAGACCGTCTATCTCGTCCCGTCTGTCTCAGACCGTCTGTCTCAGAACGTCAATCTCGTCCCGTCGGTCTCAGACCGTCTGTCTCAGACCAGCTGTCTGAGACCGTCTGTCTCAGACCGTCTGTTTCATACCGTCTGTCTCAGACCGTCTATCTCGTCCCGTCGGTCTCAGACCGTCTGTCTCAGACCAGCTGTCTCAGACCGTCTGTCTCAGGCCGTCCGTTTCATTCCGTCGGTCTCAGACCGTCTGTCTCAGACCGTCTATCTCTGCCCGTCTGTGTCAGAACGTCTGTCACAGACCGTCTGTCTCATACCGTCTGTCTCATACCGTCTGTCACAGACCGTCTGTCTCAGACCGTCTATCTCGTCCCGTCGCTCTCAGACCAGCTGTCTCAGACCGTCTGTCTCAGACCGTCTGTTTCATACCGTCTGTCTCGGACCGTCTGTCTCGGACCGTCTGTCTCGGACCAGCTGTCTCAGACCGTCTGTCTCAGGCCGTCTGCTTCAGACCGTCTGTCCCAGACCGTCTATCTCGTCCCGTCTGTCTCAGACCGTCTGTCTCAGACCGTCTGTCTCAGAACGTCTATCTCGTCCCGTCGGTCTCAGACCGTCTGTCTCAGACCAGCTGTCTCAGACCGTCTGTCTCAGACCGTCTGTTTCATACCGTCTGTCTCTCACCGTCTGTCTCAGACCGTCTGTCTTAGACCGTCTGTCTTGGACCGTCTGTCTCGGACCGTCGGTCTCGGACCGTCTGTCTCAGACCGCCTGTCTCAGACCGTCTGTCTCAGGCCGTCTGCTTCATACCGTCTGTCTCAGACCGTCTATCTCGTCCCGTCTGTCTCGTTCCGTCTGTCTCAGACCGTCTGTCTCAGAACGTCTATCTCGTCCCGTCGGTCTCAGACCGTCTGTCTCAGACCGTCTGTCTCAGACCGTCAGTCTCAGACCGTCAGTCTCAGACCGTCTGTCTCAGACCGTCTGTCTCAAACCGTCTGTCTCAGACCGTCTGTCTCGGACCGTCTGTCTCAGAACGGCTATCTCGTCCCGTCGGTCTCAGACCGTCTGTCTCAGACCAGCTGTATCAGACCGTCTGTCTCAGACCGTCTGTTTCATACCGTCTCTCTCACACCGTCTGTCTCAGACCGTCTGTCTCAGACCGTCTGTCTCAGACCGTCTGTCTCAGACCGTCTGTCTCAGACCGTCTGTCTGAGACCGTCTGTCTCAGACCGTCTGTCTGAGACCGTCTCTCTCAGACCGTCTGTCTCAGAACGTCTATCTCGTCCCGTCGGTCTCAGACCGTCTGTCTCAGATCGTCTGTCTCAGACCGTCTGTCTCAGACCGTCTGTCTTAGACCGTCTGTCTCAGACGTCAGTATCAGACCGTCTGTCTCCGACCGTCTGTCTCAGAGCGTCTGTCTCCGACCGTCTGTCTCAGACCGTCTGTCTCAGACCAGCTGTCTCAGACCGTCTGTCTCAGACCGTCTGTTTCATACCGTCTCTCTCACACCGTCTGTCTCAGACCGTCTGCCTCAGACCGTCTTTCTCAGACCGTCTGTCTCAGACCGTCTGTCTCAGACCGTCTGTCTCAGACCGTCTGTCTCTAACCGTCTGTCTCAGACCGTCTGTTTCATACGGTCTATCTCAGCCCGTCGGCATCAGACCGTCTGTCTCAGTCCGTATGTCTCAGATCCTCTGTATCGGACCGTCTGCCTCGGACCGTCTGTCTCGGACCGTCTGTCTCGGACCGTCTGTCTCGGACCGTCGGTCTCGGACCGTCTGTCTCGGACCGTCTGTCTCCGACTGTCTGTCTCGGACCGTCTGTCTCGTTCCGTCTGTCTCAGACCGTCTGTCTCAGAACGTCTATCTCGACCCGTCGGTCTCAGACCAGCTGTCTCAGACCGTCTGTCTCAGACCGTCTCTCTCACACCGTCTGTCTCAGACCGTCTGCCTCAGACCGTCTGTCTCAGACCGTCTGTCTCAGACCGTCTGTCTCGGACCGTGTGTCTCGGACCGTCGGTCTCGGACCGTCTGTCTCGGACCGTCTGTCTCCGACTGTCTGTCTCGGACCGTCTGTCTCAGACCGCCTGTCTCAGACCGTCTGTCTCAGGCCGTCTGCTTCATACCGTCTGTCTCAGGCCGTCTATCTCGTCCCGTCGGTCTTAGACCGTCTGTCTCAGAACGTCTGTCACAGACCGTCTGTCTCAGACCGTCTGTCTCAGACCGTCTGTCTCAGACCGTCTGTCTCAGACCGTCTGTCTCAGACCGTCTGTCTGAGACCGTCTGTCTCAGACCGTCTGTCTGAGACCGTCTCTCTCAGACCGTCTGTCTCAGAACGTCTATCTCGACCCGTCGGTCTCAGACCGTCTGTCTCAGACCAGCTGTCTCAGACCGTCTGTCTCAGACCGTCTGTCTCAGACCGTCTGTTTCATACCGTCTGCTTCACACCATCTGTCTCACAGCGTCTGTCTCAGGCCGTCTGCCTCAGACCGTCTATCTCGTCCCGTCTGTCTCAGACCGTCTGTCTCAGAGCGTCTATCTCGTCCCGTCGGTCTCAGACCGTCTGTCTCAGACCGTCCGTCTCAGACCGTCAGTCTCAGACCGTCTGTCTCAGACCATCTGTCTCAGAGCGTCTGTCTCAGACCGTCTGTCTCAGACCGTCTGTCTCAGACCGTCTGTCTCAGACCGTCTGTCTCAGACCGTCTGTCTGAGACCGTCTGTCTCAGACCGTCTGTCTGAAACCGTCACTCTCAGACCGTCTGTCTCAGAACGTCTATCTCGTCCCGTCGGTCTCAGACCAGCTGTCTCAGACCGTCTGTCTCAGACCGTCTGTCTCAGACCGTCTATCTCGTCCCGTCTGTCTCAGACCGTCTGTCTCAGACCGTCTGTCTCAGACCGTCTGTCTCAGACCGTCTGTCTCAGACCGTCTGTCTCAGACCGTCTGTCTCAGACCGTCTGTCTCAGACCGTCTGTCTCAGACCGTCTGTCTCTAACCGTCTGTCTCAGACCGTCTGTTTCATACGGTCTATCTCAGCCCGTCGGCATCAGACCGTCTGTCTCAGTCCGTATGTCTCAGATCCTCTGTATCGGACCGTCTGCCTCGGACCGTCTGTCTCGGACCGTCTGTCTCGGACCGTCTGTCTCGGACCGTCGGTCTCGGACCGTCTGTCTCGGACCGTCTGTCTCCGACTGTCTGTCTCGGACCGTCTGTCTCGTTCCGTCTGTCTCAGACCGTCTGTCTCAGAACGTCTATCTCGTCCCGTCGGTCTCAGACCAGCTGTCTCAGACCGTCTGTCTCAGACCGTCTCTCTCACACCGTCTGTCTCAGACCGTCTGCCTCAGACCGTCTGTCTCAGACCGTCTGTCTCAGACCGTCTGTCTCAGACCGTCTGTTTCATACCGTCTCTCTCACACCGTCTGTCTCAGACCGTCTGCCTCAGACCGTCTTTCTCAGACCGTCTGTCTCAGACCGTCTGTCTCAGACCGTCTGTCTCAGACCGTCTGTCTCTAACCGTCTGTCTCAGACCGTCTGTTTCATACGGTCTATCTCAGCCCGTCGGCATCAGACCGTCTGTCTCAGTCCGTATGTCTCAGATCCTCTGTATCGGACCGTCTGCCTCGGACCGTCTGTCTCGGACCGTCTGTCTCGGACCGTCTGTCTCGGACCGTCGGTCTCGGACCGTCTGTCTCGGACCGTCTGTCTCCGACTGTCTGTCTCGGACCGTCTGTCTCGTTCCGTCTGTCTCAGACCGTCTGTCTCAGAACGTCTATCTCGACCCGTCGGTCTCAGACCAGCTGTCTCAGACCGTCTGTCTCAGACCGTCTCTCTCACACCGTCTGTCTCAGACCGTCTGCCTCAGACCGTCTGTCTCAGACCGTCTGTCTCAGACCGTCTGTCTCGGACCGTGTGTCTCGGACCGTCGGTCTCGGACCGTCTGTCTCGGACCGTCTGTCTCCGACTGTCTGTCTCGGACCGTCTGTCTCAGACCGCCTGTCTCAGACCGTCTGTCTCAGGCCGTCTGCTTCATACCGTCTGTCTCAGGCCGTCTATCTCGTCCCGTCGGTCTTAGACCGTCTGTCTCAGAACGTCTGTCACAGACCGTCTGTCTCAGACCGTCTGTCTCAGACCGTCTGTCTCAGACCGTCTGTCTCAGACCGTCTGTCTCAGACCGTCTGTCTGAGACCGTCTGTCTCAGACCGTCTGTCTGAGACCGTCTCTCTCAGACCGTCTGTCTCAGAACGTCTATCTCGACCCGTCGGTCTCAGACCGTCTGTCTCAGACCAGCTGTCTCAGACCGTCTGTCTCAGACCGTCTGTCTCAGACCGTCTGTTTCATACCGTCTGCTTCACACCATCTGTCTCACAGCGTCTGTCTCAGGCCGTCTGCCTCAGACCGTCTATCTCGTCCCGTCTGTCTCAGACCGTCTGTCTCAGAGCGTCTATCTCGTCCCGTCGGTCTCAGACCGTCTGTCTCAGACCGTCCGTCTCAGACCGTCAGTCTCAGACCGTCTGTCTCAGACCATCTGTCTCAGAGCGTCTGTCTCAGACCGTCTGTCTCAGACCGTCTGTCTCAGACCGTCTGTCTCAGACCGTCTGTCTCAGACCGTCTGTCTGAGACCGTCTGTCTCAGACCGTCTGTCTGAAACCGTCACTCTCAGACCGTCTGTCTCAGAACGTCTATCTCGTCCCGTCGGTCTCAGACCAGCTGTCTCAGACCGTCTGTCTCAGACCGTCTGTCTCAGACCGTCTATCTCGTCCCGTCTGTCTCAGACCGTCTGTCTCAGACCGTCTGTCTCAGACCGTCTGTCTCAGACCGTCTGTCTCAGACCGTCTGTCTCAGACCGTCTGTCTCAGACCGTCTGTATCAGACCGTCTGTCTCAGACCATCTGTCTCAGAGCGTCTGTCTCAGACCGTCTGTCTCAGACCGTCTGTCTCAGACCGTCTGTCTCAGGCCGTCTGCCTCAGACCGTCTGTCTCAGACCGTCTGTCACAGACCGTCTGTCTCAGACCGTCTGTCTCAGACCGTCTGTCTCAGACCGTCTGTCTCAGACCGTCTGTCTCAGACCGTCTGTCTCTAACCGTCTGTCTCAGACCGTCTGTTTCATACGGTCTATCTCAGCCCGTCGGCATCAGACCGTCTGTCTCAGTCCGTATGTCTCAGATCCTCTGTATCGGACCGTCTGCCTCGGACCGTCTGTCTCGGACCGTCTGTCTCGGACCGTCTGTCTCGGACCGTCGGTCTCGGACCGTCTGTCTCGGACCGTCTGTCTCCGACTGTCTGTCTCGGACCGTCTGTCTCGTTCCGTCTGTCTCAGACCGTCTGTCTCAGAACGTCTATCTCGTCCCGTCGGTCTCAGACCGTCTGTCTCAGACCGTCAGTCTCAGACCGTCAGTCTCAGACCGTCTGTCTCAGACCGTCTGTCTCAGACCGTCTGTCTCAGACCGTCTGTCTCAGACCGTCTGTCTGAGACCGTCTGTCTCAGACCGTCTGTCTCAGACCGTCTGTCTCAGACCGTCTGTCTCAGACCGTCTGTCTCAGACCGTCTGTCTCAGACCGTCTGTCTCAGACCGTCTGTCTCAGACCGTCTGTCTCAGACCGTCTGTCTCAGACCGTCTGTCTCAGACCGTCTGCCTCAGACCGTCTGTCTCAGACCGTCTGTCTCAGACCGTCTGTCTCAGACGTCAGTATCAGACCGTCTGTCTCCGACCGTCTGTCTCAGAGCGTCTGTCTCAGACCGTCTGTCTCGTCCCGTCTGTCTCAGACCGTCTGTCTCAGACCGTCTGTCTCAGACCGTCTGTCTCAGACCGTCTGTCTCTAACCGTCTGTCTCAGACCGTCTGTTTCATACGGTCTATCTCAGCCCGTCGGCATCAGACCGTCTGTCTCAGTCCGTATGCCTCAGATCCTCTGTATCGGACCGTCTGCCTCGGACCGTCTGTCTCGGACCGTCTGTCTCGGACCGTCTGTCTCGGACCGTCGGTCTCGGACCGTCTGTCTCGGACCGTCTGTCTCCGACTGTCTGTCTCGGACCGTCTGTCTCGTTCCGTCTGTCTCAGACCGTCTGTCTCAGAACGTCTATCTCGACCCGTCGGTCTCAGACCAGCTGTCTCAGACCGTCTGTCTCAGACCGTCTCTCTCACACCGTCTGTCTCAGACCGTCTGCCTCAGACCGTCTGTCTCAGACCGTCTGTCTCAGACCGTCTGTCTCGGACCGTCTGTCTCGGACCGTCGGTCTCGGACCGTCTGTCTCGGACCGTCTGTCTCCGACTGTCTGTCTCGGACCGTCTGTCTCAGACCGCCTGTCTCAGACCGTCTGTCTCAGGCCGTCTGCTTCATACCGTCTGTCAAAGGCCGTCTATCTCGTCCCGTCGGTCTTAGACCGTCTGTCTCAGAACGTCTGTCACAGACCGTCTGTCTCAGACCGTCAGTCTCAGACCGTCTGTCTCAGACCATCTGTCTCAGAGCGTCTGTCTCAGACCGTCTGTCTCAGACCGTCTGTCTCAGACCGTCTGTCTCAGACCGTCTGTCTCAGACCGTCTGTCTCAGAACGGCTATCTCGTCCCGTCGGTCTCAGACCGTCTGTCTCAGACCAGCTGTCTCAGACCGTCTGTCTCAGACCGTCTGTTTCATACCGTCTCTCTCACACCGTCTGTCTCAGACCGTCTGTCTCAGACCGTCTGTCTCAGACCGTCTGTCTGAGACCGTCTGTCTCAGACCGTCTGTCTCAGACCGTCTGTCTCAGACCGTCTGTCTCAGACCGTCTGTCTCAGACCGTCTGTCTCAGACCGTCTGTCTCAGACCGTCTGTCTCAGACCGTCTGTCTCAGACCGTCTGTCTCAGACCGTCTGTCTCAGACCGTCTGTCTCAGACCGTCTGTCTCAGACCGTCTGTCTCAGACCGTCTGTCTCAGACCGTCTGTCTCAGACGTCAGTATCAGACCGTCTGTCTCCGACCGTCTGTCTCAGAGCGTCTGTCTCAGACCGTCTGTCTCGTCCCGTCTGTCTCAGACCGTCTGTCTCAGACCGTCTGTCTCAGACCGTCTGTCTCAGACCGTCTGTCTCAGACCGTCTGTCTCAGACCGTCTGTCTCTAACCGTCTGTCTCAGACCGTCTGTTTCATACGGTCTATCTCAGCCCGTCGGCATCAGACCGTCTGTCTCACTCCGTATGTCTCAGATCCTCTGTATCGGACCGTCTGCCTCGGACCGTCTGTCTCGGACCGTCTGTCTCGGACCGTCTGTCTCGGACCGTCGGTCTCGGACCGTCTGTCTCGGACCGTCTGTCTCCGACTGTCTGTCTCGGACCGTCTGTCTCGTTCCGTCTGTCTCAGACCGTCTGTCTCAGAACGTCTATCTCGACCCGTCGGTCTCAGACCAGCTGTCTCAGACCGTCTGTCTCAGACCGTCTCTCTCACACCGTCTGTCTCAGACCGTCTGCCTCAGACCGTCTGTCTCAGACCGTCTGTCTCAGACCGTCTGTCTCGGACCGTCTGTCTCCGACCGTCGGTCTCGGACCGTCTGTCTCGGACCGTCTGTCTCTAACTGTCTGTCTCGGACCGTCTGTCTCAGACCGCCTGTCTCAGACCGTCTGTCTCAGGCCGTCTGCTTCATACCGTCTGTCTCAGGCCGTCTATCTCGTCCCGTCGGTCTTAGACCGTCTGTCTCAGAACGTCTGTCACAGACCGTCTGTCTCAGACCGTCAGTCTCAGACCGTCTGTCTCAGACCATCTGTCTCAGAGCGTCTGTCTCAGACCGTCTGTCTCAGACCGTCTGTCTCAGACCGTCTGTCTCAGACCGTCTGTCTCAGACCGTCTGTCTCAGACCGTCTGTCTCAGACCGTCTGTCTGAGACCGTCTGTCTCAGACCGTCTGTCTGAAACGGTCACTCTCAGACCGTCTGTCTCAGAACGTCTATCTCGTCCCGTCGGTCTCAGACCAGCTGTCTCAGACCGTCTGTCTCAGACCGTCTGTCTCAGACCGTCTATCTCGTCCCGTCTGTCTCAGACCGTCTGTCTCAGACCGTCTGTCTCAGACCGTCTGTCTCAGACCGTCTGTCTCAGACCGTCTGTCTCAGACCGTCTGTCTCAGACCATCTGTCTCAGAGCGTCTGTCTCAGACCGTCTGTCTCAGACCGTCTGTCTCAGACCGTCTGTCTCAGGCCGTCTGCCTCAGACCGTCTGTCTCAGACCGTCTGTCTCAGACCGTCTGTCTCAGACCGTCTGTCTCAGACCGTCTGTCTCAGACCGTCTGTCTCAGACCGTCTGTCTCAGACCGTCTGTCTCTAACCGTCTGTCTCAGACCGTCTGTTTCATACGGTCTACCTCAGCCCGTCGGCATCAGACCGTCTGTCTCAGTCCGTATGTCTCAGATCCTCTGTATCGGACCGTCTGCCTCGGACCGTCTGTCTCGGACCGTCTGTCTCGGACCGTCTGTCTCGGACCGTCGGTCTCGGACCGTCTGTCTCGGACCGTCTGTCTCCGACTGTCTGTCTCGGACCGTCTGTCTCGTTCCGTCTGTCTCAGACCGTCTGTCTCAGAACGTCTATCTCGTCCCGTCGGTCTCAGACCGTCTGTCTCAGACCGTCGGTCTCAGACCGTCTGTCTCAGACCGTCCGTCTCAGACCGTCAGTCTCAGACCGTCTGTCTCAGACCATCTGTCTCAGAGCGTCTGTCTCAGACCGTCTGTCTCAGACCGTCTGTCTCAGACCGTCTGTCTGAGACCGTCTGTCTCAGACCGTCTGTCTGAAACCGTCACTCTCAGACCGTCTGTCTCAGAACGTCTATCTCGTCCCGTCGGTCTCAGACCAGCTGTCTCAGACCGTCTGTCTCAGACCGTCTGTCTCAGACCGTCTATCTCGTCCCGTCTGTCTCAGACCGTCTGTCTCAGACCGTCTGTCTCAGACCGTCTGTCTCTAACCGTCTGTCTCAGACCGTCTGTTTCATACGGTCTATCTCAGCCCGTCGGCATCAGACCGTCTGTCTCAGTCCGTATGCCTCAGATCCTCTGTATCGGACCGTCTGCCTCGGACCGTCTGTCTCGGACCGTCTGTCTCGGACCGTCTGTCTCGGACCGTCGGTCTCGGACCGTCTGTCTCGGACCGTCTGTCTCCGACTGTCTGTCTCGGACCGTCTGTCTCGTTCCGTCTGTCTCAGACCGTCTGTCTCAGAACGTCTATCTCGACCCGTCGGTCTCAGACCAGCTGTCTCAGACCGTCTGTCTCAGACCGTCTCTCTCACACCGTCTGTCTCAGACCGTCTGCCTCAGACCGTCTGTCTCAGACCGTCTGTCTCAGACCGTCTGTCTCGGACCGTCTGTCTCGGACCGTCGGTCTCGGACCGTCTGTCTCGGACCGTCTGTCTCCGACTGTCTGTCTCGGACCGTCTGTCTCAGACCGCCTGTCTCAGACCGTCTGTCTCAGGCCGTCTGCTTCATACCGTCTGTCAAAGGCCGTCTATCTCGTCCCGTCGGTCTTAGACCGTCTGTCTCAGAACGTCTGTCACAGACCGTCTGTCTCAGACCGTCAGTCTCAGACCGTCTGTCTCAGACCATCTGTCTCAGAGCGTCTGTCTCAGACCGTCTGTCTCAGACCGTCTGTCTCAGACCGTCTGTCTCAGACCGTCTGTCTCAGACCGTCTGTCTCAGAACGGCTATCTCGTCCCGTCGGTCTCAGACCGTCTGTCTCAGACCAGCTGTCTCAGACCGTCTGTCTCAGACCGTCTGTTTCATACCGTCTCTCTCACACCGTCTGTCTCAGACCGTCTGTCTCAGACCGTCTGTCTCAGACCGTCTGTCTGAGACCGTCTGTCTCAGACCGTCTGTCTCAGACCGTCTGTCTCAGACCGTCTGTCTCAGACCGTCTGTCTCAGACCGTCTGTCTCAGACCGTCTGTCTCAGACCGTCTGTCTCAGACCGTCTGTCTCAGACCGTCTGTCTCAGACCGTCTGTCTCAGACCGTCTGTCTCAGACCGTCTGTCTCAGACCGTCTGTCTCAGACCGTCTGTCTCAGACCGTCTGTCTCAGACCGTCTGTCTCAGACGTCAGTATCAGACCGTCTGTCTCCGACCGTCTGTCTCAGAGCGTCTGTCTCAGACCGTCTGTCTCGTCCCGTCTGTCTCAGACCGTCTGTCTCAGACCGTCTGTCTCAGACCGTCTGTCTCAGACCGTCTGTCTCAGACCGTCTGTCTCTAACCGTCTGTCTCAGACCGTCTGTTTCATACGGTCTATCTCAGCCCGTCGGCATCAGACCGTCTGTCTCACTCCGTATGTCTCAGATCCTCTGTATCGGACCGTCTGCCTCGGACCGTCTGTCTCGGACCGTCTGTCTCGGACCGTCTGTCTCGGACCGTCGGTCTCGGACCGTCTGTCTCGGACCGTCTGTCTCCGACTGTCTGTCTCGGACCGTCTGTCTCGTTCCGTCTGTCTCAGACCGTCTGTCTCAGAACGTCTATCTCGACCCGTCGGTCTCAGACCAGCTGTCTCAGACCGTCTGTCTCAGACCGTCTCTCTCACACCGTCTGTCTCAGACCGTCTGCCTCAGACCGTCTGTCTCAGACCGTCTGTCTCAGACCGTCTGTCTCGGACCGTCTGTCTCCGACCGTCGGTCTCGGACCGTCTGTCTCGGACCGTCTGTCTCCGACTGTCTGTCTCGGACCGTCTGTCTCAGACCGCCTGTCTCAGACCGTCTGTCTCAGGCCGTCTGCTTCATACCGTCTGTCTCAGGCCGTCTATCTCGTCCCGTCGGTCTTAGACCGTCTGTCTCAGAACGTCTGTCACAGACCGTCTGTCTCAGACCGTCAGTCTCAGACCGTCTGTCTCAGACCATCTGTCTCAGAGCGTCTGTCTCAGACCGTCTGTCTCAGACCGTCTGTCTCAGACCGTCTGTCTCAGACCGTCTGTCTCAGACCGTCTGTCTCAGACCGTCTGTCTCAGACCGTCTGTCTGAGACCGTCTGTCTCAGACCGTCTGTCTGAAACGGTCACTCTCAGACCGTCTGTCTCAGAACGTCTATCTCGTCCCGTCGGTCTCAGACCAGCTGTCTCAGACCGTCTGTCTCAGACCGTCTGTCTCAGACCGTCTATCTCGTCCCGTCTGTCTCAGACCGTCTGTCTCAGACCGTCTGTCTCAGACCGTCTGTCTCAGACCGTCTGTCTCAGACCGTCTGTCTCAGACCGTCTGTCTCAGACCATCTGTCTTAGAGCGTCTGTCTCAGACCGTCTGTCTCAGACCGTCTGTCTCAGACCGTCTGTCTCAGGCCGTCTGCCTCAGACCGTCTGTCTCAGACCGTCTGTCTCAGACCGTCTGTCTCAGACCGTCTGTCTCAGACCGTCTGTCTCAGACCGTCTGTCTCAGACCGTCTGTCTCAGACCGTCTGTCTCAGACCGTCTGTCTCTAACCGTCTGTCTCAGACCGTCTGTTTCATACGGTCTACCTCAGCCCGTCGGCATCAGACCGTCTGTCTCAGTCCGTATGTCTCAGATCCTCTGTATCGGACCGTCTGCCTCGGACCGTCTGTCTCGGACCGTCTGTCTCGGACCGTCTGTCTCGGACCGTCGGTCTCGGACCGTCTGTCTCGGACCGTCTGTCTCCGACTGTCTGTCTCGGACCGTCTGTCTCGTTCCGTCTGTCTCAGACCGTCTGTCTCAGAACGTCTATCTCGTCCCGTCGGTCTCAGACCGTCTGTCTCAGACCGTCGGTCTCAGACCGTCTGTCTCAGACCGTCCGTCTCAGACCGTCAGTCTCAGACCGTCTGTCTCAGACCATCTGTCTCAGAGCGTCTGTCTCAGACCGTCTGTCTCAGACCGTCTGTCTCAGACCGTCTGTCTGAGACCGTCTGTCTCAGACCGTCTGTCTGAAACCGTCACTCTCAGACCGTCTGTCTCAGAACGTCTATCTCGTCCCGTCGGTCTCAGACCAGCTGTCTCAGACCGTCTGTCTCAGACCGTCTGTCTCAGACCGTCTATCTCGTCCCGTCTGTCTCAGACCGTCTGTCTCAGACCGTCTGTCTCAGACCGTCTGTCTCAGACCGTCTGTCTCAGACCGTCTGTCTCAGACCGTCTGTATCAGACCGTCTGTCTCAGACCATCTGTCTCAGAGCGTCTGTCTCAGACCGTCTGTCTCAGGCCGTCTGCCTCAGACCGTCTGTCTCAGACCGTCTGTCTCAGACCGTCTGTCTCAGACCGTCTGTCTCAGACCGTCTGTCTCAGACCGTCTGTCTCAGACCGTCTGTCTCTAACCGTCTGTCTCAGACCGTCTGTTTCATACGGTGTATCTCAGCCCATCGGCATCAGACCGTCTGTCTCAGTCCGTATGTCTGAGATCCTCTGTATCGGACCGTCTGCCTCGGACCGTCTGTCTCGGACCGTCTGTCTCGGACCGTCTATCTCGTCCCGTCGGTCTCAGACCAGCTGTCTCAGACCGTCTGTCTCAGACCGTCTATCTCGTCCCGTCTGTCTCAGACCGTCTGTCTCAGACCGTCTGTCTCAGACCGTCTGTCTCAGACCGTCTGTCTCAGACCGTCTGTCTCAGACCGTCTGTATCAGACCGTCTGTCTCAGACCGTCTGTCTCAGAGCGTCTGTCTCAGACCGTCTGTCTCAGGCCGTCTGCCTCAGACCGTCTGTCTCAGACCGTCTGTCTCAGACCGTCTGTCTCAGACCGTCTGTCTCAGACCGTCTGTCTCAGACCGTCTGTCTCTAACCGTCTGTCTCAGACCGTCTGTTTCATACGGTGTATCTCAGCCCATCGGCATCAGACCGTCTGTCTCAGTCCGTATGTCTGAGATCCTCTGTATCGGACCGTCTGCCTCGGACCGTCTGTCTCGGACCGTCTGTCTCGGACCGTCTGTCTCGGACCGTCGGTCTCGGACCGTCTGTCTCGGACCGTCTGTCTCCGACTGTCTGTCTCGGACCGTCTGTCTCGTTCCGTCTGTCTCAGACCGTCTGTCTCAGAACGTCTATCTCGTCCCGTCTGTCTCAGACCGTCTGTCTCAGACCGTCTGTCTCAGACCGTCAGTCTCAGACCGTCAGTCTCAGACCGTCTGTCTCAGACCGTCTGTCTCAAACCGTCTGTCTCAGACCGTCTGTCTCGGACCGTCTGTCTCAGAACGGCTATCTCGTCCCGTCGGTATCAGACCGTCTGTCTCAGACCGTCTGTCTGAGACCGTCTGTCTCAGACCGTCTGTCTGAGACCGTCTCTCTCAGACCGTCTGTCTCAGAACGTCTATCTCGACCCGTCGGTCTCAGACCGTCTGTCTCAGACCAGCTGTCTCAGACCGTCTGTCTCAGACCGTCTGTCTCAGACCGTCTGTTTCATACCGTCTGCTTCACACCGTCTGTCTCACAGCGTCTGTCTCAGGCCGTCTGCCTCAGACCGTCTATCTCGTCCCGTCTGTCTCAGACCGTCTGTCTCAGAGCGTCTATCTCGTCCCGTCGGTCTCAGACCGTCTGTCTCAGACCGTCCGTCTCAGACCGTCAGTCTCAGACCGTCTGTCTCAGACCATCTGTCTCAGAGCGTCTGTCTCAGACCGTCTGTCTCAGACCGTCTGTCTCAGACCGTCTGTCTCAGACCGTCTGTCTGAGACCGTCTGTCTCAGACCGTCTGTCTGAGACCGTCTCTCTCAGACCGTCTGTCTCAGAACGTCTATCTCGACCCGTCGGTCTCAGACCGTCTGTCTCAGACCAGCTGTCTCAGACCGTCTGTCTCAGACCGTCTGTCTCAGACCGTCTGTCTCAGACCGTCTGTTTCATACCGTCTGCTTCACACCGTCTGTCTCACAGCGTCTGTCTCAGGCCGTCTGCCTCAGACCGTCTATCTCGTCCCGTCTGTCTCAGACCGTCTGTCTCAGACCGTCCGTCTCAGACCGTCAGTCTCAGACCGTCTGTCTCAGACCATCTGTCTCAGAGCGTCTGTCTCAGACCGTCTGTCTCAGACCGTCTGTCTCAGACCGTCTGTCTGAGACCGTCTGTCTCAGACCGTCTGTCTGAAACCGTCACTCTCAGACCGTCTGTCTCAGAACGTCTATCTCGTCCCGTCGGTCTCAGACCAGCTTTCTCAGACCGTCTGTCTCAGACCGTCTGTCTCAGACCGTCTATCTCGTCCCGTCTGTCTCAGACCGTCTGTCTCAGACCGTCTGTCTCGGACCGTCTGTCTCAGACCGTCTGTCTCAGACCGTCTGTCTCAGACCGTTTGTCTCAGACCGTCTGTCTCAGACCGTCTGTCTCAGACCGTCTGTCTCAGACCGTCTGTCTCAGACCGTCTGTATCAGACCGTCTGTCTCAGACCATCTGTCTCAGAGCGTCTGTCTCAGACCGTCTGTCTCAGACCGTCTGTCTCAGGCCGTCTGCCTCAGACCGTCTGTCTCAGACCGTCTGTCTCAGACCGTCTGTCTCAGACCGTCTGTCTCAGACCGTCTGTCTCAGACCGTCTGTCTCAGACCGTCTGTCTCTAACCGTCTGTCTCAGACCGTCTGTCTCAGACCGTCTGTCTCAAACCGTCTGTCTCAGACCGTCTGTCTCGGACCGTCTGTCTCAGAACGGCTATCTCGTCCCGTCGGTATCAGACCGTCTGTCTCAGACCGTCTGTCTGAGACCGTCTCTCTCAGACCGTCTGTCTCAGAACGTCTATCTCGACCCGTCGGTCTCAGACCGTCTGTCTCAGACCAGCTGTCTCAGACCGTCTGTCTCAGACCGTCTGTCTCACACCGTCTGTTTCATACCGTCTGCTTCACACCGTCTGTCTCACAGCGTCTGTCTCAGGCCGTCTGCCTCAGACCGTCTATCTCGTCCCGTCTGTCTCAGACCGTCTGTCTCAGAGCGTCTATCTCGTCCCGTCGGTCTCAGACCGTCTGTCTCAGACCGTCCGTCTCAGACCGTCAGTCTCAGACCGTCTGTCTCAGACCATCTGTCTCAGACCGCCTGTCTCAGACCGTCTGTCTCAGGCCGTCTGCTTCATACCGTCTGTCTCAGGCCGTCTATCTCGTCCCGTCGGTCTTAGACCGTCTGTCTCAGAACGTCTGTCACAGACCGTCTGTCTCAGACCGTCTGTCTCAGACCGTCTGTCTCAGACCGTCTGTCTCAGACCGTCTGTCTCAGACCGTCTGTCTGAGACCGTCTGTCTCAGACCGTCTGTCTGAGACCGTCTCTCTCAGACCGTCTGTCTCAGACCGTCTGTCTCAGACCGTCTGTCTGAGACCGTCTGTCTCAGACCGTCTGTCTGAGACCGTCACTCTCAGACCGTCTGTCTCAGAACGGCTATCTCGCCCAGTCGGTCTCAGACCGTCGGTCTCAGACCGTCTATCTCTGCCCGTCTGTGTCAGAACGTCTGTCACAGACCGTCTGTCTCATACCGTCTGTCTCAGACCGTCTGTCACAGACCGTCTGTCTCAGACCGTCTATCTCGTCCCGTCGCTCTCAGACCAGCTGTCTCAGACCGTCTGTCTCAGACCGTCTGTTTCATACCGTCTGTCTCGGACCGTCTGTCTCGGACCGTCTGTCTCGGACCAGCTGTCTCAGACCGTCTGTCTCAGGCCGTCTGCTTCAGACCGTCTGTCCCAGACCGTCTATCTCGTCCCGTCTGTCTCAGACCGTCTGTCTCAGAACGTCTATCTCGTCCCGTCGGTCTCAGACCGTCTGTCTCAGACCAGCTGTCTCAGACCGTCTGTCCCAGACCGTCTGTCTCGGACCGTCTGTCTCGGACCGTCGGTCTCGGACCGTCTGTCTCGGACCGTCTGTCTCCGACTGTCTGTCTCGGACCGTCTGTCTCAGACCGCCTGTCTCAGACCGTCTGTCTCAGGCCGTCTGCTTCATACCGTCTGTCTCAGGCCGTCTATCTCGTCCCGTCGGTCTTAGACCGTCTGTCTCAGAACGTCTGTCACAGACCGTCTGTCTCAGACCGTCTGTCTCAGACCGTCTGTCTCAGACCGTCTGTCTCAGACCGTCTGTCTCAGACCGTCTGTCTCAGACCGTCTGTCTAAGACCGTCTGTCTCAGACCGTCTGTCTGAGACCGTCTCTCTCAGACCGTCTGTCTCAGAACGTCTATCTCGACCCGTCGGTCTCAGACCGTCTGTCTCAGACCAGCTGTCTCAGACCGTCTGTCTCAGACCGTCTGTCTCAGACCGTCTGTTTCATACCGTCTGCTTCACACCGTCTGTCTCACAGCGTCTGTCTCAGGCCGTCTGCCTCAGACCGTCTATCTCGTCCCGTCTGTCTCAGACCGTCTGTCTCAGAGCGTCTATCTCGTCCCGTCGGTCTCAGACCGTCTGTCTCAGACCGTCCGTCTCAGACCGTCAGTCTCAGACCGTCTGTCTCAGACCGTCTGTCTCAGACCGTCTATCTCGTCCCGTCTGTCTCAGACCGTCTGTCTCAGACCGTCAGTCTCAGACCGTCTGTCTCAGACCGTCTGTATCAGACCGTCTGTCTCAGACCATCTGTCTCAGAGCGTCTGTCTCAGACCGTCTGTCTCAGACCGTCTGTCTCAGGCCGTCTGCCTCAGACCGTCTGTCTCAGACCGTCTGTCTCAGGCCGTCTGCTTCATACCGTCTGTCTCAGGCCGTCCATCTCGTCCCGTCGGTCTTAGACCGTCTGTCTCAGACCGTCTGTCTCAGACGTCAGTATCAGACCGTCTGTCTCCGACCGTCTGTCTCAGAGCGTCTGTCTCAGACCGTCTGTCTCAGACCGTCTGTCTCAGACCGTCTGTCTCGGACCGTCTGTCTCAGAACGGCTATCTCGCCCAGTCGGTCTCAGACCGTCTGTCTCTGACCAGCTGTCTCAGACCGTCTGTTTCATACCGTCTCTCTCACACCGTCTGTCTCAGACCGTCTGTCTTAGACCGTCTGTCTCAGACCGTCTGTCTCAGACCGTCTGTCTCAGACCGTCTGTCTCAGACCGTGTGTCTCAGACCGTCTGTCTCAGACCGTCTGTCTCAGACCGTCTATCTCGTCCCGTCTGTCTCAGACCGTCTGTCTCAGACCGTCAGTCTCAGACCGTCTGTCTCAGACCGTCTGTCTCAGACCGTCTGTCTCAGACCGTCTGTCTCAGACCGTCTGTCTCAGACCGTCTGTCTCAGACCGTCTGTCTCAGACCGTCTGTCTCAGACCGTCTGTCTCAGACCGTCTGTCTCAGACCGTCTGTCTCAGACCGTCTATCTCGTCCCGTCTGTCTCAGACCGTCTGTCTCAGACCATCTGTCTCAGAGCGTCTGTCTCAGACCGTCTGTCTCAGACCGTCTGTCTCAGGCCGTCTGCCTCAGACCGTCTGTCTCAGACCGTCTGTCTCAGGCCGTCTGCTTCATACCGTCTGTCTCAGGCCGTCCATCTCGTCCCGTCGGTCTTAGACCGTCTGTCACAGACCGTCTGTCTCAGACCGTCTGTCTCAGACCGTCTGTCTCAGACCGTCTGTCTCAGACCGTCTGTCTGAGACCGTCTGTCTCAGACCGTCTGTCTGAGACCGTCTCTCTCAGACCGTCTGTCTCAGAACGTCTATCTCGACCCGTCGGTCTCAGACCGTCTGTCTCAGACCAGCTGTCTCAGACCGTCTGTCTCAGACCGTCTGTCTCAGACCGTCTGTTTCATACCGTCTGCTTCACACCGTCTGTCTCACAGCGTCTGTCTCAGGCCGTCTGCCTCAGACCGTCTATCTCGTCCCGTCTGTCTCAGACCGTCTGTCTCAGACCGTCTGTCTCAGAGCGTCTGTCTGAGACCGTCTGTCGCAGACCGTCTATCTCGTCCCGTCTGTCTCAGACCGTCTGTCTCAGATCGTCTGTCTCGTCCCGTCGGTCTCAGACCGTCTGTCTCAGACCGTCTGTCTCAGACCGTCCGTCTCAGACCGTCAGTCTCAGACCGTCTGTCTCAGACCATCTGTCTCAGAGCGTCTGTCTCAGACCGTCTGTCTCAGACCGTCTGTCTCAGACCGTGTGTCTCAGACCGTCTGTCTGAGACCGTCTGTCTCAGACCGTCTGTCTCAGACCGTCTATCTCGTCCCGTCTGTCTCAGACCGTCTGTCTCAGACCGCCTGTCTCAGACCGTCTGTCTCAGACCGTCTGTCTCAGACCGTCTGTCTCAGACCGTCTGTCTCAGACCGTCTGTCTCAGACCGTCTGTCTCAGACCGTCTGTCTCAGACCGTCTGTCTCAGACCGTCTGTCTCAGACCGTCTGTCTCAGACCGTCTGTCTGAGACCGTCTGTCTCAGACCGTCTGTCTGAGACCGTCTCTCTCAGACCGTCTGTCTCAGAACGTCTATCTCGTCCCGTCGGTCTCAGACCAGCTGTCTCAGACCGTCTGTCTCAGACCGTCTGTCTCAGACCGTCTGTCTCAGACCGTCTATCTCGTCCCGTCTGTCTCAGACCGTCTGTCTCAGACCGTCTGTCTCAGACCGTCTGTCTCAGACCGTCTGTCTCAGACCGTCTGTCTCAGACCGTCTGTCTCAGACCGTCTGTCTCAGACCGTCTGTCTCAGACCGTCTGTCTCAGACCGTCTGTCTCAGACCGTCTGTCTCAGACCGTCTGTCTCAGACCGTCTGTCTCAGACCGTCTGTCTCAGACCGTCTGTCTCAGACCGTCTGTCTCAGACCGTCTATCTCGTCCCGTCTGTCTCAGACCGTCTGTCTCAGACCGTCTGTCTCAGACCGTCTGTCTCAGACCGTCTGTCTCAGACCGTCTGTCTCAGACCGTCTGTCTCAGACCGTCTATCTCGTCCCGTCTGTCTCAGACCGTCTGTCTCAGACCGTCTGTCTCAGACCGTCTGTCTCAGACCGTCTGTCTCAGACCGTCTGTCTCAGACCGTCTGTCTCAGACCGTCTGTATCAGACCGTCTGTCTCAGACCATCTGTCTCAGAGCGTCTGTCTCAGACCGTCTGTCTCAGACCGTCTGTCTCAGGCCGTCTGCCTCAGACCGTCTGTCTCAGACCGTCTGTCTCAGGCCGTCTGCTTCATACCGTCTGTCTCAGGCCGTCTATCTCGTCCCGTCGGTCTTAGACCGTCTGTCTCAGAACGTCTGTCACAGACCGTCTGTCTCAGACCGTCTGTCTCAGACCGTCTGTCTCAGACCGTCTGTCTCAGACCGTCTGTCTCAGACCGTCTGTCTGAGACCGTCTGTCTCAGACCGTCTGTCTGAGACCGTCTCTCTCAGACCGTCTGTCTCAGAACGTCTATCTCGACCCGTCGGTCTCAGACCGTCTGTCTCAGACCAGCTGTCTCAGACCGTCTGTCTCAGACCGTCTGTCTCAGACCGTCTGTCTCAGACCGTCTGTTTCATACCGTCTGCTTCACACCGTCTGTCTCACAGCGTCTGTCTCAGGCCGTCTGCCTCAGACCGTCTATCTCGTCCCGTCTGTCTCAGACCGTCTATCTCGTCCCGTCTGTCTCAGACCGTCTGTCTCAGACCGTCTGTCTCGTCCCGTCGGTCTCAGACCGTCTGTCTCAGACCGTCCGTCTCAGACCGTCAGTCTCAGACCGTCTGTCTCAGACCATCTGTCTCAGAGCGTCTGTCTCAGACCGTCTGTCTCAGAGCGTCTGTCTCAGACCGTCTGTCTCAGACCGTCTGTCTCAGACCGTCTGTCTCAGACCGTCTGTCTGAGACCGTCTGTCTCAGACCGTCTGTCTCAGACCGTCTATCTCGTCCCGTCTGTCTCAGACCGTCTGTCTCAGACCGTCTGTCTCAGACCGTCTGTCTCAGACCGTCTGTCTCAGACCGTCTGTCTCAGACCGTCTGTCTCAGACCGTCTGTCTCAGACCGTCTGTCTCAGACCGTCTGTCTCAGACCGTCTGTCTCAGACCGTCTGTCTCAGACCGTCTGTCTGAGACCGTCTCTCTCAGACCGTCTGTCTCAGAACGTCTATCTCGACCCGTCGGTCTCAGACCGTCTGTCTCAGACCAGCTGTCTCAGACCGTCTGTCTCAGACCGTCTGTCTCAGACCGTCTGTCTCAGACCGTCTGTTTCATACCGTCTGCTTCACACCGTCTGTCTCACAGCGTCTGTCTCAGGCCGTCTGCCTCAGACCGTCTATCTCGTCCCGTCTGTCTCAGACCGTCTATCTCGTCCCGTCTGTCTCAGACCGTCTGTCTCGTCCCGTCGGTCTCAGACCGTCTGTCTCAGACCGTCCGTCTCAGACCGTCAGTCTCAGACCGTCTGTCTCAGACCATCTGTCTCAGAGCGTCTGTCTCAGACCGTCTGTCTCAGAGCGTCTGTCTCAGACCGTCTGTCTCAGACCGTCTGTCTCAGACCGTCTGTCTGAGACCGTCTGTCTCAGACCGTCTGTCTCAGACCGTCTATCTCGTCCCGTCTGTCTCAGACCGTCTGTCTCAGACCGTCTGTCTCAGAGCGTCTGTCTCAGACCGTCTGTCTCAGACCGTCTGTCTCAGACCGTCTGTCTGAGACCGTCTGTCTCAGACCGTCTGTCTCAGACCGTCTATCTCGTCCCGTCTGTCTCAGACCGTCTGTCTCAGACCGTCTGTCTCAGACCGTCTGTCTCAGACCGTCTGTCTCAGACCGTCTGTCTCAGACCGTCTGTCTCAGACCGTCTGTCTCAGACCGTCTGTCTCAGACGTCAGTATCAGACCGTCTGTCTCCGACCGTCTGTCTCAGAGCGTCTGTCTCAGACCGTCTGTCTCAGACCGTCTGTCTCAGACCGTCTGTCTCAGACCGTCTGTCTCAGACCGTCTGTCTCAGACCGTCTGTCTCGGACCGTCTGTCTCAGAACGGTTATCTCGCCCAGTCGGTCTCAGACCGTCTGTCTCAGACCAGCTGTCTCAGACCGTCTGTTTCATACCGTCTCTCTCACACCGTCTGTCTCAGACCGTCTGTCTCAGACCGTCCGTCTCAGACCGTCTGTCTCAGACCGTCTGTCTCAGACCGTCTGTCTCAGACCGTCTGTCTCAGACCGTCTGTCTCAGACCGTCTGTCTCAGACCGTCTGTCTCAGACCGTCTGTCTCAGACCGTCTGTCTCAGACCGTCTGTCTCAGACCGTCTGTCTCAGACCGTCTGTCTCAGACCGTCTGTCTCAGACCGTCTGTCTCCGACCGTCTGTCTCGTCCCGTCTGTCTCAGACCGTCTGTCTCAGACCGTCTGTCTCAGACCGTCTGTCTCAGACCGTCTGTCTCAGACCGTCTGTCTCAGACCGTCTGTCTCAGACCGTCTGTCTCAGACCGTCTGTCTCAGACCGTCTGTCTCTAACCGTCTGTCTCAGACCGTCTGTTTCATACGGTCTATCTCAGCCCGTCGGCATCAGACCGTCTGTCTCGTCCCGTCTGTCTCAGACCGTCTGTCTCAGACCGTCTGTCTCAGACCGTCTTTCTCAGACCGTCTGTCTCGGACCGTCTGTCTCAGAACGGCTATCTCGCCCAGTCGGTCTCAGACCGTCTGTCTCAGACCAGCTGTCTCAGACCGTCTGTTTCATACCGTCTCTCTCACACCGTCTGTCTCAGACCGTCTGTCTTAGACCGTCTGTCTCAGACCGTCTGTCTCAGACCGTCTGTCTCAGACCGTCTGTCTCAGACCGTCTGTCTCAGACCGTCTGTCTCAGACCGTCTGTCTCAGACCGTCTGTCTCAGACCGTCTGTCTCAGACCGTCTGTCTCAGACCGTCTGTCTCAGACCGTCTGTCTCAGACCGTCTGTCTCAGACCGTCTGTCTCAGACCGTCTGTCTCAGACCGTCTATCTCGTCCCGTCTGTCTCAGACCGTCTGTCTCAGACCGTCTGTCTCAGACCGTCTGTCTCAGACCGTCTGCCTCAGACCGTCTGTCTCAGACCGTCTGTATCAGACCGTCTGTCTCAGACCATCTGTCTCAGAGCGTCTGTCTCAGACCGTCTGTCTCAGACCGTCTGTCTCAGGCCGTCTGCCTCAGACCGACTGTCTCAGACCGTCTGTCTCAGGCCGTCTGCTTCATACCGTCTGTCTCAGGCCGTCTATCTCGTCCCGTCGGTCTTAGACCGTCTGTCTCAGAACGTCTGTCACAGACCGTCTGTCTCAGACCGTCTGTCTCAGACCGTCTGTCTCAGACCGTCTGTCTCAGACCGTCTGTCTCAGACCGTCTGTCTCAGACCGTCTGTCTGAGACCGTCTGTCTCAGACCGTCTGTCTGAGACCGTCTCTCTCAGACCGTCTGTCTCAGAACGTCTATCTCGTCCCGTCGGTCTCAGACCGTCTGTCTCAGACCAGCTGTCTCAGACCGTCTGTCTCAGACCGTCTGTCTCAGACCGTCTGTTTCATACCGTCTGCTTCACACCGTCTGTCTCACAGCGTCTGTCTCAGGCCGTCTGCCTCAGACCGTCTATCGCGTCCCGTCTGTCTCAGACCGTCTATCTCGTCCCGTCTGTCTCAGACCGTCTGTCTCGTCCCGTCGGTCTCAGACCGTCTGTCTCAGACCGTCCGTCTCAGACCGTCAGTCTCAGACCGTCTGTCTCAGACCATCTGTCTCAGAGCGTCTGTCTCAGACCGTCTGTCTCAGACCGTCTGTCTCAGACCGTCTGTCTCTAACCGTCTGTCTCAGACCGTCTGTTTCATACGGTCTATCTCAGCCCGTCGGCATCAGACCGTCTGTCTCGTCCCGTCTGTCTCAGACCGTCTGTCTCAGACCGTCTGTCTCAGACCGTCTGTCTCAGACCGTCTGTCTCAGACCGTCTGTCTCAGACCGTCTGTCTCAGACCGTCTGTCTCAGACCGTCTGTCTCAGACCGTCTGTCTCAGACCGTCTGTCTCAGACGTCAGTATCAGACCGTCTGTCTCCGACCGTCTGTCTCAGAGCGTCTGTCTCAGACCGTCTGTCTCAGACCGTCTTTCTCAGACCGTCTGTCTCGGACCGTCTGTCTCAGAACGGCTATCTCGCCCAGTCGGTCTCAGACCGTCTGTCTCAGACCAGCTGTCTCAGACCGTCTGTTTCATACCGTCTCTCTCACACCGTCTGTCTCAGACCGTCTGTCTTAGACCGTCTGTCTCAGACCGTCTGTCTCAGACCGTCTGTCTCAGACCGTCTGTCTCAGACCGTCTGTCTCAGACCGTCTGTCTCAGACCGTCTGTCTCAGACCGTCTGTCTCAGACCGTCTGTCTCAGACCGTCTGTCTCGTCCCGTCTGTCTCAGACCGTCTGTCTCAGACCGTCTGTCTCAGACCGTCTGTCTCAGACCGTCTGTCTCAGACCGTCTGTCTCAGACCGTCTGTCTCAGACCGTCTGTCTCAGACCGTCTGTCTGAGACCGTCTCTCTCAGACCGTCTGTCTCAGAACGTCTATCTCGACCCGTCGGTCTCAGACCGTCTGTCTCAGACCAGCTGTCTCAGACCGTCTGTCTCAGACCGTCTGTCTCAGACCGTCTGTCTCAGACCGTCTGTTTCATACCGTCTGCTTCACACCGTCTGTCTCACAGCGTCTGTCTCAGGCCGTCTGCCTCAGACCGTCTATCTCGTCCCGTCTGTCTCAGACCGTCTATCTCGTCCCGTCTGTCTCAGACCGTCTGTCTCAGACCGTCTGTCTCGTCCCGTCGGTCTCAGACCGTCTGTCTCAGACCGTCCGTCTCAGACCGTCAGTCTCAGACCGTCTGTCTCAGACCATCTGTCTCAGAGCGTCTGTCTCAGACCGTCTGTCTCAGACCGTCTGTCTCAGACCGTCTGTCTGAGACCGTCTGTCTCAGACCGTCTGTCTCAGACCGTCTATCTCGTCCCGTCTGTCTCAGACCGTCTGTCTCAGACCGTCTGTCTCAGACCGTCTGTCTCAGACCGTCTGTCTCAGACCGTCTGTCTCAGACCGTCTGTCTCAGACCGTCTGTCTCAGACCGTCTGTCTCAGACCGTCTGTCTCAGACCGTCTGTCTCAGACCGTCTGTCTCAGACCGTCTGTCTCAGACGTCAGTATCAGACCGTCTGTCTCCGACCGTCTGTCTCAGAGCGTCTGTCTCAGACCGTCTGTCTCAGACCGTCTGTCTCAGACCGTCTGTCTCAGACCGTCTGTCTCAGACCGTCTGTCTCAGACCGTCTGTCTCGGACCGTCTGTCTCAGAACGGTTATCTCGCCCAGTCGGTCTCAGACCGTCTGTCTCAGACCAGCTGTCTCAGACCGTCTGTTTCATACCGTCTCTCTCACACCGTCTGTCTCAGACCGTCTGTCTCAGACCGTCCGTCTCAGACCGTCTGTCTCAGACCGTCTGTCTCAGACCGTCTGTCTCAGACCGTCTGTCTCAGACCGTCTGTCTCAGACCGTCTGTCTCAGACCGTCTGTCTCAGACCGTCTGTCTCAGACCGTCTGTCTCAGACCGTCTGTCTCAGACCGTCTGTCTCAGACCGTCTGTCTCAGACCGTCTGTCTCAGACCGTCTGTCTCCGACCGTCTGTCTCGTCCCGTCTGTCTCAGACCGTCTGTCTCAGACCGTCTGTCTCAGACCGTCTGTCTCAGACCGTCTGTCTCAGACCGTCTGTCTCAGACCGTCTGTCTCAGACCGTCTGTCTCAGACCGTCTGTCTCAGACCGTCTGTCTCAGACCGTCTGTCTCAGACCGTCTGTCTCTAACCGTCTGTCTCAGACCGTCTGTTTCATACGGTCTATCTCAGCCCGTCGGCATCAGACCGTCTGTCTCGTCCCGTCTGTCTCAGACCGTCTGTCTCAGACCGTCTGTCTCAGACCGTCTGTCTCAGACCGTCTGTCTCAGACCGTCTGTCTCAGACCGTCTGTCTCAGACCGTCTGTCTCAGACCGTCTGTCTCAGACCGTCTGTCTCAGACCGTCTGTCTCAGACCGTCTGTCTCAGACCGTCTGTCTCAGACGTCAGTATCAGACCGTCTGTCTCCGACCGTCTGTCTCAGAGCGTCTGTCTCAGACCGTCTGTCTCAGACCGTCTTTCTCAGACCGTCTGTCTCGGACCGTCTGTCTCAGAACGGCTATCTCGCCCAGTCGGTCTCAGACCGTCTGTCTCAGACCAGCTGTCTCAGACCGTCTGTTTCATACCGTCTCTCTCACACCGTCTGTCTCAGACCGTCTGTCTTAGACCGTCTGTCTCAGACCGTCTGTCTCAGACCGTCTGTCTCAGACCGTCTGTCTCAGACCGTCTGTCTCAGACCGTCTGTCTCAGACCGTCTGTCTCAGACCGTCTGTCTCAGACCGTCTGTCTCAGACCGTCTGTCTCAGACCGTCTGTCTCAGACCGTCTGTCTCAGACCGTCTGTCTCAGACCGTCTGTCTCAGACCGTCTGTCTCAGACCGTCTATCTCGTCCCGTCTGTCTCAGACCGTCTGTCTCAGACCGTCTGTCTCAGACCGTCTGTCTCAGACCGTCTGCCTCAGACCGTCTGTCTCAGACCGTCTGTATCAGACCGTCTGTCTCAGACCATCTGTCTCAGAGCGTCTGTCTCAGACCGTCTGTCTCAGACCGTCTGTCTCAGGCCGTCTGCCTCAGACCGACTGTCTCAGACCGTCTGTCTCAGGCCGTCTGCTTCATACCGTCTGTCTCAGGCCGTCTATCTCGTCCCGTCGGTCTTAGACCGTCTGTCTCAGAACGTCTGTCACAGACCGTCTGTCTCAGACCGTCTGTCTCAGACCGTCTGTCTCAGACCGTCTGTCTCAGACCGTCTGTCTCAGACCGTCTGTCTCAGACCGTCTGTCTCAGACCGTCTGTCTGAGACCGTCTGTCTCAGACCGTCTGTCTGAGACCGTCTCTCTCAGACCGTCTGTCTCAGAACGTCTATCTCGTCCCGTCGGTCTCAGACCGTCTGTCTCAGACCAGCTGTCTCAGACCGTCTGTCTCAGACCGTCTGTCTCAGACCGTCTGTTTCATACCGTCTGCTTCACACCGTCTGTCTCACAGCGTCTGTCTCAGGCCGTCTGCCTCAGACCGTCTATCTCGTCCCGTCTGTCTCAGACCGTCTATCTCGTCCCGTCTGTCTCAGACCGTCTGTCTCGTCCCGTCGGTCTCAGACCGTCTGTCTCAGACCGTCCGTCTCAGACCGTCAGTCTCAGACCGTCTGTCTCAGACCATCTGTCTCAGAGCGTCTGTCTCAGACCGTCTGTCTCAGAGCGTCTGTCTCAGACCGTCTGTCTCAGACCGTCTGTCTCAGACCGTCTGTCTGAGACCGTCTGTCTCAGACCGTCTGTCTCAGACCGTCTATCTCGTCCCGTCTGTCTCAGACCGTCTGTCTCAGACCGTCTGTCTCAGACCGTCTGTCTCAGACCGTCTGTCTCAGACCGTCTGTCTCAGACCGTCTGTCTCAGACCGTCTGTCTCAGACCGTCTGTTTCAGACCGTCTGTCTCAGACCGTCTGTCTCAGACCGTCTGTCTCAGACCGTCTGTCTCAGACCGTCTGTCTCAGACGTCAGTATCAGACCGTCTGTCTCCGACCGTCTGTCTCAGATTGTCTGTCTCAGACCGTCTGTCTCAGACCGTCTGTCTTAGACCGTCTGTCTCAGACCGTCTGTCTCAGACCGTCTGTCTCAGACCGTCTGTCTCGGACCGTCTGTCTCAGAACGGCTATCTCGCCCAGTCGGTCTCAGACCGTCTGTCTCAGACCAGCTGTCTCAGACCGTCTGTTTCATACCGTCTCTCTCACACCGTCTGTCTCAGACCGTCTGTCTCAGACCGTCTGTCTCAGACCGTCTGTCTCAGACCGTCTGTTTCAGACCGTCTGTCTCAGACCGTCTGTCTCAGACCGTCTGTCTCGGACCGTCTGTCTCAGAACGGCTATCTCGCCCAGTCGGTCTCAGACCGTCTGTCTCAGACCAACTGTCTCAGACCGTCTGTTTCATACCGTCTCTCTCACACCGTCTGTCTCAGACCGTCTGTCTCAGACCGTCTGTCTCAGACCGTCTGTCTCAGACCGTCTGTCTCAGACCGTCTGTCTCAGACCGTCTGTCTCAGACCGTCTGTCTCGGACCGTCTGTCTCAGAACGGCTATCTCGCCCAGTCGGTCTCAGACCGTCTGTCTCAGACCAGCTGTCTCAGACCGTCTGTTTCATACCGTCTCTCTCACACCGTCTGTCTCAGACCGTCTGTCTCAGACCGTCTGTCTCAGACCGTCTGTCTCAGACCGTCTGTCTCAGACCGTCTGTCTCGGACCGTCTGTCTCAGAACGGCTATCTCGCCCAGTCGGTCTCAGACCGTCTGTCTCAGACCAGCTGTCTCAGACCGTCTGTTTCATACCGTCTCTCTCACACCGTCTGTCTCAGACCGTCTGTCTCAGACCGTCTGTCTCAGACCGTCTGTCTCAGACCGTCTGTCTCGGACCGTCTGTCTCGGACCGTCTGTCTCAGAACGGCTATCTCGCCCAGTCGGTCTCAGACCGTCTGTCTCAGACCAGCTGTCTCAGACCGTCTGTTTCATACCGTCTCTCTCACACCGTCTGTCTCAGACCGTCTGTCTCAGACCGTCTGTCTCAGACCGTCTGTCTCAGACCGTCTGTCTCAGACCGTCTGTCTCAGACCGTCTGTCTCAGACCGTCTGTCTCAGACCGTCTGTCTCGGACCGTCTGTCTCAGAACGGCTATCTCGCCCAGTCGGTCTCAGACCGTCTGTCTCAGACCAGCTGTCTCAGACCGTCTGTTTCATACCGTCTCTCTCACACCGTCTGTCTCAGACCGTCTGTCTCAGACCGTCTGTCTCAGACCGTCTGTCTCAGACCGTCTGTCTCAGACCGTCTGTCTCGGACCGTCTGTCTCAGAACGGCTATCTCGCCCAGTCGGTCTCAAACCGTCTGTCTCAGACCAGCTGTCTCAGACCGTCTGTTTCATACCGTCTCTCTCACACCGTCTGTCTCAGACCGTCTGTCTCAGACCGTCTGTCTCAGACCGTCTGTCTCAGACCGTCTGTCTCAGACCGTCTGTCTCAGACCGTCTGTCTCGGACCGTCTGTCTCAGAACGGCTATCTCGTCCCGTCTGTCTCAGACCGTCTGTCTCAGACCGTCTGTCTCAGACCGTCTGTCTCAGACCGTCTGTCTCAGACCGTCTGTCTCAGACCGTCTGTCTCAGACCGTCTGTCTCAGACCGTCTGTTTCAGACCGTCTGTCTCAGACCGTCTGTCTCAGAACGTCTATCTCGACCGGTCGGTCTCAGACCGTCTGTCTCAGACCAGCTGTCTCAGACCGTCTGTCTCAGACCGTCTGTCTCAGACCGTCTGTCTCAGACCGTCTGTTTCATACCGTCTGCTTCACACCGTCTGTCTCACAGCGTCTGTCTCAGGCCGTCTGCCTCAGACCGTCTATCTCGTCCCGTCTGTCTCAGACCGTCTATCTCGTCCCGTCTGTCTCAGACCGTCTGTCTCAGACCGTCTGTCTCGTCCCGTCGGTCTCAGACCGTCTGTCTCAGACCGTCCGTCTCAGACCGTCAGTCTCAGACCGTCTGTCTCAGACCATCTGTCTCAGAGCGTCTGTCTCAGACCGTCTGTCTCAGAGCGTCTGTCTCAGACCGTCTGTCTCAGACCGTCTGTCTCAGACCGTCTGTCTCAGACCGTCTGTCTGAGACCGTCTGTCTCAGACCGTCTGTCTCAGACCGTCTATCTCGTCCCGTCTGTCTCAGACCGTCTGTCTCAGACCGTCTGTCTCAGACCGTCTGTCTCAGACCGTCTGTCTCCGACCGTCTGTCTCGTCCCGTCTGTCTCAGACCGTCTGTCTCAGACCGTCTGTCTCAGACCGTCTGTCTCAGACGTCAGTATCAGACCGTCTGTCTCCGACCGTCTGTCTCAGAGCGTCTGTCTCAGACCGTCTGTCTCAGACCGTCTGTCTCAGACCGTCTGTCTCAGACCGTCTGTCTCAGACCGTCTGTCTCAGACCGTCTGTCTCAGACCGTCTGTCTCGGACCGTCTGTCTCAGAACGGCTATCTCGCCCAGTCGGTCTCAGACCGTCTGTCTCAGACCAGCTGTCTCAGACCGTCTGTTTCATACCGTCTCTCTCACACCGTCTGTCTCAGACCGTCTGTCTCAGACCGTCTGTCTCAGACCGTCTGTCTCAGACCGTCTGTCTCGTCCCGTCGGTCTCAGACCGTCTGTCTCAGACCGTCCGTCTCAGACCGTCAGTCTCAGACCGTCTGTCTCAGACCATCTGTCTCAGAGCGTCTGTCTCAGACCGTCTGTCTCAGAGCGTCTGTCTCAGACCGCCTGTCTCAGACCGTCTGTCTCAGACCGTCTGTCTCAGACCGTCTGTCTGAGACCGTCTGTCTCAGACCGTCTGTCTCAGACCGTCTATCTCGTCCCGTCTGTCTCAGACCGTCTGTCTCAGACCGTCTGTCTCAGACCGTCTGTCTCAGACCGTCTGTCTCAGACCGTCTGTCTCAGACCGTCTGTCTCAGACCGTCTGTCTCAGACCGTCTGTCTCAGACCGTCTGTCTCAGACCGTCTGTCTCAGACGTCAGTATCAGACCGTCTGTCTCCGACCGTCTGTCTCAGAGCGTCTGTCTCAGACCGTCTGTCTCAGAGCGTCTGTCTCAGACCGTCTGTCTCAGACCGTCTGTCTCAGACCGTCTGTCTCAGACCGTCTGTCTCAGACCGTCTGTCTCGGACCGTCTGTCTCAGAACGGTTATCTCGCCCAGTCGGTCTCAGACCGTCTGTCTCAGACCAGCTGTCTCAGACCGTCTGTTTCATACCGTCTCTCTCACACCGTCTGTCTCAGACCGTCTGTCTCAGACCGTCCGTCTCAGACCGTCTGTCTCAGACCGTCTGTTTCAGACCGTCTGTCTCAGACCGTCTGTCTCAGACCGTCTGTCTCAGACCGTCTGTCTCAGACCGTCTGTCTCAGACCGTCTGTCTCAGACCGTCTGTCTCAGACCGTCTGTCTCAGACCGTCTGTCTCAGACCGTCTGTCTCAGACCGTCTGTCTCAGACCGTCTGTCTCAGACCGTCTGTCTCAGACCGTCTGTCTCAGACCGTCTGTCTCAGACCGTCTGTCTCAGACCGTCTGTCTCAGACCGTCTGTCTCAGACCGTCTGTCTCAGACCGTCTGTCTCAGACCGTCTGTCTCAGACCGTCTGTCTCCGACCGTCTGTCTCGTCCCGTCTGTCTCAGACCGTCTGTCTCAGACCGTCTGTCTCAGACCGTCTGTCTCAGACCGTCTGTCTCAGACCGTCTGTCTCAGACCGTCTGTCTCAGACCGTCTGTCTCTAACCGTCTGTCTCAGACCGTCTGTTTCATACGGTCTATCTCAGCCCGTCGGCATCAGACCGTCTGTCTCGTCCCGTCTGTCTCAGACCGTCTGCCTCAGACCGTCTGTCTCAGACCGTCTGTCTCAGACCGCCTGTCTCAGACCGTCTGTCTCAGACCGTCTGTCTCAGACCGTCTGTCTCAGACCGTCTGTCTCAGACCGTCTGTCTCAGACGTCAGTATCAGACCGTCTGTCTCCGACCGTCTGTCTCAGAGCGTCTGTCTCAGACCGTCTGTCTCAGACCGTCTTTCTCAGACCGTCTGTCTCGGACCGTCTGTCTCAGAACGGCTATCTCGCCCAGTCGGTCTCAGACCGTCTGTCTCAGACCAGCTGTCTCAGACCGTCTGTCTCAGACCGTCTGTCTCAGACCGTCTGTCTCAGACCGTCTGTCTCAGACCGTCTGTCTCAGACCGTCTGTCTCAGACCGTCTGTCTCAGACCGTCTGTCTCAGACCGTCTGTCTGAGACCGTCTGTCTCAGACCGTCTGTCTGAGACCGTCTCTCTCAGACCGTCTGTCTCAGAACGTCTATCTCGTCCCGTCGGTCTCAGACCAGCTGTCTCAGACCGTCTGTCTCAGACCGTCTGTCTCAGACCGTCTGTCTCAGACCGTCTATCTCGTCCCGTCTGTCTCAGACCGTCTGTCTCAGACCGTCTGTCTCAGACCGTCTGTCTCAGACCGTCTGTCTCAGACCGTCTGTCTCAGACCGTCTGTCTCAGACCGTCTGTCTCAGACGTCAGTATCAGACCGTCTGTCTCCGACCGTCTGTCTCAGAGCGTCTGTCTCAGACCGTCTGTCTCAGACCGTCTTTCTCAGACCGTCTGTCTCGGACCGTCTGTCTCAGAACGGCTATCTCGCCCAGTCGGTCTCAGACCGTCTGTCTCAGACCAGCTGTCTCAGACCGTCTGTTTCATACCGTCTCTCTCACACCGTCTGTCTCAGACCGTCTGTCTTAGACCGTCTGTCTCAGACCGTCTGTCTCAGACCGTCTGTCTCAGACCGTCTGTCTCAGACCGTCTGTCTCAGACCGTCTGTCTCAGACCGTCTGTCTCAGACCGTCTGTCTCAGACCGTCTGTCTCAGACCGTCTATCTCGTCCCGTCTGTCTCAGACCGTCTGTCTCAGACCGTCTGTCTCAGACCGTCTGTCTCAGACCGTCTGTCTCAGACCGTCTGTCTCAGACCGTCTATCTCGTCCCGTCTGTCTCAGACCGTCTGTCTCAGACCGTCTGTCTCAGACCGTCTGTCTCAGACCGTCTGTCTCAGACCGTCTGTCTCAGACCGTCTGTATCAGACCGTCTGTCTCAGACCATCTGTCTCAGAGCGTCTGTCTCAGACCGTCTGTCTCAGACCGTCTGTCTCAGGCCGTCTGCCTCAGACCGTCTGTCTCAGACCGTCTGTCTCAGGCCGTCTGCTTCATACCGTCTGTCTCAGGCCGTCTATCTCGTCCCGTCGGTCTTAGACCGTCTGTCTCAGAACGTCTGTCACAGACCGTCTGTCTCAGACCGTCTGTCTCAGACCGTCTGTCTCAGACCGTCTGTCTCAGACCGTCTGTCTCAGACCGTCTGTCTGAGACCGTCTTTCTCAGACCGTCTGTCTGAGACCGTCTCTCTCAGACCGTCTGTCTCAGAACGTCTATCTCGACCCGTCGGTCTCAGACCGTCTGTCTCAGACCAGCTGTCTCAGACCGTCTGTCTCAGACCGTCTGTCTCAGACCGTCTGTCTCAGACCGTCTGTTTCATACCGTCTGCTTCACACCGTCTGTCTCACAGCGTCTGTCTCAGGCCGTCTGCCTCAGACCGTCTATCTCGTCCCGTCTGTCTCAGACCGTCTATCTCGTCCCGTCTGTCTCAGACCGTCTGTCTCAGACCGTCTGTCTCGTCCCGTCGGTCTCAGACCGTCTGTCTCAGACCGTCCGTCTCAGACCGTCAGTCTCAGACCGTCTGTCTCAGACCATCTGTCTCAGAGCGTCTGTCTCAGACCGTCTGTCTCAGAGCGTCTGTCTCAGACCGTCTGTCTCAGACCGTCTGTCTCAGACCGTCTGTCTCAGACCGTCTGTCTGAGACCGTCTGTCTCAGACCGTCTGTCTCAGACCGTCTATCTCGTCCCGTCTGTCTCAGACCGTCTGTCTCAGACCGTCTGTCTCAGACCGTCTGTCTCAGACCGTCTGTCTCAGACCGTCTGTCTCAGACCGTCTGTCTCAGACCGTCTGTCTCAGACCGTCTGTTTCAGACCGTC
This sequence comes from Coelioxys conoideus, assembly GCA_947623535.1. Lineage (NCBI taxonomy): Eukaryota > Metazoa > Arthropoda > Insecta > Hymenoptera > Megachilidae > Coelioxys > Coelioxys conoideus. The sequence continues at coordinate 9,417,436 of CANQJN010000026.1, forward strand.
TGTCTCAGACCGTCTGTCTCAGACCGTCTGTCTCAGACCGTCTGTCTCAGACCGTCTGTCTCAGACCGTCTGTCTCAGACGTCAGTATCAGACCGTCTGTCTCCGACCGTCTGTCTCAGAGCGTCTGTCTCAGACCGTCTGTCTCAGAGCGTCTGTCTCAGACCGTCTGTCTCAGACCGTCTGTCTCAGACCGTCTGTCTCAGACCGTCTGTCTCAGACCGTCTGTCTCGGACCGTCTGTCTCAGAACGGTTATCTCGCCCAGTCGGTCTCAGACCGTCTGTCTCAGACCAGCTGTCTCAGACCGTCTGTTTCATACCGTCTCTCTCACACCGTCTGTCTCAGACCGTCTGTCTCAGACCGTCCGTCTCAGACCGTCTGTCTCAGACCGTCTGTTTCAGACCGTCTGTCTCAGACCGTCTGTCTCAGACCGTCTGTCTCAGACCGTCTGTCTCAGACCGTCTGTCTCAGACCGTCTGTCTCAGACCGTCTGTCTCAGACCGTCTGTCTCAGACCGTCTGTCTCAGACCGTCTGTCTCAGACCGTCTGTCTCAGACCGTCTGTCTCAGACCGTCTGTCTCAGACCGTCTGTCTCAGACCGTCTGTCTCCGACCGTCTGTCTCGTCCCGTCTGTCTCAGACCGTCTGTCTCAGACCGTCTGTCTCAGACCGTCTGTCTCAGACCGTCTGTCTCAGACCGTCTGTCTCAGACCGTCTGTCTCAGACCGTCTGTCTCAGACCGTCTGTCTCTAACCGTCTGTCTCAGACCGTCTGTTTCATACGGTCTATCTCAGCCCGTCGGCATCAGACCGTCTGTCTCGTCCCGTCTGTCTCAGACCGTCTGTCTCAGACCGTCTGTCTCAGACCGTCTGTCTCAGACCGTCTGTCTCAGACCGTCTGTCTCAGACCGTCTGTCTCAGACCGTCTGTCTCAGACCGTCTGTCTCAGACCGTCTGTCTCAGACCGTCTGTCTCAGACCGTCTGTCTCAGACCGTCTGTCTCAGACGTCAGTATCAGACCGTCTGTCTCCGACCGTCTGTCTCAGAGCGTCTGTCTCAGACCGTCTGTCTCAGACCGTCTTTCTCAGACCGTCTGTCTCGGACCGTCTGTCTCAGAACGGCTATCTCGCCCAGTCGGTCTCAGACCGTCTGTCTCAGACCAGCTGTCTCAGACCGTCTGTTTCATACCGTCTCTCTCACACCGTCTGTCTCAGACCGTCTGTCTTAGACCGTCTGTCTCAGACCGTCTGTCTCAGACCGTCTGTCTCAGATCGTCTGTCTCAGACCGTCTGTCTCAGACCGTCTGTCTCAGACCGTCTGTCTCAGACCGTCTGTCTCGTCCCGTCTGTCTCAGACCGTCTGTCTCAGACCGTCTGTCTCAGACCGTCTGTCTCAGACCGTCTGTCTCAGACCGTCTGTCTCAGACCGTCTGTCTCAGACCGTCTGTCTCAGACCGTCTGTCTCAGACCGTCTGTCTGAGACCGTCTCTCTCAGACCGTCTGTCTCAGAACGTCTATCTCGACCCGTCGGTCTCAGACCGTCTGTCTCAGACCAGCTGTCTCAGACCGTCTGTCTCAGACCGTCTGTCTCAGACCGTCTGTCTCAGACCGTCTGTTTCATACCGTCTGCTTCACACCGTCTGTCTCACAGCGTCTGTCTCAGGCCGTCTGCCTCAGACCGTCTATCTCGTCCCGTCTGTCTCAGACCGTCTATCTCGTCCCGTCTGTCTCAGACCGTCTGTCTCAGACCGTCTGTCTCGTCCCGTCGGTCTCAGACCGTCTGTCTCAGACCGTCCGTCTCAGACCGTCAGTCTCAGACCGTCTGTCTCAGACCATCTGTCTCAGAGCGTCTGTCTCAGACCGTCTGTCTCAGAGCGTCTGTCTCAGACCGTCTGTCTCAGACCGTCTGTCTCAGACCGTCTGTCTGAGACCGTCTGTCTCAGACCGTCTGTCTCAGACCGTCTATCTCGTCCCGTCTGTCTCAGACCGTCTGTCTCAGACCGTCTGTCTCAGACCGTCTGTCTCAGACCGTCTGTCTCAGACCGTCTGTCTCAGACCGTCTGTCTCAGACCGTCTGTCTCAGACCGTCTGTCTCAGACCGTCTGTCTCAGACCGTCTGTCTCAGACCGTCTGTCTCAGACCGTCTGTCTCAGACCGTCTGTCTCAGACGTCAGTATCAGACCGTCTGTCTCCGACCGTCTGTCTCAGAGCGTCTGTCTCAGACCGTCTGTCTCAGACCGTCTGTCTCAGACCGTCTGTCTCAGACCGTCTGTCTCAGACCGTCTGTCTCAGACCGTCTGTCTCGGACCGTCTGTCTCAGAACGGTTATCTCGCCCAGTCGGTCTCAGACCGTCTGTCTCAGACCAGCTGTCTCAGACCGTCTGTTTCATACCGTCTCTCTCACACCGTCTGTCTCAGACCGTCTGTCTCAGACCGTCCGTCTCAGACCGTCTGTCTCAGACCGTCTGTCTCAGACCGTCTGTCTCAGACCGTCTGTCTCAGACCGTCTGTCTCAGACCGTCTGTCTCAGACCGTCTGTCTCAGACCGTCTGTCTCAGACCGTCTGTCTCAGACCGTCTGTCTCAGACCGTCTGTCTCAGACCGTCTGTCTCAGACCGTCTGTCTCAGACCGTCTGTCTCAGACCGTCTGTCTCCGACCGTCTGTCTCGTCCCGTCTGTCTCAGACCGTCTGTCTCAGACCGTCTGTCTCAGACCGTCTGTCTCAGACCGTCTGTCTCAGACCGTCTGTCTCAGACCGTCTGTCTCAGACCGTCTGTCTCAGACCGTCTGTCTCAGACCGTCTGTCTCAGACCGTCTGTCTCTAACCGTCTGTCTCAGACCGTCTGTTTCATACGGTCTATCTCAGCCCGTCGGCATCAGACCGTCTGTCTCGTCCCGTCTGTCTCAGACCGTCTGTCTCAGACCGTCTGTCTCAGACCGTCTGTCTCAGACCGTCTGTCTCAGACCGTCTGTCTCAGACCGTCTGTCTCAGACCAGCTGTCTCAGACCGTCTGTTTCATACCGTCTCTCTCACACCGTCTGTCTCAGACCGTCTGTCTTAGACCGTCTGTCTCAGACCGTCTGTCTCAGACCGTCTGTCTCAGACCGTCTGTCTCAGACCGTCTGTCTCAGACCGTCTGTCTCAGACCGTCTGTCTCAGACCGTCTGTCTCAGACCGTCTGTCTCAGACCGTCTGTCTCAGACCGTCTGTCTCAGACCGTCTGTCTCAGACCGTCTGTCTCAGACCGTCTGTCTCAGACCGTCTATCTCGTCCCGTCTGTCTCAGACCGTCTGTCTCAGACCGTCTGTCTCAGACCGTCTGTCTCAGACCGTCTGCCTCAGACCGTCTGTCTCAGACCGTCTGTATCAGACCGTCTGTCTCAGACCATCTGTCTCAGAGCGTCTGTCTCAGACCGTCTGTCTCAGACCGTCTGTCTCAGGCCGTCTGCCTCAGACCGACTGTCTCAGACCGTCTGTCTCAGGCCGTCTGCTTCATACCGTCTGTCTCAGGCCGTCTATCTCGTCCCGTCGGTCTTAGACCGTCTGTCTCAGAACGTCTGTCACAGACCGTCTGTCTCAGACCGTCTGTCTCAGACCGTCTGTCTCAGACCGTCTGTCTCAGACCGTCTGTCTCAGACCGTCTGTCTCAGACCGTCTGTCTGAGACCGTCTGTCTCAGACCGTCTGTCTGAGACCGTCTCTCTCAGACCGTCTGTCTCAGAACGTCTATCTCGTCCCGTCGGTCTCAGACCGTCTGTCTCAGACCAGCTGTCTCAGACCGTCTGTCTCAGACCGTCTGTCTCAGACCGTCTGTTTCATACCGTCTGCTTCACACCGTCTGTCTCACAGCGTCTGTCTCAGGCCGTCTGCCTCAGACCGTCTATCTCGTCCCGTCTGTCTCAGACCGTCTATCTCGTCCCGTCTGTCTCAGACCGTCTGTCTCGTCCCGTCGGTCTCAGACCGTCTGTCTCAGACCGTCCGTCTCAGACCGTCAGTCTCAGACCGTCTGTCTCAGACCATCTGTCTCAGAGCGTCTGTCTCAGACCGTCTGTCTCAGAGCGTCTGTCTCAGACCGTCTGTCTCAGACCGTCTGTCTCAGACCGTCTGTCTGAGACCGTCTGTCTCAGACCGTCTGTCTCAGACCGTCTATCTCGTCCCGTCTGTCTCAGACCGTCTGTCTCAGACCGTCTGTCTCAGACCGTCTGTCTCAGACCGTCTGTCTCAGACCGTCTGTCTCAGACCGTCTGTCTCAGACCGTCTGTCTCAGACCGTCTGTTTCAGACCGTCTGTCTCAGACCGTCTGTCTCAGACCGTCTGTCTCAGACCGTCTGTCTCAGACCGTCTGTCTCAGACCGTCTGTCTCAGACGTCAGTATCAGACCGTCTGTCTCCGACCGTCTGTCTCAGATTGTCTGTCTCAGACCGTCTGTCTCAGACCGTCTGTCTTAGACCGTCTGTCTCAGACCGTCTGTCTCAGACCGTCTGTCTCAGACCGTCTGTCTCCGACCGTCTGTCTCGGACCGTCTGTCTCAGAACGGCTATCTCGCCCAGTCGGTCTCAGACCGTCTGTCTCAGACCAGCTGTCTCAGACCGTCTGTTTCATACCGTCTCTCTCACACCGTCTGTCTCAGACCGTCTGTCTCAGACCGTCTGTCTCAGACCGTCTGTCTCAGACCGTCTGTTTCAGACCGTCTGTCTCAGACCGTCTGTCTCAGACCGTCTGTCTCAGACCGTCTGTCTCAGACCGTCTGTCTCAGACCGTCTGTCTCAGACCGTCTGTCTCAGACCGTCTGTCTCAGACCGTCTGTCTCAGACCGTCTGTCTCAGACCGTCTGTCTCAGACCGTCTGTCTCAGACCGTCTGTCTCCGACCGTCTGTCTCGTCCCGTCTGTCTCAGACCGTCTGTCTCAGACCGTCTGTCTCAGACCGTCTGTCTCAGACCGTCTGTCTCAGACCGTCTGTCTCGGACCGTCTGTCTCAGAACGGCTATCTCGCCCAGTCGGTCTCAGACCGTCTGTCTCAGACCAGCTGTCTCAGACCGTCTGTTTCATACCGTCTCTCTCACACCGTCTGTCTCAGACCGTCTGTCTCAGACCGTCTGTCTCAGACCGTCTGTCTCAGACCGTCTGTCTCAGACCGTCTGTCTCAGACCGTCTGTCTCAGACCGTCTGTCTCGGACCGTCTGTCTCAGAACGGCTATCTCGCCCAGTCGGTCTCAGACCGTCTGTCTCAGACCAGCTGTCTCAGACCGTCTGTTTCATACCGTCTCTCTCACACCGTCTGTCTCAGACCGTCTGTCTCAGACCGTCTGTCTCAGACCGTCTGTCTCAGACCGTCTGTCTCGGACCGTCTGTCTCGGACCGTCTGTCTCAGAACGGCTATCTCGCCCAGTCGGTCTCAGACCGTCTGTCTCAGACCAGCTGTCTCAGACCGTCTGTTTCATACCGTCTCTCTCACACCGTCTGTCTCAGACCGTCTGTCTCAGACCGTCTGTCTCAGACCGTCTGTCTCAGACCGTCTGTCTCGGACCGTCTGTCTCAGAACGGCTATCTCGCCCAGTCGGTCTCAGACCGTCTGTCTCAGACCAGCTGTCTCAGACCGTCTGTTTCATACCGTCTCTCTCACACCGTCTGTCTCAGACCGTCTGTCTCAGACCGTCTGTCTCAGACCGTCTGTCTCAGACCGTCTGTCTCGGACCGTCTGTCTCAGAACGGCTATCTCGCCCAGTCGGTCTCAGACCGTCTGTCTCAGACCAGCTGTCTCAGACCGTCTGTTTCATACCGTCTCTCTCACACCGTCTGTCTCAGACCGTCTGTCTCAGACCGTCTGTCTCAGACCGTCTGTCTCAGACCGTCTGTCTCAGACCGTCTGTCTCAGACCGTCTGTCTCAGACCGTCTGTCTCAGACCGTCTGTCTCAGACCGTCTGTCTCAGACCGTCTGTCTCGGACCGTCTGTCTCAGAACGGCTATCTCGCCCAGTCGGTCTCAGACCGTCTGTCTCAGACCAGCTGTCTCAGACCGTCTGTTTCATACCGTCTCTCTCACACCGTCTGTCTCAGACCGTCTGTCTCAGACCGTCTGTCTCAGACCGTCTGTCTCAGACCGTCTGTCTCAGACCGTCTGTCTCGGACCGTCTGTCTCAGAACGGCTATCTCGCCCAGTCGGTCTCAAACCGTCTGTCTCAGACCAGCTGTCTCAGACCGTCTGTTTCATACCGTCTCTCTCACACCGTCTGTCTCAGACCGTCTGTCTCGTCCCGTCTGTCTCAGACCGTCTGTCTCAGACCGTCTGTCTCAGACCGTCTGTCTCAGACCGTCTGTCTCAGACCGTCTGTCTCAGACCGTCTGTCTCGTCCCGTCGGTCTCAGACCGTCTGTCTCAGACCGTCCGTCTCAGACCGTCAGTCTCAGACCGTCTGTCTCAGACCATCTGTCTCAGAGCGTCTGTCTCAGACCGTCTGTCTCAGAGCGTCTGTCTCAGACCGTCTGTCTCAGACCGTCTGTCTCAGACCGTCTGTCTCAGACCGTCTGTCTGAGACCGTCTGTCTCAGACCGTCTGTCTCAGACCGTCTATCTCGTCCCGTCTGTCTCAGACCGTCTGTCTCAGACCGTCTGTCTCAGACCGTCTGTCTCAGACCGTCTGTCTCCGACCGTCTGTCTCGTCCCGTCTGTCTCAGACCGTCTGTCTCAGACCGTCTGTCTCAGACCGTCTGTCTCAGACGTCAGTATCAGACCGTCTGTCTCCGACCGTCTGTCTCAGAGCGTCTGTCTCAGACCGTCTGTCTCAGACCGTCTGTCTCAGACCGTCTGTCTCAGACCGTCTGTCTCAGACCGTCTGTCTCAGACCGTCTGTCTCGGACCGTCTGTCTCAGAACGGCTATCTCGCCCAGTCGGTCTCAGACCGTCTGTCTCAGACCAGCTGTCTCAGACCGTCTGTTTCATACCGTCTCTCTCACACCGTCTGTCTCAGACCGTCTGTCTCAGACCGTCTGTCTCAGACCGTCTGTCTCAGACCGTCTGTTTCAGACCGTCTGTCTCAGACCGTCTGTCTCAGACCGTCTGTCTCAGACCGTCTGTCTCAGACCGTCTGTCTCAGACCGTCTGTCTCAGACCGTCTGTCTCAGACCGTCTGTCTCAGACCGTCTGTCTCAGACCGTCTGTCTCAGACCGTCTGTCTCTAACCGTCTGTCTCAGACCGTCTGTTTCATACGGTCTATCTCAGCCCGTCGGCATCAGACCGTCTGTCTCGTCCCGTCTGTCTCAGACCGTCTGTCTCAGACCGTCTGTCTCAGACCGTCTGTCTCAGACCGTCTGTCTCAGACCGTCTGTCTCAGACGTCAGTATCAGACCGTCTGTCTCCGACCGTCTGTCTCAGAGCGTCTGTCTCAGACCGTCTGTCTCAGACCGTCTTTCTCAGACCGTCTGTCTCGGACCGTCTGTCTCAGAACGGCTATCTCGCCCAGTCGGTCTCAGACCGTCTGTCTCAGACCAGCTGTCTCAGACCGTCTGTTTCATACCGTCTCTCTCACACCGTCTGTCTCAGACCGTCTGTCTTAGACCGTCTGTCTCAGACCGTCTGTCTCAGACCGTCTGTCTCAGACCGTCTGTCTCAGACCGTCTGTCTCAGACCGTCTATCTCGTCCCGTCTGTCTCAGACCGTCTGTCTCAGACCGTCTGTCTCAGACCGTCTGTCTCAGACCGTCTGTCTCAGACCGTCTGTCTCAGACCGTCTGTCTCAGACCGTCTATCTCGTCCCGTCTGTCTCAGACCGTCTGTCTCAGACCGTCTGTCTCAGACCGTCTGTCTCAGACCGTCTGTATCAGACCGTCTGTCTCAGACCATCTGTCTCAGAGCGTCTGTCTCAGACTGTCTGTCTCAGACCGTCTGTCTCAGGCCGTCTGCCTCAGACCGTCTGTCTCAGACCGTCTGTCTCAGGCCGTCTGCTTCATACCGTCTGTCTCAGGCCGTCTATCTCGTCCCGTCGGTCTTAGACCGTCTGTCTCAGAACGTCTGTCACAGACCGTCTGTCTCAGACCGTCTGTCTCAGACCGTGTGTCTCAGACCGTCTGTCTCAGACCGTCTGTCTCAGACAGTCTGTCTGAGACCGTCTGTCTCAGACCGTCTGTCTGAGACCGTCTCTCTCAGACCGTCTGTCTCAGAACGTCTATCTCGACCCGTCGGTCTCAGACCGTCTGTCTCAGACCAGCTGTCTCAGACCGTCTGTCTCAGACCGTCTGTCTCAGACCGTCTGTTTCATACCGTCTGCTTCACACCGTCTGTCTCACAGCGTCTGTCTCAGGCCGTCTGCCTCAGACCGTCTATCTCGTCCCGTCTGTCTCAGACCGTCTATCTCGTCCCGTCTGTCTCAGACCGTCTGTCTCAGACCGTCTGTCTCGTCCCGTCGGTCTCAGACCGTCTGTCTCAGACCGTCCGTCTCAGACCGTCAGTCTCAGACCGTCTGTCTCAGACCATCTGTCTCAGAGCGTCTGTCTCAGACCGTCTGTCTCAGAGCGTCTGTCTCAGACCGTCTGTCTCAGACCGTCTGTCTCAGACCGTCTGTCTCAGACCGTCTGTCTGAGACCGTCTGTCTCAGACCGTCTGTCTCAGACCGTCTATCTCGTCCCGTCTGTCTCAGACCGTCTGTCTCAGACCGTCTGTCTCAGACCGTCTGTCTCAGACCGTCTGTCTCAGACCGTCTGTCTCAGACCGTCTGTCTCAGACCGTCTGTTTCAGACCGTCTGTCTCAGACCGTCTGTCTCAGAACGTCTATCTCGACCCGTCGGTCTCAGACCGTCTGTCTCAGACCAGCTGTCTCAGACCGTCTGTCTCAGACCGTCTGTCTCAGACCGTCTGTCTCAGACCGTCTGTTTCATACCGTCTGCTTCACACCGTCTGTCTCACAGCGTCTGTCTCAGGCCGTCTGCCTCAGACCGTCTATCTCGTCCCGTCTGTCTCAGACCGTCTATCTCGTCCCGTCTGTCTCAGACCGTCTGTCTCAGACCGTCTGTCTCGTCCCGTCGGTCTCAGACCGTCTGTCTCAGACCGTCCGTCTCAGACCATCAGTCTCAGACCGTCTGTCTCAGACCATCTGTCTCAGAGCGTCTGTCTCAGACCGTCTGTCTCAGAGCGTCTGTCTCAGACCGTCTGTCTCAGACCGTCTGTCTCAGACCGTCTGTCTCAGACCGTCTGTCTGAGACCGTCTGTCTCAGACCGTCTGTCTCAGACCGTCTATCTCGTCCCGTCTGTCTCAGACCGTCTGTCTCAGACCGTCTGTCTCAGACCGTCTGTCTCAGACCGTCTGTCTCAGACCGTCTGTCTCAGACCGTCTGTCTCAGACCGTCTGTTTCAGACCGTCTGTCTCAGACCGTCTGTCTCAGACCGTCTGTCTCAGACCGTCTGTCTCAGACCGTCTGTCTCAGACCGTCTGTCTCAGACCGTCTGTCTCAGACGTCAGTATCAGACCGTCTGTCTCCGACCGTCTGTCTCAGAGCGTCTGTCTCAGACCGTCTGTCTCAGACCGTCTGTCTCAGACCGTCTGTCTCAGACCGTCTGTCTCAGACCGTCTGTCTCGGACCGTCTGTCTCAGAACGGCTATCTCGCCCAGTCGGTCTCAGACCGTCTGTCTCAGACCAGCTGTCTCAGACCGTCTGTTTCATACCGTCTCTCTCACACCGTCTGTCTCAGACCGTCTGTCTCAGACCGTCTGTCTCCGACCGTCTGTCTCGCCCCGTCTGTCTCAGACCGTCTGTCTCAGACCGTCTGTCTCAGACCGTCTGTCTCAGACCGTCTGTCTCAGACCGTCTGTCTCAGACCGTCTGTCTCAGACCGTCTGTCTCAGACCGTCTGTCTCTAACCGTCTGTCTCAGACCGTCTGTTTCATACGGTCTATCTCAGCCCGTCGGCATCAGACCGTCTGTCTCGTCCCGTCTGTCTCAGACCGTCTGTCTCAGACCGTCTGTCTCAGACCGTCTGTCTCAGACCGTCTGTCTCAGACCGTCTGTCTCAGACCGTCTGTCTCAGACCGTCTGTCTCAGACCGTCTGTCTCAGACCGTCTGTCTCAGACCGTCTGTCTCAGACGTCAGTATCAGACCGTCTGTCTCCGACCGTCTGTCTCAGAGCGTCTGTCTCAGACCGTCTGTCTCAGACCGTCTTTCTCAGACCGTCTGTCTCGGACCGTCTGTCTCAGAACGGCTATCTCGCCCAGTCGGTCTCAGACCGTCTGTCTCAGACCAGCTGTCTCAGACCGTCTGTTTCATACCGTCTCTCTCACACCGTCTGTCTCAGACCGTCTGTCTTAGACCGTCTGTCTCAGACCGTCTGTCTCAGACCGTCTGTCTCAGACCGTCTGTCTCAGACCGTCTGTCTCAGACCGTCTGTCTCAGACCGTCTGTCTCAGACCGTCTGTCTCAGACCGTCTGTCTCAGACCGTCTGTCTCAGACCGTCTGTCTCAGACCGTCTGTCTCAGACCGTCTGTCTCGTCCCGTCTGTCTCAGACCGTCTGTCTCAGACCGTCTGTCTCAGACCGTCTGTCTCAGACCGTCTGTCTCAGACCGTCTGTCTCAGACCGTCTGTCTCAGACCGTCTGTCTCAGACCGTCTGTCTCAGACCGTCTATCTCGTCCCGTCTGTCTCAGACCGTCTGTCTCAGACCGTCTGTCTCAGACCGTCTGTCTCAGACCGTCTGTATCAGACCGTCTGTCTCAGACCGTCTGTCTCAGAGCGTCTGTCTCAGACCGTCTGTCTCAGACCGTCTGTCTCAGGCCGTCTGCCTCAGACCGTCTGTCTCAGACCGTCTGTCTCAGGCCGTCTGCTTCATACCGTCTGTCTCAGGCCGTCTATCTCGTCCCGTCGGTCTTAGACCGTCTGTCTCAGAACGTCTGTCACAGACCGTCTGTCTCAGACCGTCTGTCTCAGACCGTCTGTCTCAGACCGTCTGTCTCAGACCGTCTGTCTCAGACCGTCTGTCTCAGACCGTCTGTCTGAGACCGTCTGTCTCAGACCGTCTGTCTGAGACCGTCTCTCTCAGACCGTCTGTCTCAGAACGTCTATCTCGACCCGTCGGTCTCAGACCGTCTGTCTCAGACCAGCTGTCTCAGACCGTCTGTCTCAGACCGTCTGTCTCAGACCGTCTGTTTCATACCGTCTGCTTCACACCGTCTGTCTCACAGCGTCTGTCTCAGGCCGTCTGCCTCAGACCGTCTATCTCGTCCCGTCTGTCTCAGACCGTCTATCTCGTCCCGTCTGTCTCAGACCGTCTGTCTCAGACCGTCTGTCTCGTCCCGTCGGTCTCAGACCGTCTGTCTCAGACCGTCCGTCTCAGACCGTCAGTCTCAGACCGTCTGTCTCAGACCATCTGTCTCAGAGCGTCTGTCTCAGACCGTCTGTCTCAGAGAGTCTGTCTCAGACCGTCTGTCTCAGACCGTCTGTCTCAGACCGTCTGTCTCAGACCGTCTGTCTGAGACCGTCTGTCTGAGACCGTCTGTCTCAGACCGTCTATCTCGTCCCGTCTGTCTCAGACCGTCTGTCTCAGACCGTCTGTCTCAGACCGTCTGTCTCAGACCGTCTGTCTCAGACCGTCTGTCTCAGACCGTCTGTCTCAGACCGTCTGTTTCAGACCGTCTGTCTCAGACCGTCTGTCTCAGACCGTCTGTCTCAGACCGTCTGTCTCAGACCGTCTGTCTCAGACCGTCTGTCTCAGACCGTCTGTCTCAGACCGTCTGTCTCAGACCGTCTGTCTCAGACCGTCTGTCTCAGACGTCAGTATCAGACCGTCTGTCTCCGACCGTCTGTCTCAGATTGTCTGTCTCAGACCGTCTGTCTCAGACCGTCTGTCTTAGACCGTCTGTCTCAGACCGTCTGTCTCAGACCGTCTGTCTCAGACCGTCTGTCTCAGACCGTCTGTCTCGGACCGTCTGTCTCAGAACGGCTATCTCGCCCAGTCGGTCTCAGACCGTCTGTCTCAGACCAGCTGTCTCAGACCGTCTGTTTCATACCGTCTCTCTCACACCGTCTGTCTCAGACCGTCTGTCTCAGACCGTCTGTCTCAGACCGTCTGTCTCAGACCGTCTGTTTCAGACCGTCTGTCTCAGACCGTCTGTCTCAGACCGTCTGTCTCAGACCGTCTGTCTCAGACCGTCTGTCTCAGACCGTCTGTCTCAGACCGTCTGTCTCAGACCGTCTGTCTCAGACCGTCTGTCTCAGACCGTCTGTCTCAGACGTCAGTATCAGACCGTCTGTCTCCGACCGTCTGTCTCAGAGCGTCTGTCTCAGACCGTCTGTCTCAGACCGTCTGTCTCAGACCGTCTGTCTCCGACCGTCTGTCTCAGAGCGTCTGTCTCAGACCGTCTGTCTCAGACCGTCTGTCTCAGACCGTCTGTCTCAGACCGTCTGTCTCAGACGTCAGTATCAGACCGTCTGTCTCCGACCGTCTGTCTCAGAGCGTCTGTCTCAGACCGTCTGTCTCAGACCGTCTTTCTCAGACCGTCTGTCTCGGACCGTCTGTCTCAGAACGGCTATCTCGCCCAGTCGGTCTCAGACCGTCTGTCTCAGACCAGCTGTCTCAGACCGTCTGTTTCATACCGTCTGTCTCAGACCGTCTGTCTCAGACCGTCTGTCTCAGACCGTCTGTCTCAGACCGTCTGTCTCAGACCGTCTGTCTCAGACCGTCTGTCTCAGACCGTCTGTCTCAGACGTCAGTATCAGACCGTCTGTCTCCGACCGTCTGTCTCAGAGCGTCTGTCTCAGACCGTCTGTCTCAGACCGTCTTTCTCAGACCGTCTGTCTCGGACCGTCTGTCTCAGAACGGCTATCTCGCCCAGTCGGTCTCAGACCGTCTGTCTCAGACCAGCTGTCTCAGACCGTCTGTTTCATACCGTCTCTCTCACACCGTCTGTCTCAGACCGTCTGTCTTAGACCGTCTGTCTCAGACCGTCTGTCTCAGACCGTCTGTCTCAGACCGTCTGTCTCAGACCGTCTGTCTCAGACCGTCTGTCTCAGACCGTCTGTCTCAGACCGTCTGTCTCAGACCGTCTGTCTCAGACCGTCTGTCTCAGACCGTCTGTCTCAGACCGTCTGTCTCGTCCCGTCTGTCTCAGACCGTCTGTCTCAGACCGTCTGTCTCAGACCGTCTGTCTCAGACCGTCTGTCTCAGACCGTCTGTCTCAGACCGTCTGTCTCAGACCGTCTGTCTCAGACCGTCTGTCTCAGACCGTCTATCTCGTCCCGTCTGTCTCAGACCGTCTGTCTCAGACCGTCTGTCTCAGACCGTCTGTATCAGACCGTCTGTCTCAGACCGTCTGTCTCAGAGCGTCTGTCTCAGACCGTCTGTCTCAGACCGTCTGTCTCAGGCCGTCTGCCTCAGACCGTCTGTCTCAGACCGTCTGTCTCAGGCCGTCTGCTTCATACCGTCTGTCTCAGGCCGTCTATCTCGTCCCGTCGGTCTTAGACCGTCTGTCTCAGAACGTCTGTCACAGACCGTCTGTCTCAGACCGTCTGTCTCAGACCGTCTGTCTCAGACCGTCTGTCTCAGACCGTCTGTCTCAGACCGTCTGTCTCAGACCGTCTGTCTGAGACCGTCTGTCTCAGACCGTCTGTCTGAGACCGTCTCTCTCAGACCGTCTGTCTCAGAACGTCTATCTCGACCCGTCGGTCTCAGACCGTCTGTCTCAGACCAGCTGTCTCAGACCGTCTGTCTCAGACCGTCTGTCTCAGACCGTCTGTTTCATACCGTCTGCTTCACACCGTCTGTCTCACAGCGTCTGTCTCAGGCCGTCTGCCTCAGACCGTCTATCTCGTCCCGTCTGTCTCAGACCGTCTATCTCGTCCCGTCTGTCTCAGACCGTCTGTCTCAGACCGTCTGTCTCGTCCCGTCGGTCTCAGACCGTCTGTCTCAGACCGTCCGTCTCAGACCGTCAGTCTCAGACCGTCTGTCTCAGACCATCTGTCTCAGAGCGTCTGTCTCAGACCGTCTGTCTCAGAGAGTCTGTCTCAGACCGTCTGTCTCAGACCGTCTGTCTCAGACCGTCTGTCTCAGACCGTCTGTCTGAGACCGTCTGTCTGAGACCGTCTGTCTCAGACCGTCTATCTCGTCCCGTCTGTCTCAGACCGTCTGTCTCAGACCGTCTGTCTCAGACCGTCTGTCTCAGACCGTCTGTCTCAGACCGTCTGTCTCAGACCGTCTGTCTCAGACCGTCTGTTTCAGACCGTCTGTCTCAGACCGTCTGTCTCAGACCGTCTGTCTCAGACCGTCTGTCTCAGACCGTCTGTCTCAGACCGTCTGTCTCAGACCGTCTGTCTCAGACCGTCTGTCTCAGACCGTCTGTCTCAGACCGTCTGTCTCAGACGTCAGTATCAGACCGTCTGTCTCCGACCGTCTGTCTCAGATTGTCTGTCTCAGACCGTCTGTCTCAGACCGTCTGTCTTAGACCGTCTGTCTCAGACCGTCTGTCTCAGACCGTCTGTCTCAGACCGTCTGTCTCAGACCGTCTGTCTCGGACCGTCTGTCTCAGAACGGCTATCTCGCCCAGTCGGTCTCAGACCGTCTGTCTCAGACCAGCTGTCTCAGACCGTCTGTTTCATACCGTCTCTCTCACACCGTCTGTCTCAGACCGTCTGTCTCAGACCGTCTGTCTCAGACCGTCTGTCTCAGACCGTCTGTTTCAGACCGTCTGTCTCAGACCGTCTGTCTCAGACCGTCTGTCTCAGACCGTCTGTCTCAGACCGTCTGTCTCAGACCGTCTGTCTCAGACCGTCTGTCTCAGACCGTCTGTCTCAGACCGTCTGTCTCAGACGTCAGTATCAGACCGTCTGTCTCCGACCGTCTGTCTCAGAGCGTCTGTCTCAGACCGTCTGTCTCAGACCGTCTGTCTCAGACCGTCTGTCTCAGACCGTCTGTCTCGGACCGTCTGTCTCGGACCGTCTGTCTCAGAACGGCTATCTCGCCCAGTCGGTCTCAGACCGTCTGTCTCAGACCAGCTGTCTCAGACCGTCTGTTTCATACCGTCTCTCTCACACCGTCTGTCTCAGACCGTCTGTCTCAGACCGTCTGTCTCAGACCGTCTGTCTCAGACCGTCTGTCTCAGACCGTCTGTCTCGGACCGTCTGTCTCAGAACGGCTATCTCGCCCAGTCGGTCTCAGACCGTCTGTCTCAGACCAGCTGTCTCAGACCGTCTGTTTCATACCGTCTCTCTCACACCGTCTGTCTCAGACCGTCTGTCTCAGACCGTCTGTCTCAGACCGTCTGTCTCGGACCGTCTGTCTCAGAACGGCTATCTCGCCCAGTCGGTCTCAGACCGTCTGTCTCAGACCAGCTGTCTCAGACCGTCTGTTTCATACCGTCTCTCTCAGACCGTCTGTCTCAGACCGTCTGTCTCAGACCGTCTGTCTCAGACCGTCTGTCTCAGACCGTCTGTCTCAGACCGTCTGTCTCAGACCGTCTGTCTCGGACCGTCTGTCTCAGAACGGCTATCTCGCCCAGTCGGTCTCAGACCGTCTGTCTCAGACCAGCTGTCTCAGACCGTCTGTTTCGTACCGTCTCTCTCACACCGTCTGTCTCAGACCGTCTGTCTCAGACCGTCTGTCTCAGACCGTCTGTCTCAGACCGTCTGTCTCAGACCGTCTGTCTCAGACCGTCTGTCTCGGACCGTCTGTCTCAGAACGGCTATCTCGCCCAGTCGGTCTCAGACCGTCTGTCTCAGACCAGCTGTCTCAGACCGTCTGTTTCATACCGTCTCTCTCACACCGTCTGTCTCAGACCGTCTGTCTCAGACCGTCTGTCTCAGACCGTCTGTCTCAGACCGTCTGTCTCAGACCGTCTGTCTCGGACCGTCTGTCTCAGAACGGCTATCTCGCCCAGTCGGTCTCAGACCGTCTGTCTCAGACCAGCTGTCTCAGACCGTCTGTTTCATACCGTCTCTCTCACACCGTCTGTCTCAGACCGTCTGTCTCAGACCGTCTGTCTCAGACCGTCTGTCTCAGACCGTCTGTCTCAGACCGTCTGTCTCGGACCGTCTGTCTCAGAACGGCTATCTCGCCCAGTCGGTCTCAGACCGTCTGTCTCAGACCAGCTGTCTCAGACCGTCTGTTTCATACCGTCTCTCTCACACCGTCTGTCTCAGACCGTCTATCTCGTCCCGTCTGTCTCAGAACTTCCGTCTCAGACCGTCTGTCTCAGACCGTCCGTCTCAGACCGTCAGTCTCAGACCGTCTGTCTCAGACCATCTGTCTCAGAGCGTCTGTCTCAGACCGTCTGTCTCAGACCGTCTGTCTCAGACCGTCTGTCTCAGACGTCAGTATCAGACCGTCTGTCTCCGACCGTCTGTCTCAGAGCGTCTGTCTCAGACCGTCTGTCTCAGACCGTCTGTTTCATACCGTCTGCTTCACACCGTCTGTCTCACAGCGTCTGTCTCAGGCCGTCTGTCTCAGACCGTCTATCTCGTCCCGTCTGTCTCAGACCGTCTATCTCGTCCCGTCTGTCTCAGACCGTCTGTCTCAGACCGTCTGTCTCGTCCCGTCGGTCTCAGACCGTCTGTCTCAGACCGTCTGTCTCAGACCGTCTGTCTCAGACGTCAGTATCAGACCGTCTGTCTCCGACCGTCTGTCTCAGAGCGTCTGTCTCAGACCGTCTGTCTCAGACCGTCTGTCTCAGACCGTCTGTCTCAGACCGTCTGTCTCAGACCGTCTGTCTCGGACCGTCTGTCTCAGAACGGCTATCTCGCCCAGTCGGTCTCAGACCGTCTGTCTCAGACCAGCTGTCTCAGACCGTCTGTTTCATACCGTCTCTCTCACACCGTCTGTCTCAGACCGTCTGTCTCAGACCGTCTGTCTCAGACCGTCTGTCTCAGACCGTCTGTTTCAGACCGTCTGTCTCAGACCGTCTGTCTCAGACCGTCTGTCTCAGACCGTCTGTCTCAGACCGTCTGTCTCAGACCGTCTGTCTCAGACCGTCTGTCTCAGACCGTCTGTCTCTGACCGTCTGTCTCAGACCGTCTGTCTCAGACCGTCTGTCTCAGACCGTCTGTCTCCGACCGTCTGTCTCGTCCCGTCTGTCTCAGACCGTCTGTCTCAGACCGTCTGTCTCAGACCGTCTGTCTCAGACCGTCTGTCTCAGACCGTCTGTCTCAGACCGTCTGTCTCAGACCGTCTGTCTCAGACCGTCTGTCTCTAACCGTCTGTCTCAGACCGTCTGTTTCATACGGTCTATCTCAGCCCGTCGGCATCAGACCGTCTGTCTCGTCCCGTCTGTCTCAGACCGTCTGTCTCAGACCGTCTGTCTCAGACCGTCTGTCTCAGACCGTCTGTCTCAGACCGTCTGTCTCAGACCGTCTGTCTCAGACCGTCTGTCTCAGACCGTCTGTCTCAGACCGTCTGTCTCAGACCGTCTGTCTCAGACCGTCTGTCTCAGACCGTCTGTCTCAGACGTCAGTATCAGACCGTCTGTCTCCGACCGTCTGTCTCAGAGCGTCTGTCTCAGACCGTCTGTCTCAGACCGTCTTTCTCAGACCGTCTGTCTCGGACCGTCTGTCTCAGAACGGCTATCTCGCCCAGTCGGTCTCAGACCGTCTGTCTCAGACCAGCTGTCTCAGACCGTCTGTTTCATACCGTCTCTCTCACACCGTCTGTCTCAGACCGTCTGTCTTAGACCGTCTGTCTCAGACCGTCTGTCTCAGACCGTCTGTCTCAGACCGTCTGTCTCAGACCGTCTATCTCGTCCCGTCTGTGTCAGACCGTCTGTCTCAGACCGTCTGTCTCAGACCGTCTGTCTCAGACCGTCTGTCTCAGACCGTCTGTCTCAGACCGTCTGTCTCAGACCGTCTGTCTCAGACCGTCTGTCTCAGACCGTCTGTCTCAGACCGTCTGTCTCAGACCGTCTATCTCGTCCCGTCTGTCTCAGACCGTCTGTCTCAGACCGTCTGTCTCAGACCGTCTGTCTCAGACCGTCTGTCTCAGACCGTCTGTCTCAGACCGTCTGTCTCAGACCGTCTGTATCAGACCGTCTGTCTCAGACCATCTGTCTCAGAGCGTCTGTCTCAGACCGTCTGTCTCAGACCGTCTGTCTCAGGCCGTCTGCCTCAGACCGTCTGTCTCAGACCGTCTGTCTCAGGCCGTCTGCTTCATACCGTCTGTCTCAGGCCGTCTATCTCGTCCCGTCGGTCTTAGACCGTCTGTCTCAGAACGTCTGTCACAGACCGTCTGTCTCAGACCGTCTGTCTCAGACCGTCTGTCTCAGACCGTCTGTCTCAGACCGTCTGTCTCAGACCGTCTGTCTGAGACCGTCTGTCTCAGACCGTCTGTCTGAGACCGTCTCTCTCAGACCGTCTGTCTCAGAACGTCTATCTCGACCCGTCGGTCTCAGACCGTCTGTCTCAGACCAGCTGTCTCAGACCGTCTGTCTCAGACCGTCTGTCTCAGACCGTCTGTCTCATACCGTCTGCTTCACACCGTCTGTTTCATACGGTCTATCTCAGCCCGTCGGCATCAGACCGTCTGTCTCGTCCCGTCTGTCTCAGACCGTCTGTCTCAGACCGTCTGTCTCAGACCGTCTGTCTCAGACCGTCTATCTCGTCCCGTCTGTCTCAGACCGTCTGTCTCAGACCGTCTGTCTCAGACCGTCTGTCTCAGACCGTCTGTCTCTAACCGTCTGTCTCAGACCGTCTGTTTCATACGGTCTATCTCAGCCCGTCGGCATCAGACCGTCTGTCTCGTCCCGTCTGTCTCAGACCGTCTGTCTCAGACCGTCTGTCTCAGACCGTCTGTCTCAGACCGTCTGTCTCAGACCGTCTGTCTCAGACCGTCTGTCTCAGACCGTCTGTCTCAGACCGTCTGTCTCAGACGTCAGTATCAGACCGTCTGTCTCCGACCGTCTGTCTCAGAGCGTCTGTCTCAGACCGTCTGTCTCAGACCGTCTTTCTCAGACCGTCTGTCTCGGACCGTCTGTATCAGAACGGCTATCTCGCCCAGTCGGTCTCAGACCGTCTGTCTCAGACCAGCTGTCTCAGACCGTCTGTTTCATACCGTCTCTCTCACACCGTCTGTCTCAGACCGTCTGTCTTAGACCGTCTGTCTCAGACCGTCTGTCTCAGACCGTCTGTCTCAGACCGTCTGTCTCAGACCGTCTGTCTCAGACCGTCTGTCTCAGACCGTCTGTCTCAGACCGTCTGTCTCAGACCGTCTGTCTCAGACCGTCTATCTCGTCCCGTCTGTGTCAGACCGTCTGTCTCAGACCGTCTGTCTCAGACCGTCTGTCTCAGACCGTCTGTCTCAGACCGTCTGTCTCAGACCGTCTGTCTCAGACCGTCTGTCTCCGACCGTCTGTCTCAGACCGTCTATCTCGTCCCGTCTGTCTCAGACCGTCTGTCTCAGACCGTCTGTCTCAGACCGTCTGTCTCAGACCGTCTGTCTCAGACCGTCTGTCTCAGACCGTCTGTCTCAGACCGTCTGTATCAGACCGTCTGTCTCAGACCATCTGTCTCAGAGCGTCTGTCTCAGACCGTCTGTCTCAGACCGTCTGTCTCAGGCCGTCTGCCTCAGACCGTCTGTCTCAGACCGTCTGTCTCAGGCCGTCTGCTTCATACCGTCTGTCTCAGGCCGTCTATCTCGTCCCGTCGGTCTTAGACCGTCTGTCTCAGAACGTCTGTCACAGACCGTCTGTCTCAGACCGTCTGTCTCAGACCGTCTGTCTCAGACCGTCTGTCTCAGACCGTCTGTCTCAGACCGTCTGTCTGAGACCGTCTGTCTCAGACCGTCTGTCTGAGACCGTCTCTCTCAGACCGTCTGTCTCAGAACGTCTATCTCGACCCGTCGGTCTCAGACCGTCTGTCTCAGACCAGCTGTCTCAGACCGTCTGTCTCAGACCGTCTGTCTCAGACCGTCTGTTTCATACCGTCTGCTTCACACCGTCTGTCTCACAGCGTCTGTCTCAGGCCGTCTGCCTCAGACCGTCTATCTCGTCCCGTCTGTCTCAGACCGTCTATCTCGTCCCGTCTGTCTCAGACCGTCTGTCTCAGACCGTCTGTCTCGTCCCGGCGGTCTCAGACCGTCTGTCTCAGACCGTCCGTCTCAGACCGTCAGTCTCAGACCGTCTGTCTCAGACCATCTGTCTCAGAGCGTCTGTCTCAGACCGTCTGTCTCAGAGCGTCTGTCTCAGACCGTCTGTCTCAGACCGTCTGTCTCAGACCGTCTGTCTGAGACCGTCTGTCTCAGACCGTCTGTCTCAGACCGTCTATCTCGTCCCGTCTGTCTCAGACCGTCTGTCTCAGACCGTCTGTCTCAGACCGTCTGTCTCAGACCGTCTGTCTCAGACCGTCTGTCTCAGACCGTCTGTCTCAGACCGTCTGTTTCAGACCGTCTGTCTCAGACCGTCTGTCTCAGACCGTCTGTCTCAGACCGTCTGTCTCAGACCGTCTGTCTCAGACCGTCTGTCTCAGACGTCAGTATCAGACCGTCTGTCTCCGACCGTCTGTCTCAGAGCGTCTGTCTCAGACCGTCTGTCTCAGACCGTCTGTCTCAGACCGTCTGTCTTAGACCGTCTGTCTCAGACCGTCTGTCTCAGACCGTCTGTCTCAGACCGTCTGTCTCGGACCGTCTGTCTCAGAACGGCTATCTCGCCCAGTCGGTCTCAGACCGTCTGTCTCAGACCAGCTGTCTCAGACCGTCTGTTTCATACCGTCTCTCTCACACCGTCTGTCTCAGACCGTCTGTCTCAGACCGTCTGTCTCAGACCGTCTGTCTCAGACCGTCTGTCTCAGACCGTCTGTCTCAGACCGTCTGTTTCAGACCGTCTGTCTCAGACCGTCTGTCTCAGACCGTCTGTCTCAGACCGTCTGTCTCAGACCGTCTGTCTCAGACCGTCTGTCTCAGACCGTCTGTCTCAGACCGTCTGTCTCAGACCGTCTGTCTCAGACCGTCTGTCTCAGACCGTCTGTCTCAGACCCTCTGTCTCAGACCGTCTGTCTCAGACCGTCTGTCTCAGACCGTCTGTCTCGGACCGTCTGTCTCGGACCGTCTGTCTCGGACCGGCTATCTCGCCCAGTCGGTCTCAGACCGTCTGTCTCAGACCAGCTGTCTCAGACCGTCTGTTTCATACCGTCTCTCTCACACCGTCTGTCTCAGACCGTCTGTCTCAGACCGTCTGTCTCAGACCGTCTGTCTCAGACCGTCTGTCTCGGACCGTCTGTCTCAGAACGGCTATCTCGCCCAGTCGGTCTCAGACCGTCTGTCTCAGACCAGCTGTCTCAGACCGTCTGTTTCATACCGTCTCTCTCACACCGTCTGTCTCAGACCGTCTGTCTCAGACCGTCTGTCTCAGACCGTCTGTCTCAGACCGTCTGTCTCAGACCGTCTGTCTCAGACCGTCTGTCTCAGACCGTCTGTCTCGGACCGTCTGTCTCAGAACGGCTATCTCGCCCAGTCGGTCTCAGACCGTCTGTCTCAGACCAGCTGTCTCAGACCGTCTGTTTCATACCGTCTCTCTCACACCGTCTGTCTCAGACCGTCTGTCTCAGACCGTCTGTCTCAGACCGTCTGTCTCAGACCGTCTGTCTCGGACCGTCTGTCTCAGAACGGCTATCTCGCCCAGTCGGTCTCAGACCGTCTGTCTCAGACCAGCTGTCTCAGACCGTCTGTTTCATACCGTCTCTCTCACACCGTCTGTCTCAGACCGTCTGTCTCAGACCGTCTGTCTCAGACCGTCTGTCTCAGACCGTCTGTCTCAGACCGTCTGTCTCAGACCGTCTGTCTCGGACCGTCTGTCTCAGAACGGCTATCTCGCCCAGTCGGTCTCAGACCGTCTGTCTCAGACCAGCTGTCTCAGACCGTCTGTTTCATACCGTCTCTCTCACACCGTCTGTCTCAGACCGTCTGTCTCAGACCGTCTGTCTCAGACCGTCTGTCTCAGACCGTCTGTCTCAGACCGTCTGTCTCAGGCCGTCTGTCTCAGACCGTCTGTCTCGGACCGTCTGTCTCAGAACGGCTATCTCGCCCAGTCGGTCTCAGACCGTCTGTCTCAGACCAGCTGTCTCAGACCGTCTGTTTCATACCGTCTCTCTCACACCGTCTGTCTCAGACCGTCTGTCTCAGACCGTCTGTCTCAGACCGTCTGTCTCAGACCGTCTGTCTCAGACCGTCTGTCTCAGACCGTCTGTCTCGGACCGTCTGTCTCGGACCGTCTGTCTCGGACCGTCTGTCTCAGACCGTCTGTCTCAGACCAGCTGTCTCAGACCGTCTGTTTCATACCGTCTCTCTCACACCGTCTGTCTCAGACCGTCTATCTCGTCCCGTCTGTCTCAGAACTTCCGTCTCAGACCGTCTGCCTCAGACCGTCTGTCTCAGAACGTCTGTCACAGACCGTCTGTCTCAGACCGTCTGTCTCAGACCGTCTGTCTCAGACCGTCTGTCTCAGACCGTCTGTCTGAGACCGTCTGTCTCAGACCGTCTGTCTCAGGCCGTCTGCTTCATACCGTCTGTCTCAGGCCGTCTATCTCGTCCCGTCGGTCTTAGACCGTCTGTCTCAGAACGTCTGTCACAGACCGTCTGTCTCAGACCGTCTGTCTCAGACCGTCTGTCTCAGACCGTCTGTCTCAGACCGTCTGTCTCAGACCGTCTGTCTCAGACCGTCTGTCTGAGACCGTCTGTCTCAGACCGTCTGTCTGAGACCGTCTCTCTCAGACCGTCTGTCTCAGAACGTCTATCTCGACCCGTCGGTCTCAGACCGTCTGTCTCAGACCAGCTGTCTCAGACCGTCTGTCTCAGAACGGCTATCTCGCCCAGTCGGTCTCAGACCGTCTGTCTCAGACCAGCTGTCTCAGACCGTCTGTTTCATACCGTCTCTCTCACACCGTCTGTCTCAGACCGTCTGTCTCAGACCGTCTGTCTCAGACCGTCTGTCTCAGACCGTCTGTTTCAGACCGTCTGTCTCAGACCGTCTGTCTCAGACCGTCTGTCTCAGACCGTCTGTCTCAGACCGTCTGTCTCAGACCGTCTGTCTCAGACCGTCTGTCTCAGACCGTCTGTCTCAGACCGTCTGTCTCAGACCGTCTGTCTCAGACCGTCTGTCTCCGACCGTCTGTCTCGTCCCGTCTGTCTCAGACCGTCTGTCTCAGACCGTCTGTCTCAGACCGTCTGTCTCAGACCGTCTGTCTCAGACCGTCTGTCTCAGACCGTCTGTCTCAGACCGTCTGTCTCAGACCGTCTGTCTCAGACCGTCTGTCTCAGACCGTCTGTCTCTAACCGTCTGTCTCAGACCGTCTGTTTCATACGGTCTATCTCAGCCCGTCGGCATCAGACCGTCTGTCTCGTCCCGTCTGTCTCAGACCGTCTGTCTCAGACCGTCTGTCTCAGACCGTCTGTCTCAGACCGTCTGTCTCAGACCGTCTGTCTCAGACCGTCTGTCTCAGACCGTCTGTCTCAGACCGTCTGTCTCAGACCGTCTGTCTCAGACGTCAGTATCAGACCGTCTGTCTCCGACCGTCTGTCTCAGAGCGTCTGTCTCAGACCGTCTGTCTCAGACCGTCTTTCTCAGACCGTCTGTCTCGGACCGTCTGTCTCAGAACGGCTATCTCGCCCAGTCGGTCTCAGACCGTCTGTCTCAGACCAGCTGTCTCAGACCGTCTGTTTCATACCGTCTCTCTCACACCGTCTGTCTCAGACCGTCTGTCTTAGACCGTCTGTCTCAGACCGTCTGTCTCAGACCGTCTGTCTCAGACCGTCTGTCTCAGACCGTCTGTCTCAGACCGTCTGTCTCAGACCGTCTATCTCGTCCCGTCTGTGTCAGACCGTCTGTCTCAGACCGTCTGTCTCAGACCGTCTGTCTCAGACCGTCTGTCTCAGACCGTCTGTCTCAGACCGTCTGTCTCAGACCGTCTGTCTCAGACCGTCTGTCTCAGACCGTCTGTCTCAGACCGTCTATCTCGTCCCGTCTGTCTCAGACCGTCTGTCTCAGACCGTCTGTCTCAGACCGTCTGTCTCAGACCGTCTGTCTCAGACCGTCTGTCTCAGACCGTCTGTATCAGACCGTCTGTCTCAGACCATCTGTCTCAGAGCGTCTGTCTCAGACCGTCTGTCTCAGACCGTCTGTCTCAGGCCGTCTGCCTCAGACCGTCTGTCTCAGACCGTCTGTCTCAGGCCGTCTGCTTCATACCGTCTGTCTCAGGCCGTCTATCTCGTCCCGTCGGTCTTAGACCGTCTGTCTCAGAACGTCTGTCACAGACCGTCTGTCTCAGACCGTCTGTCTCAGACCGTCTGTCTCAGACCGTCTGTCTCAGACCGTCTGTCTCAGACCGTCTGTCTGAGACCGTCTGTCTCAGACCGTCTGTCTGAGACCGTCTCTCTCAGACCGTCTGTCTCAGAACGTCTATCTCGACCCGTCGGTCTCAGACCGTCTGTCTCAGACCAGCTGTCTCAGACCGTCTGTCTCAGACCGTCTGTCTCAGACCGTCTGTTTCATACCGTCTGCTTCACACCGTCTGTTTCATACGGTCTATCTCAGCCCGTCGGCATCAGACCGTCTGTCTCGTCCCGTCTGTCTCAGACCGTCTGTCTCAGACCGTCTGTCTCAGACCGTCTGTCTCAGACCGTCTGTCTCAGACCGTCTGTCTCAGACCGTCTGTCTCAGACCGTCTGTCTCAGACCGTCTGTCTCAGACCGTCTGTCTCAGACCGTCTGTCTCAGACGTCAGTATCAGACCGTCTGTCTCCGACCGTCTGTCTCAGAGCGTCTGTCTCAGACCGTCTGTCTCAGACCGTCTTTCTCAGACCGTCTGTCTCGGACCGTCTGTCTCAGAACGGCTATCTCGCCCAGTCGGTCTCAGACCGTCTGTCTCAGACCAGCTGTCTCAGACCGTCTGTTTCATACCGTCTCTCTCACACCGTCTGTCTCAGACCGTCTGTCTTAGACCGTCTGTCTCAGACCGTCTGTCTCAGACCGTCTGTCCAAGACCGTCTGTCTCAGACCGTCTGTCTCAGACCGTCTGTCTCAGACCGTCTATCTCGTCCCGTCTGTGTCAGACCGTCTGTCTCAGACCGTCTGTCTCAGACCGTCTGTCTCAGACCGTCTGTCTCAGACCGTCTATCTCGTCCCGTCTGTCTCAGACCGTCTGTCTCAGACCGTCTGTCTCAGACCGTCTGTCTCAGACCGTCTGTCTCAGACCGTCTGTCTCAGACCGTCTGTCTCTAACCGTCTGTCTCAGACCGTCTGTTTCATACGGTCTATCTCAGCCCGTCGGCATCAGACCGTCTGTCTCGTCAGGTCTGTCTCAGACCGTCTGTCTCAGACCGTCTGTCTCAGACCGTCTGTCTCAGACCGTCTGTCTCAGACCGTCTGTCTCAGACCGTCTGTCTCAGACCGTCTGTCTCAGACCGTCTGTCTCAGACCGTCTGTCTCAGACGTCAGTATCAGACCGTCTGTCTCCGACCGTCTGTCTCAGAGCGTCTGTCTCAGACCGTCTGTCTCAGACCGTCTTTCTCAGACCGTCTGTCTCGGACCGTCTGTCTCAGAACGGCTATCTCGCCCAGTCGGTCTCAGACCGTCTGTCTCAGACCAGCTGTCTCAGACCGTCTGTTTCATACCGTCTCTCTCACACCGTCTGTCTCAGACCGTCTGTCTTAGACCGTCTGTCTCAGACCGTCTGTCTCAGACCGTCTGTCTCAGACCGTCTGTCTCAGACCGTCTGTCTCAGACCGTCTGTCTCAGACCGTCTATCTCGTCCCGTCTGTGTCAGACCGTCTGTCTCAGACCGTCTGTCTCAGACCGTCTGTCTCAGACCGTCTGTCTCAGACCGTCTGTCTCAGACCGTCTGTCTCCGACCGTCTGTCTCAGACCGTCTATCTCGTCCCGTCTGTCTCAGACCGTCTGTCTCAGACCGTCTGTCTCAGACCGTCTGTCTCAGACCGTCTGTCTCAGACCGTCTGTCTCAGACCGTCTGTATCAGACCGTCTGTCTCAGACCATCTGTCTCAGAGCGTCTGTCTCAGACCGTCTGTCTCAGACCGTCTGTCTCAGGCCGTCTGCCTCAGACCGTCTGTCTCAGACCGTCTGTCTCAGGCCGTCTGCTTCATACCGTCTGTCTCAGGCCGTCTATCTCGTCCCGTCGGTCTTAGACCGTCTGTCTCAGAACGTCTGTCACAGACCGTCCGTCTCAGACCGTCTGTCTCAGACCGTCTGTCTCAGACCGTCTGTCTCAGACCGTCTGTCTCAGACCGTCTGTCTGAGACCGTCTGTCTCAGACCGTCTGTCTGAGACCGTCTCTCTCAGACCGTCTGTCTCAGAACGTCTATCTCGACCCGTCGGTCTCCGACCGTCTGTCTCAGAGCGTCTGTCTCAGACCGTCTGTCTCAGACCGTCTTTCTCAGACCGTCTGTCTCGGACCGTCTGTCTCAGAACGGCTATCTCGCCCAGTCGGTCTCAGACCGTCTGTCTCAGACCAGCTGTCTCAGACCGTCTGTTTCATACCGTCTCTCTCACACCGTCTGTCTCAGACCGTCTGTCTTAGACCGTCTGTCTCAGACCGTCTGTCTCAGACCGTCTGTCTCAGACCGTCTGTCTCAGACCGTCTGTCTCAGACCGTCTGTCTCAGACCGTCTATCTCGTCCCGTCTGTGTCAGACCGTCTGTCTCAGACCGTCTGTCTCAGACCGTCTGTCTCAGACCGTCTGTCTCAGACCGTCTGTCTCAGACCGTCTGTCTCAGACCGTCTGTCTCAGACCGTCTGTCTCCGACCGTCTGTCTCAGACCGTCTATCTCGTCCCGTCTGTCTCAGACCGTCTGTCTCAGACCGTCTGTCTCAGACCGTCTGTCTCAGACCGTCTGTCTCAGACCGTCTGTCTCAGACCGTCTGTATCAGACCGTCTGTCTCAGACCATCTGTCTCAGAGCGTCTGTCTCAGACCGTCTGTCTCAGACCGTCTGTCTCAGGCCGTCTGCCTCAGACCGTCTGTCTCAGACCGTCTGTCTCAGGCCGTCTGCTTCATACCGTCTGTCTCAGGCCGTCTATCTCGTCCCGTCGGTCTTAGACCGTCTGTCTCAGAATGTCTGTCACAGACCGTCTGTCTCAGACCGTCTGTCTCAGACCGTCTGTCTCAGACCGTCTGTCTCAGACCGTCTGTCTCAGACCGTCTGTCTGAGACCGTCTGTCTCAGACCGTCTGTCTGAGACCGTCTCTCTCAGACCGTCTGTCTCAGAACGTCTATCTCGACCCGTCGGTCTCAGACCGTCTGTCTCAGACCAGCTGTCTCAGACCGTCTGTCTCAGACCGTCTGTCTCAGACCGTCTGTTTCATACCGTCTGCTTCACACCGTCTGTCTCACAGCGTCTGTCTCAGGCCGTCTGCCTCAGACCGTCTATCTCGTCCCGTCTGTCTCAGACCGTCTATCTCGTCCCGTCTGTCTCAGACCGTCTGTCTCAGACCGTCTGTCTCGTCCCGTCGGTCTCAGACCGTCTGTCTCAGACCGTCCGTCTCAGACCGTCAGTCTCAGACCGTCTGTCTCAGACCATCTGTCTCAGAGCGTCTGTCTCAGACCGTCTGTCTCAGAGCGTCTGTCTCAGACCGTCTGTCTCAGACCGTCTGTCTCAGACCGTCTGTCTCAGACCGTCTGTCTGAGACCGTCTGTCTCAGACCGTCTGTCTCAGACCGTCTATCTCGTCCCGTCTGTCTCAGACCGTCTGTCTCAGACCGTCTGTCTCAGACCGTCTGTCTCAGACCGTCTGTCTCAGACCGTCTGTCTCAGACCGTCTGTCTCAGACCGTCTGTCTCAGACCGTCTGTCTCAGACCGTCTGTCTCAGACCGTCTGTTTCAGACCGTCTGTCTCAGACCGTCTGTCTCAGACCGTCTGTCTCAGACCGTCTGTCTCAGACCGTCTGTCTCAGACGTCAGTATCAGACCGTCTGTCTCCGACCGTCTGTCTCAGAGCGTCTGTCTCAGACCGTCTGTCTCAGACCGTCTGTCTCAGACCGTCTGTCTTAGACCGTCTGTCTCAGACCGTCTGTCTCAGACCGTCTGTCTCAGACCGTCTGTCTCGGACCGTCTGTCTCAGAACGGCTATCTCGCCCAGTCGGTCTCAGACCGTCTGTCTCAGACCAGCTGTCTCAGACCGTCTGTTTCATACCGTCTCTCTCACACCGTCTGTCTCAGACCGTCTGTCTCAGACCGTCTGTCTCAGACCGTCTGTCTCAGACCGTCTGTCTCAGACCGTCTGTTTCAGACCGTCTGTCTCAGACCGTCTGTCTCAGACCGTCTGTCTCAGACCGTTTGTCTCAGACCGTCTGTCTCAGACCGTCTGTCTCAGACCGTCTGTCTCAGACCGTCTGTCTCAGACCGTCTGTCTCAGACCGTCTGTCTCAGACCGTCTGTCTCAGACCGTCTGTCTCAGACCGTCTGTCTCAGACCGTCTGTCTCCGACCGTCTGTCTCGTCTCGTCTGTCTCAGACCGTCTGTCTCAGACCGTCTGTCTCAGACCGTCTGTCTCAGACCGTCTGTCTCAGACCGTCTGTCTCGGACCGTCTGTCTCGGACCGTCTGTCTCAGAACGGCTATCTCGCCCAGTCGGTCTCAGACCGTCTGTCTCAGACCAGCTGTCTCAGACCGTCTGTTTCATACCGTCTCTCTCACACCGTCTGTCTCAGACCGTCTGTCTCAGACCGTCTGTCTCAGACCGTCTGTCTCAGACCGTCTGTCTCAGACCGTCTGTCTCGGACCGTCTGTCTCAGAACGGCTATCTCGCCCAGTCGGTCTCAGACCGTCTGTCTCAGACCAGCTGTCTCAGACCGTCTGTTTCATACCGTCTCTCTCACACCGTCTGTCTCAGACCGTCTGTCTCAGACCGTCTGTCTCAGACCGTCTGTCTCAGACCGTCTGTCTCAGACCGTCTGTCTCAGACCGTCTGTCTCGGACCGTCTGTCTCAGAACGGCTATCTCGCCCAGTCGGTCTCAGACCGTCTGTCTCAGACCAGCTGTCTCAGACCGTCTGTTTCATACCGTCTCTCTCACACCGTCTGTCTCAGACCGTCTGTCTCAGACCGTCTGTCTCAGACCGTCTGTCTCAGACCGTCTGTCTCAGACCGTCTGTCTCAGACCGTCTGTCTCAGACCGTCTGTCTCGGACCGTCTGTCTCAGACCGTCTGTCTCAGACCGTCTGTCTCAGACCAGCTGTCTCAGACCGTCTGTTTCATACCGTCTCTCTCACACCGTCTGTCTCAGACCGTCTATCTCGTCCCGTCTGTCTCAGAACTTCCGTCTCAGACCGTCTGCCTCAGACCGTCTGTCTCAGAACGTCTGTCACAGACCGTCTGTCTCAGACCGTCTGTCTCAGACCGTCTGTCTCAGACCGTCTGTCTCGGACCGTCTGTCTCAGAACGGCTATCTCGCCCAGTCGGTCTCAGACCGTCTGTCTCAGACCAGCTGTCTCAGACCGTCTGTTTCATACTGTCTCTCTCACACCGTCTGTCTCAGACCGTCTGTCTCAGACCGTCTGTCTCAGACCGTCTGTCTCAGGCCGTCTGTCTCAGACCGTCTGTCTCGGACCGTCTGTCTCAGAACGGCTATCTCGCCCAGTCGGTCTCAGACCGTCTGTCTCAGACCAGCTGTCTCAGACCGTCTGTTTCATACCGTCTCTCTCACACCGTCTGTCTCAGACCGTCTGTCCCAGACCGTCTGTCTCAGACCGTCTGTCTCAGACCGTCTGTCTCAGACCGTCTGTCTCAGACCGTCTGTCTCAGACCGTCTGTCTCGGACCGTCTGTCTCAGACCGTCTGTCTCAGACCGTCTGTCTCAGACCAGCAGTCTCAGACCGTCTGTTTCATACCGTCTCTCTCACACCGTCTGTCTCAGACCGTCTATCTCGTCCCGTCTGTCTCAGAACTTCCGTCTCAGACCGTCTGCCTCAGACCGTCTGTCTCAGAACGTCTGTCACAGACCGTCTGTCTCAGACCGTCTGTCTCAGACCGCCTGTCTCAGACCGTCTGTCTCAGACCGTCTGTCTGAGACCGTCTGTCTCAGACCGTCTGTCTGAGACCGTCTCTCTCAGACCGTCTGTCTCAGAACGTCTATCTCGACCCGTCGGTCTCAGACCGTCTGTCTCAGACCAGCTGTCTCAGACCGTCTGTCTCAGACCGTCTGTCTCAGACCGTCTGTCTCAGACCGTCTGTTTCATACCGTCTGCTTCACACCGTCTGTCTCACAGCGTCTGTCTCAGGCCGTCTGCCTCAGACCGTCTATCTCGTCCCGTCTGTCTCAGACCGTCAGTCTCAGAGCGTCTATCTCGTCCCGTCGGTCTCAGACCGTCTGTCTCAGACCGTCCGTCTCAGACCGTCAGTCTCAGACCGTCTGTCTCAGACCATCTGTCTCAGAGCGTCTGTCTCAGACCGACTGTCTCAGACCGTCTGTCTCAGACCGTCTGTCTGAGACCGTCTGTCTCAGGCCGTCTGATTCATTCCGTCGGTCTCAGACCAGCTGTCTCAGACCGTCTGTTTCACACCGTCTGTCTCACAGCGTCTGCCTCAGGCCGTCTGTCTCAGAGCGTCTGTCTCAGACCGTCTGTCTCAGACCGTCTGTCTCAGACCGTCTGTCTCAAACCGTCTGTCTCAGACCGTCTGTTTCATACGGTCTATCTCAGCCCGTCGGCATCAGAACGTCTGTCTCAGTCCGTATGTCTCAGATCCTCTGTATCGGACCGTCTGCCTCGGACCGTCTGTCACGGACCGTCTGTCTCGGACCGTCTGTCTCGGACCGTCTATCTCGTCCCGTCTGTCTCGTCCCGTCTGTCTCAGACCGTCTGTCTCAGAACGTCTATCTCGTCCTGTCGGTCTCAGACCGTCTGTCTCAGACCGTCTGTCTCAGACCGTCAGTCTCAGACCGTCAGTCTCAGACCGTCTGTCTCAGACCGTCTGTCTCAGACCGTCTGTCTCAAACCGTCTGTCTCAGACCGTCTGTTTCATACGGTCTATCTCAGCCCGTCGGCATCAGAACGTCTGTCTCAGTCCGTATGTCTCAGATCCTCTGTATCGGACCGTCTGCCTCGGACCGTCTGTCTCGGACCGTCTGTCTCGGACCGTCTGTCTCGGACCGTCGGTCTTGGACCGTCTGTCTCGGACCGTCTGTCTCCGACTGTCTGTCTCGGACCGTCTGTCTCAGACCGCCTGTCTCAGACCGTCTGTCTCAGGCCGTCTGCTTCATACCGTCTGTCTCAGGCCGTCTATCTCGTCCCGTCGGTCTTAGACCGTCTGTCTCAGAACGTCTGTCACAGGCCGTCTGTCTCAGACCGTCTGTCTCAGACCGTCTGTCTCAGACCGTCTGTCGCAGACCGTCTGTCTGAGACCGTCTGTCTCAGACCGTCTGTCTGAGACCGTCTCTCTCAGACCGTCTGTCTCAGAACGTATATCTCGACCCGTCGGTCTCAGACCGTCTGTCTCAGACCAGCTGTCTCAGACCGTCTGTCTCAGACCGTCTGTCTCAGACCGTCTGTCTCAGACCGTCTGTTTCATACCGTCTGCTTCACACCGTCTGTCTCACAGCGTCTGTCTCAGGCCGTCTGCCTCAGACCGTCTATCTCGTCCCGTCTGTCTCAGACCGTCTGTCTCAGAGCGTCTGTCTGAGACCGTCTGTCGCAGACCGTCTATCTCGTCCCGTCTGTCTCAGACCGTCTGTCTCAGATCGTCTGTCTCGTCCCGTCGGTCTCAGACCGTCTGTCTCAGACCGTCCGTCTCAGACCGTCAGTCTCAGACCGTCTGTCTCAGACCATCTGTCTCAGAGCGTCTGTCTCAGACCGTCTGTCTCAGACCGTCTGTCTCAGACCGTCTGTCTCAGACCGTCTGTCTGAGACCGTCTGTCTCAGACCGTCTGTCTCAGACCGTCTATCTCGTCCCGTCTGTCTCAGACCGTCTGTCTCAGACCGTCTGTCTCAGACCGTCTGTCTCAGACCGTCTGTCTCAGACCGTCTGTCTCAGACCGTCTGTGTCAGACCGTCTGTCTGAGACCGTCTGTCTCAGACCGTCTGTCTGAGACCGTCTCTCTCAGACCGTCTGTCTCAGAACGTCTATCTCGTCCCGTCGGTCTCAGACCGTCTGTCTCAGACCAGCTGTCTCAGACCGTCTGTCTCAGACCGTCTGTCTCAGACCGTCTGTCTCAGACCGTCTGTTTCATACCGTCTGCTTCACACCGTCTGTCTCACAGCGTCTGTCTCAGGCCGTCTGCCTCAGACCGTCTATCTCGTCCCGTCTGTCTCAGACCGTCAGTCTCAGAGCGTCTATCTCGTCCCGTCGGTCTCAGACCGTCTGTCTCAGACCGTCCGTCTCAGACCGTCAGTCTCAGACCGTCTGTCTCAGACCATCTGTCTCAGAGCGTCTGTCTCAGACCGACTGTCTCAGACCGTCTGTCTCAGACCGTCTGTCTGAGACCGTCTGTCTCAGGCCGTCTGATTCATTCCGTCGGTCTCAGACCAGCTGTCTCAGACCGTCTGTTTCACACCGTCTGTCTCACAGCGTCTGCCTCAGGCCGTCTGTCTCAGAGCGTCTGTCTCAGACCGTCTGTCTCAGACCGTCTGTCTCAGACCGTCTGTCTCAAACCGTCTGTCTCAGACCGTCTGTTTCATACGGTCTATCTCAGCCCGTCGGCATCAGAACGTCTGTCTCAGTCCGTATGTCTCAGATCCTCTGTATCGGACCGTCTGCCTCGGACCGTCTGTCACGGACCGTCTGTCTCGGACCGTCTGTCTCGGACCGTCTATCTCGTCCCGTCTGTCTCGTCCCGTCTGTCTCAGACCGTCTGTCTCAGAACGTCTATCTCGTCCTGTCGGTCTCAGACCGTCTGTCTCAGACCGTCTGTCTCAGACCGTCAGTCTCAGACCGTCAGTCTCAGACCGTCTGTCTCAGACCGTCTGTCTCAGACCGTCTGTCTCAAACCGTCTGTCTCAGACCGTCTGTTTCATACGGTCTATCTCAGCCCGTCGGCATCAGAACGTCTGTCTCAGTCCGTATGTCTCAGATCCTCTGTATCGGACCGTCTGCCTCGGACCGTCTGTCTCGGACCGTCTGTCTCGGACCGTCTGTCTCGGACCGTCGGTCTTGGACCGTCTGTCTCGGACCGTCTGTCTCCGACTGTCTGTCTCGGACCGTCTGTCTCAGACCGCCTGTCTCAGACCGTCTGTCTCAGGCCGTCTGCTTCATACCGTCTGTCTCAGGCCGTCTATCTCGTCCCGTCGGTCTTAGACCGTCTGTCTCAGAACGTCTGTCACAGGCCGTCTGTCTCAGACCGTCTGTCTCAGACCGTCTGTCTCAGACCGTCTGTCGCAGACCGTCTGTCTGAGACCGTCTGTCTCAGACCGTCTGTCTGAGACCGTCTCTCTCAGACCGTCTGTCTCAGAACGTATATCTCGACCCGTCGGTCTCAGACCGTCTGTCTCAGACCAGCTGTCTCAGACCGTCTGTCTCAGACCGTCTGTCTCAGACCGTCTGTCTCAGACCGTCTGTTTCATACCGTCTGCTTCACACCGTCTGTCTCACAGCGTCTGTCTCAGGCCGTCTGCCTCAGACCGTCTATCTCGTCCCGTCTGTCTCAGACCGTCTGTCTCAGAGCGTCTGTCTGAGACCGTCTGTCGCAGACCGTCTATCTCGTCCCGTCTGTCTCAGACCGTCTGTCTCAGATCGTCTGTCTCGTCCCGTCGGTCTCAGACCGTCTGTCTCAGACCGTCCGTCTCAGACCGTCAGTCTCAGACCGTCTGTCTCAGACCATCTGTCTCAGAGCGTCTGTCTCAGACCGTCTGTCTCAGACCGTCTGTCTCAGACCGTCTGTCTCAGACCGTCTGTCTGAGACCGTCTGTCTCAGACCGTCTGTCTCAGACCGTCTATCTCGTCCCGTCTGTCTCAGACCGTCTGTCTCAGACCGTCTGTCTCAGACCGTCTGTCTCAGACCGTCTGTCTCAGACCGTCTGTCTCAGACCGTCTGTGTCAGACCGTCTGTCTGAGACCGTCTGTCTCAGACCGTCTGTCTGAGACCGTCTCTCTCAGACCGTCTGTCTCAGAACGTCTATCTCGTCCCGTCGGTCTCAGACCAGCTGTCTCAGACCGTCTGTCTCAGACCGTCTATCTCGTCCCGTCTGTCTCAGACCGTCTGTCTCAGACCGTCTGTCTCAGACCGTCTGTCTCAGACCGTCTGTCTCAGACCGTCTGTCTCAGACCGTCTGTCTCAGACCGTCTGTCTCAGACCGTCTGTCTCAGACGTCAGTATCAGACCGTCTGTCTCCGACCGTCTGTCTCAGAGCGTCTGTCTCAGACCGTCTGTCTCAGACCGTCTTTCTCAGACCGTCTGTCTCGGACCGTCTGTCTCAGAACGGCTATCTCGCCCAGTCGGTCTCAGACCGTCTGTCTCAGACCAGCTGTCTCAGACCGTCTGTTTCATACCGTCTCTCTCACACCGTCTGTCTCAGACCGTCTGTCTTAGACCGTCTGTCTCAGACCGTCTGTCTCAGACCGTCTGTCTCAGACCGTCTGTCTCAGACCGTCTGTCTCAGACCGTCTGTCTCAGACCGTCTGTCTCAGACCGTCTGTCTCAGACCGTCTGTCTCAGACCGTCTATCTCGTCCCGTCTGTCTCAGACCGTCTGTCTCAGACCGTCTGTCTCAGACCGTCTGTCTCAGACCGTCTGTCTCAGACCGTCTGTCTCAGACCGTCTGTCTCAGACCGTCTGTCTCAGACCGTCTGTCTCAGACCGTCTGTCTCAGACCTTCTATCTCGTCCCGTCTGTCTCAGACCGTCTGTCTCAGACCGTCTGTCTCAGACCGTCTGTCTCAGACCGTCTGTCTCAGACCGTCTGTCTCAGACCGTCTGTCTCAGACCGTCTGTATCAGACCGTCTGTCTCAGACCATCTGTCTCAGAGCGTGTGTCTCAGACCGTCTGTCTCAGACCGTCTGTCTCAGGCCGTCTGCCTCAGACCGTCTGTCTCAGACCGTCTGTCTCAGGCCGTCTGCTTCATACCGTCTGTCTCAGGCCGTCTATCTCGTCCCGTCGGTCTTAGACCGTCTGTCTCAGAACGTCTGTCACAGACCGTCTGTCTCAGACCGTCTGTCTCAGACCGTCTGTATCAGACCGTCTGTCTCAGACCATCTGTCTCAGAGCGTGTGTCTCAGACCGTCTGTCTCAGACCGTCTGTCTCAGGCCGTCTGCCTCAGACCGTCTGTCTCAGACCGTCTGTCTCAGGCCGTCTGCTTCATACCGTCTGTCTCAGGCCGTCTATCTCGTCCCGTCGGTCTTAGACCGTCTGTCTCAGAACGTCTGTCACAGACCGTCTGTCTCAGACCGTCTGTCTCAGACCGTCTGTCTCAGACCGTCTGTCTCAGACCGTCTGTCTCAGACCGTCTGTCTGAGACCGTCTGTCTCAGACCGTCTGTCTGAGACCGTCTCTCTCAGACCGTCTGTCTCAGACCGTCTGTCTCAGACCGTCTGTCTCAGACCGTCTGTCTCAGACCGTCTATCTCGTCCCGTCTGTCTCAGACCGTCTGTCTCAGACCGTCTGTCTCAGACCGTCTGTCTCAGACCGTCTGTCTCAGACCGTCTGTCTCAGACCGTCTGTATCAGACCGTCTGTCTCAGACCATCTGTCTCAGAGCGTCTGTCTCAGACCGTCTGTCTCAGACCGTCTGTCTCAGGCCGTCTGCCTCAGACCGTCTATCTCGTCCCGTCTGTCTCAGACCGTCTATCTCGTCCCGTCTGTCTCAGACCGTCTGTCTCAGACCGTCTGTCTCGTCCCGTCGGTCTCAGACCGTCTGTCTCAGACCGTCCGTCTCAGACCGTCAGTCTCAGACCGTCTGTCTCAGACCATCTGTCTCAGAGCGTCTGTCTCAGACCGTCTGTCTCAGAGCGTCTGTCTCAGACCGTCTGTCTCAGACCGTCTGTCTCAGACCGTCTGTCTCAGACCGTCTGTCTCAGACCGTCTGT
Organism: Coelioxys conoideus; assembly: GCA_947623535.1. NCBI lineage: Eukaryota > Metazoa > Arthropoda > Insecta > Hymenoptera > Megachilidae > Coelioxys > Coelioxys conoideus. The sequence continues at coordinate 9,453,339 of CANQJN010000026.1, forward strand.
CTCAGACCGTCTGTCTCAGACCGTCTGTCTCAGACCGTCTGTGTCAGACCGTCTGTCTGAGACCGTCTGTCTCAGACCGTCTGTCTGAGACCGTCTCTCTCAGACCGTCTGTCTCAGAACGTCTATCTCGTCCCGTCGGTCTCAGACCAGCTGTCTCAGACCGTCTGTCTCAGACCGTCTATCTCGTCCCGTCTGTCTCAGACCGTCTGTCTCAGACCGTCTGTCTCAGACCGTCTGTCTCAGACCGTCTGTCTCAGACCGTCTGTCTCAGACCGTCTGTCTCAGACCGTCTGTCTCAGACGTCAGTATCAGACCGTCTGTCTCCGACCGTCTGTCTCAGAGCGTCTGTCTCAGACCGTCTGTCTCAGACCGTCTGTCTCAGACCGTCTTTCTCAGACCGTCTGTCTCGGACCGTCTGTCTCAGAACGGCTATCTCGCCCAGTCGGTCTCAGACCGTCTGTCTCAGACCAGCTGTCTCAGACCGTCTGTTTCATACCGTCTCTCTCACACCGTCTGTCTCAGACCGTCTGTCTTAGACCGTCTGTCTCAGACCGTCTGTCTCAGACCGTCTGTCTCAGACCGTCTGTCTCAGACCGTCTGTCTCAGACCGTCTGTCTCAGACCGTCTGTCTCAGACCGTCTATCTCGTCCCGTCTGTCTCAGACCGTCTGTCTCAGACCGTCTGTCTCAGACCGTCTGTCTCAGACCGTCTGTCTCAGACCGTCTGTCTCAGACCGTCTGTCTCAGACCGTCTGTCTCAGACCGTCTGTCTCAGACCGTCTGTCTCAGACCGTCTGTCTCAGACCATCTGTCTCAGACCGTCTGTCTCAGACCGTCTGTCTCAGACCGTCTATCTCGTCCCGTCTGTCTCAGACCGTCTGTCTCAGACCGTCTGTCTCAGACCGTCTGTCTCAGACCGTCTGTCTCAGACCGTCTGTCTCAGACCGTCTGTCTCAGACCGTCTGTATCAGACCGTCTGTCTCAGACCATCTGTCTCAGAGCGTCTGTCTCAGACCGTCTGTCTCAGACCGTCTGTCTCAGGCCGTCTGCCTCAGACCGTCTGTCTCAGACCGTCTGTCTCAGGCCGTCTGCTTCATACCGTCTGTCTCAGGCCGTCTATCTCGTCCCGTCGGTCTTAGACCGTCTGTCTCAGAACGTCTGTCACAGACCGTCTGTCTCAGACCGTCTGTCTCAGACCGTCTGTCTCAGACCGTCTGTCTCAGACCGTCTGTCTCAGACCGTCTGTCTCAGACCGTCTGTCTGAGACCGTCTGTCTCAGACCGTCTGTCTGAGACCGTCTCTCTCAGACCGTCTGTCTCAGACCGTCTGTCTTAGACCGTCTGTCTCAGACCGTCTGTCTCAGACCGTCTGTCTCAGACCGTCTGTCTCGGACCGTCTGTCTCAGAACGGCTATCTCGCCTAGTCGGTCTCAGACCGTCTGTCTCAGACCAGCTGTCTCAGACCGTCTGTTTCATACCGTCTCTCTCACACCGTCTGTCTCAGACCGTCTGTCTCAGACCGTCTGTCTCAGACCGTCTATCTCGTCCCGTCTGTCTCAGACCGTCTGTCTCAGACCGTCTGTCTCGTCCCGTCGGTCTCAGACCGTCTGTCTCAGACCGTCCGTCTCAGACCGTCAGTCTCAGACCGTCTGTCTCAGACCATCTGTCTCAGAGCGTCTGTCTCAGACCGTCTGTCTCAGAGCGTCTGTCTCAGACCGTCTGTCTCAGACCGTCTGTCTCAGACCGTCTGTCTCAGACCGTCTGTCTGAGACCGTCTGTCTCAGACCGTCTGTCTCAGACCGTCTATCTCGTCCCGTCTGTCTCAGACCGTCTGTCTCAGACCGTCTGTCTCAGACCGTCTGTCTCAGACCGTCTGTCTCAGACCGTCTGTCTCAGACCGTCTGTCTCAGACCGTCTGTCTCAGACCGTCTGTTTCAGACCGTCTGTCTCAGACCGTCTGTCTCAGACCGTCTGTCTCAGACCGTCTGTCTCAGACCGTCTGTCTCAGACCGTCTGTCTCAGACCGTCTGTCTCAGACCGTCTGTCTCAGACGTCAGTATCAGACCGTCTGTCTCCGACCGTCTGTCTCAGAGCGTCTGTCTCAGACCGTCTGTCTCAGACCGTCTGTCTCAGACCGTCTGTCTCAGACCGTCTGTCTCAGACCGTCTGTCTCGGACCGTCTGTCTCAGAACGGCTATCTCGCCCAGTCGGTCTCAGACCGTCTGTCTCAGACCAGCTGTCTCAGACCGTCTGTTTCATACCGTCTCTCTCACACCGTCTGTCTCAGACCGTCTGTCTCAGACCGTCTGTCTCAGACCGTCTGTCTCAGACCGTCTGTCTCAGACCGTCTGTTTCAGACCGTCTGTTTCAGACCGTCTGTCTCAGACCGTCTGTCTCAGACCGTCTGTCTCAGACCGTCTGTCTCAGACCTTCTGTCTCAGACCTTCTGTCTCAGACCGTCTGTCTCAGACCGTCTGTCTCAGACCGTCTGTCTCCGACCGTCTGTCTCGTCCCGTCTGTCTCAGACCGTCTGTCTCAGACCGTCTGTCTCAGACCGTCTGTCTCAGACCGTCTGTCTCAGACCGTCTGTCTCAGACCGTCTGTCTCAGACCGTCTGTCTCAGACCGTCTGTCTCAGACCGTCTGTCTCTAACCGTCTGTCTCAGACCGTCTGTTTCATACGGTCTATCTCAGCCCGTCGGCATCAGACCGTCTGTCTCGTCCCGTCTGTCTCAGACCGTCTGTCTCAGACCGTTTGTCTCAGACCGTATGTCTCAGACCGTCTGTCTCAGACCGTCTGTCTCAGACCGTCTGTCTCAGACCGTCTGTCTCAGACCGTCTGTCTCAGACCGTCTGTCTCAGACGTCAGTATCAGACCGTCTGTCTCCGACCGTCTGTCTCAGAGCGTCTGTCTCAGACCGTCTGTCTCAGACCGTCTTTCTCAGACCGTCTGTCTCGGACCGTCTGTCTCAGAACGGCTATCTCGCCCAGTCGGTCTCAGACCGTCTGTCTCAGACCAGCTGTCTCAGACCGTCTGTTTCATACCGTCTCTCTCACACCGTCTGTCTCAGACCGTCTGTCTTAGACCGTCTGTCTCAGACCGTCTGTCTCAGACCGTCTGTCTCAGACCGTCTATCTCGTCCCGTCTGTCTCAGACCGTCTGTCTCAGACCGTCTGTCTCAGACCGTCTGTCTCAGACCGTCTGTCTCAGACCGTCTGTCTCAGACCGTCTGTCTCAGACCGTCTGTATCAGACCGTCTGTCTCAGACCATCTGTCTCAGAGCGTCTGTCTCAGACCGTCTGTCTCAGACCGTCTGTCTCAGGCCGTCTGCCTCAGACCGTCTGTCTCAGACCGTCTGTCTCAGGCCGTCTGCTTCATACCGTCTGTCTCAGGCCGTCTATCTCGTCCCGTCGGTCTTAGACCGTCTGTCTCAGAACGTCTGTCACAGACCGTCTGTCTCAGACCGTCTGTCTCAGACCGTCTGTCTCAGACCGTCTGTCTCAGACCGTCTGTCTGAGACCGTCTGTCTCAGACCGTCTGTCTGAGACCGTCTCTCTCAGACCGTCTGTCTCAGAACGTCTATCTCGACCCGTCGGTCTCAGACCGTCTGTCTCAGACCAGCTGTCTCAGACCGTCTGTCTCAGACCGTCTGTCTCAGACCGTCTGTTTCATACCGTCTGCTTCACACCGTCTGTCTCACAGCGTCTGTCTCAGGCCGTCTGCCTCAGACCGTCTATCTCGTCCCGTCTGTCTCGGACCGTCTATCTCGTCCCGTCTGTCTCAGACCGTCTGTCTCAGACCGTCTGTCTCGTCCCGTCGGTCTCAGACCGTCTGTCTCAGACCGTCCGTCTCAGACCGTCAGTCTCAGACCGTCTGTCTCAGACCATCTGTCTCAGAGCGTCTGTCTCAGACCGTCTGTCTCAGAGCGTCTGTCTCAGACCGTCTGTCTCAGACCGTCTGTCTCAGACCGTCTGTCTCAGACCGTCTGTCTCAGACCGTCTGTCTCAGACCGTCTGTCTCAGACCGTCTGTCTCAGACCGTCTGTCTCAGACCGTCTGTTTCAGACCGTCTGTCTCAGACCGTCCGTCTCAGACCGTCTGTCTCAGACCGTCTGTCTCAGACCGTCTGTCTCAGACCGTCTGTCTCAGACCGTCTGTCTCAGACGTCAGTATCAGACCGTCTGTCTCCGACCGTCTGTCTCAGAGCGTCTGTCTCAGACCGTCTGTCTCAGACCGTCTGTCTTAGACCGTCTGTCTCAGACCGTCTGTCTCAGACCGTCTGTCTCAGACCGTCTGTCTCGGACCGTCTGTCTCAGAACGGCTATCTCGCCTAGTCGGTCTCAGACCGTCTGTCTCAGACCAGCTGTCTCAGACCGTCTGTTTCATACCGTCTCTCTCACACCGTCTGTCTCAGACCGTCTGTCTCAGACCGTCTGTCTCAGACCGTCTGTCTCAGACCGTCTGTCTCAGACCGTCTGTCTCAGACCGTCTGTCTCATACCGTCTGTTTCAGACCGTCTGTCTCAGACCGTCTGTCTCAGACCGTCTGTCTCAGACCGTCTGTCTCAGACCGTCTGTCTCAGACCGTCTGTCTCAGACCGTCTGTCTCAGACCGTCTGTCTCAGACCGTCTGTCTCAGACCGTCTGTCTCAGACCGTCTGTCTCAGACCGTCTGTCTCAGACCGTCTGTCTCCGACCGTCTGTCTCGTCCCGTCTGTCTCAGACCGTCTGTCTCAGACCGTCTGTCTCAGACCGTCTGTCTCAGACCGTCTGTCTCAGACCGTCTGTCTCGGACCGTCTGTCTCAGAACGGCTATCTCGCCCAGTCGGTCTCAGACCGTCTGTCTCAGACCAGCTGTCTCAGACCGTCTGTTTCATACCGTCTCTCTCACACCGTCTGTCTCAGACCGTCTGTCTCAGACCGTCTGTCTCAGACCGTCTGTCTCAGACCGTCTGTCTCAGACCGTCTGTCTCGGACCGTCTGTCTCAGAACGGCTATCTCGCCCAGTCGGTCTCAGACCGTCTGTCTCAGACCGTCTGTTTCATACCGTCTCTCTCACACCGTCTGTCTCAGACCGTCTGTCTCAGACCGTCTGTCTCAGACCGTCTGTCTCAGACCGTCTGTCTCGGACCGTCTGTCTCAGAACGGCTATCTCGCCCAGTCGGTCTCAGACCGTCTGTCTCAGACCAGCTGTCTCAGAACGTCTGTTTCATACCTCAGACCGTCTGTCTCAGACCGTCTGTCTCAGACCGTCTGTCTCAGACCGTCTGTCTCGGACCGTCTGTCTCAGAACGGCTATCTCGCCCAGTCGGTCTCAGACCGTCTGTCTCAGACCAGCTGTCTCAGACCGTCTGTTTCATACCGTCTCTCTCACACCGTCTGTCTCAGACCGTCTGTCTCAGACCGTCTGTCTCAGACCGTCTGTCTCAGACCGTCTGTCTCGGACCGTCTGTCTCGGACCGTCTGTCTCAGAACGGCTATCTCGCCCAGTCGGTCTCAGACCGTCTGTCTCAGACCAGCTGTCTCAGACCGTCTGTTTCATACCGTCTCTCTCACACCGTCTGTCTCAGACCGTCTGTCTCAGACCGTCTGTCTCAGACCGTCTGTCTCGGACCGTCTGTCTCGGACCGTCTGTCTCGGACCGTCTGTCTCAGAACGGCTATCTCGCCCAGTCGGTCTCAGACCGTCTGTCTCAGACCAGCTGTCTCAGACCGTCTGTTTCATACCGTCTCTCTCACACCGTCTGTCTCAGACCGTCTGTCTCAGACCGTCTGTCTCAGACCGTCTGTCTCAGACCGTCTGTCTCGGACCGTCTGTCTCAGAACGGCTATCTCGCCCAGTCGGTCTCAGACCGTCTGTCTCAGACCAGCTGTCTCAGACCGTCTGTTTCATACCGTCTCTCTCACACCGTCTGTCTCAGACCGTCTGTCTCAGACCGTCTGTCTCAGACCGTCTGTCTCAGACCGTCTGTCTCAGACCGTCTGTCTCGGACCGTCTGTCTCAGAACGGCTATCTCGCCCAGTCGGTCTCAGACCGTCTGTCTCAGACCAGCTGTCTCAGACCGTCTGTTTCATACCGTCTCTCTCACACCGTCTGTCTCAGACCGTCTATCTCGTCCCGTCTGTCTCAGAACTTCCGTCTCAGACCGTCTGCCTCAGACCGTCTGTCTCAGAACGTCTGTCACAGACCGTCTGTCTCAGACCGTCTGTCTCAGACCGTCTGTCTCAGACCGTCTGTCTCAGACCGTCTGTCTCAGACCGTCTGTCTGAGACCGTCTGTCTCAGACCGTCTGTCTGAGACCGTCTCTCTCAGACCGTCTGTCTCAGAACGTCTATCTCGACCCGTCGGTCTCAGACCGTCTGTCTCAGACCAGCTGTCTCAGACCGTCTGTCTCAGACCGTCTGTCTCAGACCGTCTGTCTCAGACCGTCTGTTTCATACCGTCTGCTTCACACCGTCTGTCTCACAGTGTCTGTCTCAGGCCGTCTGCCTCAGACCGTCTATCTCGTCCCGTCTGTCTCAGACCGTCAGTCTCAGAGCGTCTATCTCGTCCCGTCGGTCTCAGACCGTCTGTCTCAGACCGTCCGTCTCAGACCGTCAGTCTCAGACCGTCTGTCTCAGACCATCTGTCTCAGAGCGTCTGTCTCAGACCGTCTGTCTCAGACCGTCTGTCTCAGACCGTCTGTCTCAGACCGTCTGTCTGAGACCGTCTGTCTCAGGCCGTCTGATTCATTCCGTCGGTCTCAGACCAGCTGTCTCAGACCGTCTGTTTCACACCGTCTGTCTCACAGCGTCTGTCTCAGGCCGTCTGTCTCAGAGCGTCTGTCTCAGACCGTCTGTCTCAGACCGTCTGTCTCAGACCGTCTGTCTCAGACCGTCTGTCTCAAACCGTCTGTCTCAGACCGTCTGTTTCATACGGTCTATCTCAGCCCGTCGGCATCAGAACGTCTGTCTCAGTCCGTATGTCTCAGATCCTCTGTATCGGACAGTCTGCCTCGGACCGTCTGTCACGGACCGTCTGTCTCGGACCGTCTGTCTCGGACCGTCTATCTCGTCCCGTCTGTCTCGTCCCGTCTGTCTCAGACCGTCTGTCTCAGAACGTCTATCTCGTCCCGTCGGTCTCAGACCGTCTGTCTCAGACCGTCTGTCTCAGACGGTCAGTCTCAGACCGTCAGTCTCAGACCGTCTGTCTCAGAGCGTCTGTCTCAGACCGTCTGTCTCAGACCGTCTGTCTCAGACCGTCTGTCTCAGACCGTCTGTCTCAAACCGTCTGTCTCAGACCGTCTGTTTCATACGGTCTATCTCAGCCCGTCGGCATCAGAACGTCTGTCTCAGTCCGCATGTCTCAGATCCTCTGTATCGGACCGTCTGCCTCGGACCGTCTGTCTCGGACCGTCTGTCTCGGACCGTCTGTCTCGGACCGTCGGTCTTGGACCGTCTGTCTCGGACCGTCTGTCTCCGACTGTCTGTCTCGGACCGTCTGTCTCAGACCGCCTGTCTCAGACCGTCTGTCTCAGGCCGTCTGCTTCATACCGTCTGTCTCAGGCCGTCTATCTCGTCCCGTCGGTCTTAGACCGTCTGTCTCAGAACGTCTGTCACAGGCCGTCTGTCTCAGACCGTCTGTCTCAGACCGTCTGTCTCAGACCGTCTGTCTCAGACCGTCTGTCTGAGACCGTCTCTCTCAGACCGTCTGTCTCAGAACGTCTATCTCGACCCGTCGGTCTCAGACCGTCTGTCTCAGACCAGCTGTCTCAGACCGTCTGTCTCAGACCGTCTGTCTCAGACCGTCTGTCTCAGACCGTCTGTCTCAGACCGTCTGTTTCATACCGTCTGCTTCACACCGTCTGTCTCACAGCGTCTGTCTCAGGCCGTCTGCCTCAGACCGTCTATCTCGTCCCGTCTGTCTCAGACCGTCTGTCTCAGAGCGTCTATCTCGTCCCGTCGGTCTCAGACCGTCTGTCTCAGAACGTCTATCTCGTCCCGTCGGTCTCAGACCGTCTGTCTCAGACCGTCTGTCTCAGACGGTCAGTCTCAGACCGTCAGTCTCAGACCGTCTGTCTCAGAGCGTCTGTCTCAGACCGTCTGTCTCAGACCGTCTGTCTCAGACCGTCTGTCTCAGACCGTCTGTCTCAAACCGTCTGTCTCAGACCGTCTGTTTCATACGGTCTATCTCAGCCCGTCGGCATCAGAACGTCTGTCTCAGTCCGCATGTCTCAGATCCTCTGTATCGGACCGTCTGCCTCGGACCGTCTGTCTCGGACCGTCTGTCTCGGACCGTCTGTCTCGGACCGTCGGTCTTGGACCGTCTGTCTCGGACCGTCTGTCTCCGACTGTCTGTCTCGGACCGTCTGTCTCAGACCGCCTGTCTCAGACCGTCTGTCTCAGGCCGTCTGCTTCATACCGTCTGTCTCAGGCCGTCTATCTCGTCCCGTCGGTCTTAGACCGTCTGTCTCAGAACGTCTGTCACAGGCCGTCTGTCTCAGACCGTCTGTCTCAGACCGTCTGTCTCAGACCGTCTGTCTCAGACCGTCTGTCTGAGACCGTCTCTCTCAGACCGTCTGTCTCAGAACGTCTATCTCGACCCGTCGGTCTCAGACCGTCTGTCTCAGACCAGCTGTCTCAGACCGTCTGTCTCAGACCGTCTGTCTCAGACCGTCTGTCTCAGACCGTCTGTCTCAGACCGTCTGTCTCAGACCGTCTGTTTCATACCGTCTGCTTCACACCGTCTGTCTCACAGCGTCTGTCTCAGGCCGTCTGCCTCAGACCGTCTATCTCGTCCCGTCTGTCTCAGACCGTCTGTCTCAGAGCGTCTATCTCGTCCCGTCGGTCTCAGACCGTCTGTATCAGACCGTCCGTCTCAGACCGTCAGTCTCAGACCGTCTGTCTCAGACCATCTGTCTCAGAGCGTCTGTCTCAGACCGTCTGTCTCAGACCGTCTGTCTCAGACCGTCTGTCTCAGACCGTCTGTCTGAGACCGTCTGTCTCAGACCGTCTGTCTGAGACCGTCTCTCTCAGACCGTCTGTCTCAGAACGTCTATCTCGTCCCGTCGGTCTCAGACCAGCTGTCTCAGACCGTCTGTCTCAGACCGTCTGTCTCAGACCGTCTGTTTCATACCGTCTGTCTCACACCGTCTGTCTCACACCGTCTGTCTCAGACCGTCTGTCTTAGACCGTCTGTCTCAGGCCGTCTGATTCATTCCGTCGGTCTCAGACCAGCTGCCTCAGACCGTCTGTTTCACACCGTCTGTCTCACAGCGTCTGTCTCAGGCCGTCTGCCTCAGACCGTCTATCTCGTCCCGTCTGTCTCGTCCCGTCTGTCTCAGACCGTCTGTCTCAGAACGTCTATCTCGTCCCGTCGGTCTCAGACCGTCTGTCTCAGACCGTCTGTCTCAGACCGTCAGTCTCAGACCGTCAGTCTCAGACCGTCTGTCTCAGAGCGTCTGTCTCAGACCGTCTGTCTCAGACCGTCCGTCTCAGACCGTCAGTCCCAGACCGTCTGTCTCAGACCATCTGTCTCAGAGCGTCTGTCTCAGACCGTCTGTCTCAGACCGTCTGTCTCAGACCGTCTGTCTCAGACCGTCTGTCTGAGACCGTCTGTCTCAGACCGTCTGTCTGAGACCGTCTCTCTCAGACCGTCTGTCTCAGAACGTCTATCTCGTCCCGTCGGTCTCAGACCAGCTGTCTCAGACCGTCTGTCTCAGACCGTCTGTCTCAGACCGTCTGTTTCATACCGTCTGTCTCACACCGTCTGTCTCACACCGTCTGTCTCAGACCGTCTGTCTTAGACCGTCTGTCTCAGGCCGTCTGATTCATTCCGTCGGTCTCAGACCAGCTGCCTCAGACCGTCTGTTTCACACCGTCTGTCTCACAGCGTCTGTCTCAGGCCGTCTGCCTCAGACCGTCTATCTCGTCCCGTCTGTCTCGTCCCGTCTGTCTCAGACCGTCTGTCTCAGAACGTCTATCTCGTCCCGTCGGTCTCAGACCGTCTGTCTCAGACCGTCTGTCTCAGACCGTCAGTCTCAGACCGTCAGTCTCAGACCGTCTGTCTCAGAGCGTCTGTCTCAGACCGTCTGTCTCAGACCGTCTGTCTCAGACCGTCTGTCTCAGACCGTCTGTCTCAAACCGTCTGTCTCAGACCGTCTGTTTCATACGGTCTATCTCAGCCCGTCGGCATCAGAACGTCTGTCTCAGTCCGTATGTCTCAGATCCTCTGTATCGGACCGTCTGCCTCGGACCGTCTGTCTCGGACCGTCTGTCTCGGACCGTCTGTCTCGGACCGTCGGTCTCGGACCGTCTGTCTCGGACCGTCTGTCTCCGACTGTCTGTCTCGGACCGTCTGTCTCAGACCGCCTGTCTCAGACCGTCTGTCTCAGGCCGTCTGCTTCATACCGTCTGTCTCAGGCCGTCTATCTCGTCCCGTCGGTCTTAGACCGTCTGTCCCAGACCGTCTATCTCGTCCCGTCTGTCTCAGACCATCTGTCTCAGAACATCTATCTCGTCCCGTCGGTCTCAGACCGTCTGTCTCAGACCAGCTGTCTCAGACCGTCTGTCTCAGACCGTCTGTTTCATACCGTCTGTCTCACACCGTCTGTCTCAGACCGTCTATCTTTGACCGTCTGTCTCAGGCCGTCCGTTTCATGCCGTCGGTCTCAGACCATCTGTCTCACACCGTCTGTCTCAGACCGTCTGTCTCAGACCGTCTGTCTCAGACCGTCTGTCTCAGACCGTCTGTCTCAGACCGTCTGTCTCAAACCGTCTGTCTCAGACCGTCTATCTCGTCCCGTCTGTCTCAGACCGTCTGTCTCAGACCGTCTGTCTCAGACCGTCTGTCTCAGACCGTCTGTCTCAGACCGTCTGTCTCAGACCGTCTGTCTCAGACCGTCTGTCTCAGACCGTCTGTCTCAGACCGTCTGTCTCAGACCGTCTGTCTCAGACCGTCTGTCTCAGACCGTCTGTCTCAGACCGTCTGTCTCAGACCGTCTGTCTCAGACCGTCTGTATCAGAAAGTCTGTCTCCGACCATCTGTCTCAGAGCGTCTGTCTCAGACCGTCTGCTTCATACCGTCTGTCTCAGGCCGTCTATCTCGTCCCGTCGGTCTCAGACCGTCTGTCTCAGACCGTCTGTCTCAGACCGTCTGTCTCAGACCGTCTGTCTCAGACCGTCTGTCTCAGACCGTCTGTCTCAGACCGTCTGTCTGAGACCGTCTCTCTCAGACCGTCTGTCTCAGAACGTCTATCTCAGACCGTCTGTTTCATACCGTCTGCTTCACACCGTCTGTCTCACAGCGTCTGTCTCAGGCCGTCTGCCTCAGACCGTCTATCTCGTCCCGTCTGTCTCAGACCGTCTGTCTCAGAGCGCCTATCTCGTCCCGTCGGTCTCAGACCGTCTGTATCAGACCGTCCGTCTCAGACCGTCAGTCTCAGACCGTCTGTCTCAGACCATCTGTCTCAGAGCGTCTGTCTCAGACCGTCTGTCTCAGACCGTCTGTCTCAGACCGTCTGTCTCAGACCGTCTGTCTGAGACCGTCTGTCTCAGACCGTCTGTCTGAGACCGTCTCTCTCAGACCGTCTGTCTCAGACCGTCTGTCTCAGACCGTCTGTCTCAGACCGTCTGTCTCAGACCGTCTGTCTGAGACCGTCTCTCTCAGACCGTCTGTCTCAGAACGTCTATCTCGACCCGTCGGTCTCAGACCGTCTGTCTCAGACCAGCTGTCTCAGACCGTCTGTCTCAGACCGTCTGTCTCAGACCGTCTGTCTCAGACCGTCTGTCTCAGACCGTCTGTTTCATACCGTCTGCTTCACACCGTCTGTCTCACAGCGTCTGTCTCAGGCCGTCTGCCTCAGACCGTCTATCTCGTCCCGTCTGTCTCAGACCGTCTGTCTCAGAGCGTCTATCTCGTCCCGTCGGTCTCAGACCGTCTGTCTCAGAACGTCTATCTCGTCCCGTCGGTCTCAGACCGTCTGTCTCAGACCGTCTGTCTCAGACGGTCAGTCTCAGACCGTCAGTCTCAGACCGTCTGTCTCAGAGCGTCTGTCTCAGACCGTCTGTCTCAGACCGTCTGTCTCAGACCGTCTGTCTCAGACCGTCTGTCTCAAACCGTCTGTCTCAGACCGTCTGTTTCATACGGTCTATCTCAGCCCGTCGGCATCAGAACGTCTGTCTCAGTCCGCATGTCTCAGATCCTCTGTATCGGACCGTCTGCCTCGGACCGTCTGTCTCGGACCGTCTGTCTCGGACCGTCTGTCTCGGACCGTCGGTCTTGGACCGTCTGTCTCGGACCGTCTGTCTCCGACTGTCTGTCTCGGACCGTCTGTCTCAGACCGCCTGTCTCAGACCGTCTGTCTCAGGCCGTCTGCTTCATACCGTCTGTCTCAGGCCGTCTATCTCGTCCCGTCGGTCTTAGACCGTCTGTCTCAGAACGTCTGTCACAGGCCGTCTGTCTCAGACCGTCTGTCTCAGACCGTCTGTCTCAGACCGTCTGTCTCAGACCGTCTGTCTGAGACCGTCTCTCTCAGACCGTCTGTCTCAGAACGTCTATCTCGACCCGTCGGTCTCAGACCGTCTGTCTCAGACCAGCTGTCTCAGACCGTCTGTCTCAGACCGTCTGTCTCAGACCGTCTGTCTCAGACCGTCTGTCTCAGACCGTCTGTCTCAGACCGTCTATCTCGTCCCGTCGGTCTTAGACCGTCTGTCCCAGACCGTCTATCTCGTCCCGTCTGTCTCAGACCATCTGTCTCAGAACATCTATCTCGTCCCGTCGGTCTCAGACCGTCTGTCTCAGACCAGCTGTCTCAGACCGTCTGTCTCAGACCGTCTGTTTCATACCGTCTGTCTCACACCGTCTGTCTCAGACCGTCTATCTTTGACCGTCTGTCTCAGGCCGTCCGTTTCATGCCGTCGGTCTCAGACCATCTGTCTCACACCGTCTGTCTCAGACCGTCTGTCTCAGACCGTCTGTCTCAGACCGTCTGTCTCAGACCGTCTGTCTCAGACCGTCTGTCTCAAACCGTCTGTCTCAGACCGTCTATCTCGTCCCGTCTGTCTCAGACCGTCTGTCTCAGACCGTCTGTCTCAGACCGTCTGTCTCAGACCGTCTGTCTCAGACCGTCTGTCTCAGACCGTCTGTCTCAGACCGTCTGTCTCAGACCGTCTGTCTCAGACCGTCTGTCTCAGACCGTCTGTCTCAGACCGTCTGTCTCAGACCGTCTGTCTCAGACCGTCTGTCTCAGACCGTCTGTATCAGAAAGTCTGTCTCCGACCATCTGTCTCAGAGCGTCTGTCTCAGACCGTCTGCTTCATACCGTCTGTCTCAGGCCGTCTATCTCGTCCCGTCGGTCTCAGACCGTCTGTCTCAGACCGTCTGTCTCAGACCGTCTGTCTCAGACCGTCTGTCTCAGACCGTCTGTCTCAGACCGTCTGTCTCAGACCGTCTGTCTGAGACCGTCTCTCTCAGACCGTCTGTCTCAGAACGTCTATCTCAGACCGTCTGTTTCATACCGTCTGCTTCACACCGTCTGTCTCACAGCGTCTGTCTCAGGCCGTCTGCCTCAGACCGTCTATCTCGTCCCGTCTGTCTCAGACCGTCTGTCTCAGAGCGCCTATCTCGTCCCGTCGGTCTCAGACCGTCTGTATCAGACCGTCCGTCTCAGACCGTCAGTCTCAGACCGTCTGTCTCAGACCATCTGTCTCAGAGCGTCTGTCTCAGACCGTCTGTCTCAGACCGTCTGTCTCAGACCGTCTGTCTCAGACCGTCTGTCTCAGACCGTCTGTCTGAGACCGTCTGTCTCAGACCGTCTGTCTGAGACCGTCTCTCTCAGACCGTCTGTCTCAGAACGTCTATCTCGTCCCGTCGGTCTCAGACCAGCTGTCTCAGACCGTCTGTCTCAGACCGTCTGTCTCAGACCGTCTGTTTCATACCGTCTGTCTCACACCGTCTGTCTCACACCGTCTGTCTCAGACCGTCTGTCTTAGACCGTCTGTCTCAGGCCGTCTGATTCATTCCGTCGGTCTCAGACCAGCTGCCTCAGACCGTCTGTTTCACACCGTCTGTCTCACAGCGTCTGTCTCAGGCCGTCTGCCTCAGACCGTCTATCTCGTCCCGTCTGTCTCGTCCCGTCTGTCTCAGACCGTCTGTCTCAGAACGTCTATCTCGTCCCGTCGGTCTCAGACCGTCTGTCTCAGACCGTCTGTCTCAGACCGTCAGTCTCAGACCGTCAGTCTCAGACCGTCTGTCTCAGAGCGTCTGTCTCAGACCGTCTGTCTCAGACCGTCTGTCTCAAACCGTCTGTCTCAGACCGTCTGTTTCATACGGTCTATCTCAGCCCGTCGGCATCAGAACGTCTGTCTCAGTCCGTATGTCTCAGATCCTCTGTATCGGACAGTCTGCCTCGGACCGTCTGTCACGGACCGTCTGTCTCGGACCGTCTGTCTCGGACCGTCTATCTCGTCCCGTCTGTCTCGTCCCGTCTGTCTCAGACCGTCTGTCTCAGAACGTCTATCTCGTCCCGTCGGTCTCAGACCGTCTGTCTCAGACCGTCTGTCTCAGACGGTCAGTCTCAGACCGTCAGTCTCAGACCGTCTGTCTCAGAGCGTCTGTCTCAGACCGTCTGTCTCAGACCGTCTGTCTCAGACCGTCTGTCTCAGACCGTCTGTCTCAAACCGTCTGTCTCAGACCGTCTGTTTCATACGGTCTATCTCAGCCCGTCGGCATCAGAACGTCTGTCTCAGTCCGCATGTCTCAGATCCTCTGTATCGGACCGTCTGCCTCGGACCGTCTGTCTCGGACCGTCTGTCTCGGACCGTCTGTCTCGGACCGTCGGTCTTGGACCGTCTGTCTCGGACCGTCTGTCTCCGACTGTCTGTCTCGGACCGTCTGTCTCAGACCGCCTGTCTCAGACCGTCTGTCTCAGGCCGTCTGCTTCATACCGTCTGTCTCAGGCCGTCTATCTCGTCCCGTCGGTCTTAGACCGTCTGTCTCAGAACGTCTGTCACAGGCCGTCTGTCTCAGACCGTCTGTCTCAGACCGTCTGTCTCAGACCGTCTGTCTCAGACCGTCTGTCTGAGACCGTCTCTCTCAGACCGTCTGTCTCAGAACGTCTATCTCGACCCGTCGGTCTCAGACCGTCTGTCTCAGACCAGCTGTCTCAGACCGTCTGTCTCAGACCGTCTGTCTCAGACCGTCTGTCTCAGACCGTCTGTCTCAGACCGTCTGTCTCAGACCGTCTGTTTCATACCGTCTGCTTCACACCGTCTGTCTCACAGCGTCTGTCTCAGGCCGTCTGCCTCAGACCGTCTATCTCGTCCCGTCTGTCTCAGACCGTCTGTCTCAGAGCGTCTATCTCGTCCCGTCGGTCTCAGACCGTCTGTATCAGACCGTCCGTCTCAGACCGTCAGTCTCAGACCGTCTGTCTCAGACCATCTGTCTCAGAGCGTCTGTCTCAGACCGTCTGTCTCAGACCGTCTGTCTCAGACCGTCTGTCTCAGACCGTCTGTCTGAGACCGTCTGTCTCAGACCGTCTGTCTGAGACCGTCTCTCTCAGACCGTCTGTCTCAGAACGTCTATCTCGTCCCGTCGGTCTCAGACCAGCTGTCTCAGACCGTCTGTCTCAGACCGTCTGTCTCAGACCGTCTGTTTCATACCGTCTGTCTCACACCGTCTGTCTCACACCGTCTGTCTCAGACCGTCTGTCTTAGACCGTCTGTCTCAGGCCGTCTGATTCATTCCGTCGGTCTCAGACCAGCTGCCTCAGACCGTCTGTTTCACACCGTCTGTCTCACAGCGTCTGTCTCAGGCCGTCTGCCTCAGACCGTCTATCTCGTCCCGTCTGTCTCGTCCCGTCTGTCTCAGACCGTCTGTCTCAGAACGTCTATCTCGTCCCGTCGGTCTCAGACCGTCTGTCTCAGACCGTCTGTCTCAGACCGTCAGTCTCAGACCGTCAGTCTCAGACCGTCTGTCTCAGAGCGTCTGTCTCAGACCGTCTGTCTCAGACCGTCCGTCTCAGACCGTCAGTCCCAGACCGTCTGTCTCAGACCATCTGTCTCAGAGCGTCTGTCTCAGACCGTCTGTCTCAGACCGTCTGTCTCAGACCGTCTGTCTCAGACCGTCTGTCTGAGACCGTCTGTCTCAGACCGTCTGTCTGAGACCGTCTCTCTCAGACCGTCTGTCTCAGAACGTCTATCTCGTCCCGTCGGTCTCAGACCAGCTGTCTCAGACCGTCTGTCTCAGACCGTCTGTCTCAGACCGTCTGTTTCATACCGTCTGTCTCACACCGTCTGTCTCACACCGTCTGTCTCAGACCGTCTGTCTTAGACCGTCTGTCTCAGGCCGTCTGATTCATTCCGTCGGTCTCAGACCAGCTGCCTCAGACCGTCTGTTTCACACCGTCTGTCTCACAGCGTCTGTCTCAGGCCGTCTGCCTCAGACCGTCTATCTCGTCCCGTCTGTCTCGTCCCGTCTGTCTCAGACCGTCTGTCTCAGAACGTCTATCTCGTCCCGTCGGTCTCAGACCGTCTGTCTCAGACCGTCTGTCTCAGACCGTCAGTCTCAGACCGTCAGTCTCAGACCGTCTGTCTCAGAGCGTCTGTCTCAGACCGTCTGTCTCAGACCGTCTGTCTCAGACCGTCTGTCTCAGACCGTCTGTCTCAAACCGTCTGTCTCAGACCGTCTGTTTCATACGGTCTATCTCAGCCCGTCGGCATCAGAACGTCTGTCTCAGTCCGTATGTCTCAGATCCTCTGTATCGGACCGTCTGCCTCGGACCGTCTGTCTCGGACCGTCTGTCTCGGACCGTCTGTCTCGGACCGTCGGTCTCGGACCGTCTGTCTCGGACCGTCTGTCTCCGACTGTCTGTCTCGGACCGTCTGTCTCAGACCGCCTGTCTCAGACCGTCTGTCTCAGGCCGTCTGCTTCATACCGTCTGTCTCAGGCCGTCTATCTCGTCCCGTCGGTCTTAGACCGTCTGTCCCAGACCGTCTATCTCGTCCCGTCTGTCTCAGACCATCTGTCTCAGAACATCTATCTCGTCCCGTCGGTCTCAGACCGTCTGTCTCAGACCAGCTGTCTCAGACCGTCTGTCTCAGACCGTCTGTTTCATACCGTCTGTCTCACACCGTCTGTCTCAGACCGTCTATCTTTGACCGTCTGTCTCAGGCCGTCCGTTTCATGCCGTCGGTCTCAGACCATCTGTCTCACACCGTCTGTCTCAGACCGTCTGTCTCAGACCGTCTGTCTCAGACCGTCTGTCTCAGACCGTCTGTCTCAGACCGTCTGTCTCAAACCGTCTGTCTCAGACCGTCTATCTCGTCCCGTCTGTCTCAGACCGTCTGTCTCAGACCGTCTGTCTCAGACCGTCTGTCTCAGACCGTCTGTCTCAGACCGTCTGTCTCAGACCGTCTGTCTCAGACCGTCTGTCTCAGACCGTCTGTCTCAGACCGTCTGTCTCAGACCGTCTGTCTCAGACCGTCTGTCTCAGACCGTCTGTCTCAGACCGTCTGTCTCAGACCGTCTGTCTCAGACCGTCTGTATCAGAAAGTCTGTCTCCGACCATCTGTCTCAGAGCGTCTGTCTCAGACCGTCTGCTTCATACCGTCTGTCTCAGGCCGTCTATCTCGTCCCGTCGGTCTCAGACCGTCTGTCTCAGACCGTCTGTCTCAGACCGTCTGTCTCAGACCGTCTGTCTCAGACCGTCTGTCTCAGACCGTCTGTCTCAGACCGTCTGTCTGAGACCGTCTCTCTCAGACCGTCTGTCTCAGAACGTCTATCTCAGACCGTCTGTTTCATACCGTCTGCTTCACACCGTCTGTCTCACAGCGTCTGTCTCAGGCCGTCTGCCTCAGACCGTCTATCTCGTCCCGTCTGTCTCAGACCGTCTGTCTCAGAGCGCCTATCTCGTCCCGTCGGTCTCAGACCGTCTGTATCAGACCGTCCGTCTCAGACCGTCAGTCTCAGACCGTCTGTCTCAGACCATCTGTCTCAGAGCGTCTGTCTCAGACCGTCTGTCTCAGACCGTCTGTCTCAGACCGTCTGTCTCAGACCGTCTGTCTGAGACCGTCTGTCTCAGACCGTCTGTCTGAGACCGTCTCTCTCAGACCGTCTGTCTCAGACCGTCTGTCTCAGACCGTCTGTCTCAGACCGTCTGTCTCAGACCGTCTGTCTGAGACCGTCTCTCTCAGACCGTCTGTCTCAGAACGTCTATCTCGACCCGTCGGTCTCAGACCGTCTGTCTCAGACCAGCTGTCTCAGACCGTCTGTCTCAGACCGTCTGTCTCAGACCGTCTGTCTCAGACCGTCTGTCTCAGACCGTCTGTTTCATACCGTCTGCTTCACACCGTCTGTCTCACAGCGTCTGTCTCAGGCCGTCTGCCTCAGACCGTCTATCTCGTCCCGTCTGTCTCAGACCGTCTGTCTCAGAGCGTCTATCTCGTCCCGTCGGTCTCAGACCGTCTGTCTCAGAACGTCTATCTCGTCCCGTCGGTCTCAGACCGTCTGTCTCAGACCGTCTGTCTCAGACGGTCAGTCTCAGACCGTCAGTCTCAGACCGTCTGTCTCAGAGCGTCTGTCTCAGACCGTCTGTCTCAGACCGTCTGTCTCAGACCGTCTGTCTCAGACCGTCTGTCTCAAACCGTCTGTCTCAGACCGTCTGTTTCATACGGTCTATCTCAGCCCGTCGGCATCAGAACGTCTGTCTCAGTCCGCATGTCTCAGATCCTCTGTATCGGACCGTCTGCCTCGGACCGTCTGTCTCGGACCGTCTGTCTCGGACCGTCTGTCTCGGACCGTCGGTCTTGGACCGTCTGTCTCGGACCGTCTGTCTCCGACTGTCTGTCTCGGACCGTCTGTCTCAGACCGCCTGTCTCAGACCGTCTGTCTCAGGCCGTCTGCTTCATACCGTCTGTCTCAGGCCGTCTATCTCGTCCCGTCGGTCTTAGACCGTCTGTCTCAGAACGTCTGTCACAGGCCGTCTGTCTCAGACCGTCTGTCTCAGACCGTCTGTCTCAGACCGTCTGTCTCAGACCGTCTGTCTGAGACCGTCTCTCTCAGACCGTCTGTCTCAGAACGTCTATCTCGACCCGTCGGTCTCAGACCGTCTGTCTCAGACCAGCTGTCTCAGACCGTCTGTCTCAGACCGTCTGTCTCAGACCGTCTGTCTCAGACCGTCTGTCTCAGACCGTCTGTCTCAGACCGTCTATCTCGTCCCGTCGGTCTTAGACCGTCTGTCCCAGACCGTCTATCTCGTCCCGTCTGTCTCAGACCATCTGTCTCAGAACATCTATCTCGTCCCGTCGGTCTCAGACCGTCTGTCTCAGACCAGCTGTCTCAGACCGTCTGTCTCAGACCGTCTGTTTCATACCGTCTGTCTCACACCGTCTGTCTCAGACCGTCTATCTTTGACCGTCTGTCTCAGGCCGTCCGTTTCATGCCGTCGGTCTCAGACCATCTGTCTCACACCGTCTGTCTCAGACCGTCTGTCTCAGACCGTCTGTCTCAGACCGTCTGTCTCAGACCGTCTGTCTCAGACCGTCTGTCTCAAACCGTCTGTCTCAGACCGTCTATCTCGTCCCGTCTGTCTCAGACCGTCTGTCTCAGACCGTCTGTCTCAGACCGTCTGTCTCAGACCGTCTGTCTCAGACCGTCTGTCTCAGACCGTCTGTCTCAGACCGTCTGTCTCAGACCGTCTGTCTCAGACCGTCTGTCTCAGACCGTCTGTCTCAGACCGTCTGTCTCAGACCGTCTGTCTCAGACCGTCTGTCTCAGACCGTCTGTATCAGAAAGTCTGTCTCCGACCATCTGTCTCAGAGCGTCTGTCTCAGACCGTCTGCTTCATACCGTCTGTCTCAGGCCGTCTATCTCGTCCCGTCGGTCTCAGACCGTCTGTCTCAGACCGTCTGTCTCAGACCGTCTGTCTCAGACCGTCTGTCTCAGACCGTCTGTCTCAGACCGTCTGTCTCAGACCGTCTGTCTGAGACCGTCTCTCTCAGACCGTCTGTCTCAGAACGTCTATCTCAGACCGTCTGTTTCATACCGTCTGCTTCACACCGTCTGTCTCACAGCGTCTGTCTCAGGCCGTCTGCCTCAGACCGTCTATCTCGTCCCGTCTGTCTCAGACCGTCTGTCTCAGAGCGCCTATCTCGTCCCGTCGGTCTCAGACCGTCTGTATCAGACCGTCCGTCTCAGACCGTCAGTCTCAGACCGTCTGTCTCAGACCATCTGTCTCAGAGCGTCTGTCTCAGACCGTCTGTCTCAGACCGTCTGTCTCAGACCGTCTGTCTCAGACCGTCTGTCTCAGACCGTCTGTCTGAGACCGTCTGTCTCAGACCGTCTGTCTGAGACCGTCTCTCTCAGACCGTCTGTCTCAGAACGTCTATCTCGTCCCGTCGGTCTCAGACCAGCTGTCTCAGACCGTCTGTCTCAGACCGTCTGTCTCAGACCGTCTGTTTCATACCGTCTGTCTCACACCGTCTGTCTCACACCGTCTGTCTCAGACCGTCTGTCTTAGACCGTCTGTCTCAGGCCGTCTGATTCATTCCGTCGGTCTCAGACCAGCTGCCTCAGACCGTCTGTTTCACACCGTCTGTCTCACAGCGTCTGTCTCAGGCCGTCTGCCTCAGACCGTCTATCTCGTCCCGTCTGTCTCGTCCCGTCTGTCTCAGACCGTCTGTCTCAGAACGTCTATCTCGTCCCGTCGGTCTCAGACCGTCTGTCTCAGACCGTCTGTCTCAGACCGTCAGTCTCAGACCGTCAGTCTCAGACCGTCTGTCTCAGAGCGTCTGTCTCAGACCGTCTGTCTCAGACCGTCTGTCTCAGACCGTCTGTCTCAAACCGTCTGTCTCAGACCGTCTGTCTCAGACCGTCTGTCTCAGAGCGTCTATCTCGTCCCGTCGGTCTCAGACCGTCTGTATCAGACCGTCCGTCTCAGACCGTCAGTCCCAGACCGTCTGTCTCAGACCATCTGTCTCAGAGCGTCTGTCTCAGACCGTCTGTCTCAGACCGTCTGTCTCAGACCGTCTGTCTCAGACCGTCTGTCTCAGACCGTCTGTCTGAGACCGTCTGTCTCAGACCGTCTGTCTGAGACCGTCTCTCTCAGACCGTCTGTCTCAGAACGTCTATCTCGTCCCGTCGGTCTCAGACCAGCTGTCTCAGACCGTCTGTCTCAGACCGTCTGTCTCAGACCGTCTGTCTCAGACCGTCTGTCTCAGACCGTCTGTTTCATACCGTCTGTCTCACACCGTCTGTCTCACACCGTCTGTCTCAGACCGTCTGTCTTAGACCGTCTGTCTCAGGCCGTCTGATTCATTCCGTCGGTCTCAGACCAGCTGCCTCAGACCGTCTGTTTCACACCGTCTGTCTCACAGCGTCTGTCTCAGGCCGTCTGCCTCAGACCGTCTATCTCGTCCCGTCTGTCTCGTCCCGTCTGTCTCAGACCGTCTGTCTCAGAACGTCTATCTCGTCCCGTCGGTCTCAGACCGTCTGTCTCAGACCGTCTGTCTCAGACCGTCAGTCTCAGACCGTCAGTCTCAGACCGTCTGTCTCAGAGCGTCTGTCTCAGACCGTCTGTCTCAGACCGTCTGTCTCAGACCGTCTGTCTCAGACCGTCTGTCTCAAACCGTCTGTCTCAGACCGTCTGTTTCATACGGTCTATCTCAGCCCGTCGGCATCAGAACGTCTGTCTCAGTCCGTATGTCTCAGATCCTCTGTATCGGACCGTCTGCCTCGGACCGTCTGTCTCGGACCGTCTGTCTCGGACCGTCTGTCTCGGACCGTCGGTCTTGGACCGTCTGTCTCGGACCGTCTGTCTCCGACTGTCTGTCTCGGACCGTCTGTCTCAGACCGCCTGTCTCAGACCGTCTGTCTCAGGCCGTCTGCTTCATACCGTCTGTCTCGTCTCGTCTGTCTCAGAACTTCCGTCTCAGACCGTCTGCCTCAGACCGTCTGTCTCAGAACGTCTGTCACAGACCGTCTGTCTCAGACCGTAAGTCTCAGACCGTCTGTCTCAGACCGTCTGTCTCAGACCGTCTATCTCAGACCGTCTGTCTGAGACCGTCTGCCTCAGACCGTCTGTCTGAGACCGTCTCTCTCAGACCGTCTGTCTCAGAACGTCTATCTCGTCCCGTCGGTCTCAGACCGTCTGTCTCAGACCAGCTCTCTCAGACCGTCTGTCTCAGACCGTCTGTTTCATACCGTCTGCTTCACACCGTCTGTCTCACAGCGTCTGTCTCAGGCCGTCTGCCTCAGACCGTCTATCTCGTCCCGTCTGTCTCGTCCCGTCTGTCTCAGACCGTCTGTTTCATACCGTCTGTCTCACACCGTCTGTCTCAGACCGTCTGTCTTAGACCGTCTGTCTCAGGCCGTCTGATTCATTCCGTCGGTCTCAGACCAGCTGTCTCAGACCGTCTGTTTCACACCGTCTGTCTCACAGCGTCTGTCTCAGGCCGTCTGCCTCAGACCGTCTATCTCGACCCGTCAGTCTCGTCCCGTCTGTCTCAGACCGTCTGTCTCAGAACGTCTGTCTCAGACCGTCTGTCTGAGACCGTCTGTCTCAGACCGTCTGTCTGAGACCGTCTCTCTCAGACCGTCTGTCTCAGACCGTCTGTCTGAGACCGTCTGTCTCAGACCGTCTGTCTGAGACCGTCTCTCTCAGACCGTCTGTCTCAGAACGTCTATCTCGTCCCGTCGGTCTCAGACCGTCTGTCTCAGACCAGCTGTCTCAGACCGTCTGTTTCACACCGTCTGTCTCACAGCGTCTGTCTCAGGCCGTCTGCCTCAGACCGTCTATCTCGACCCGTCAGTCTCGTCCCGTCTGTCTCAGACCGTCTGTCTCAGAACGTCTGTCTCAGACCGTCTGTCTCAGACCGTCTGTCTCAGACCGTCTGTCTGAGACCGTCTCTCTCAGACCGTCTGTCTCAGAACGTCTATCTCGTCCCGTCGGTCTCAGACCGTCTGTCTCAGACCAGCTGTCTCAGACCGTCTGTCTCAGACCGTCTGTCTCAGACCGTCTGTCTCAGACCGTCTGTCTCAGACCGTCTGTTTCATACCGTCTGCTTCACACCGTCTGTCTCACAGCGTCTGTCTCAGGCCGTCTGCCTCAGACCGTCTATCTCGTCCCGTCTGTCTCGTCCCGTCTGTCTCAGACCGTCTGTCTCAGAACATCTATCTCGTCCCGTCGGTCTCAGACCGTCTGTCTCAGACCGTCTGTCTCAGACCGTCAGTCTCAGACCGTCTGTCTCAGACCGTCTGTCTCAGACCGTCTGTTTCATACCGTCTGTCTCACACCGTCTGTCTCACACCGTCTGTCTCAGACCGTCTGTCTTAGACCGTCTGTCTCAGGCCGTCTGATTCATTCCGTCGGTCTCAGACCAGCTATCTCAGACCGTCTGTTTCACACCGTCTGTCTCACAGCGTCTGTCTCAGGCCGTCTGCCTCAGACCGTCTATCTCGTCCCGTCTGTCTCGTCCCGTCTGTCTCAGACCGTCTGTTTCATACCGTCTCTCTCACACCGTCTGTCTCAGACCGTCTGTCTTAGACCGTCTGTCTCAGACCGTCTGTCTCAGACCGTCTGTCTGAGACCGTCTGTCTCAGACCGTCTGTCTGAGACCGTCTCTCTCAGACCGTCTGTCTCAGAACGTCTGTCTCGTCCCGTCGGTCTCAGACCAGCTGTCTCAGACCGTCTGTCTCAGACCGTCTGTTTCATACCGTCTGTCTCACACCGTCTGTCTCACACCGTCTGTCTCAGACCGTCTGTCTTAGACCGTCTGTCTCAGGCCGTCTGATTCATTCCGTCGGTCTCAGACCAGCTGTCTCAGACCGTCTGTTTCACACCGTGTGTCTCACAGCGTCTGTCTCAGGCCGTCTGCCTCAGACCGTCTATCTCGTCCCGTCTGTCTCGTCCCGTCTGTCTTAGACCGTCTGTCTCAGACCGTCTGTTTCATACCGTCTCTCTCACACCGTCTGTCTCAGACCGTCTGTCTTAGACCGTCTGTCTCAGACCGTCTGTCTCAGACCGTCTATCTCGTCCCGTCGGTCTCAGACCGTCTGTCTCAGACCGTCAGTCTCAGACCGTCTGTCTCAGACCATCTGTCTCAGAGCGTCTGTCTCAGACCGTCTGTCTCAGACCGTCTGTCTCATCCCGTCTGTCTCAGACCGTCTGTCTCAGACCGTCTGTCTGAGACCGTCTGTCTCAGACCGTCTGTCTGAGACCGTCTCTCTCAGACCGTCTGTCTCAGAACGTCTATCTCGTCCCGTCGGTCTCAGACCAGCTGTCACAGACCGTCTGTCTCAGACCGTCTGTCTCAGACCGTCTGTCTCAGACCGTCTGTCTCAGACCGTCTGTTTCATACCGTCTGTCTCACACCGTCTGTCTCAGACCGTCTGTCTTAGACCGTCTGTCTCAGGCCGTCTGATTCATTCCGTCGGTCTCAGACCAGCTGTCTCAGACCGTCTGTTTCACACCGTCTGTCTCACAGCGTCTGTCTCAGGCCGTCTGCCTCAGACCGTCTATCTCGACCCGTCAGTCTCGTCCCGTCTGTCTCAGACCGTCTGTCTCAGAACGTCTATCTCGTCCCGTCGGTCTCAGACCGTCTGTCTCGGACCGTCGGTCTCGGACCGTCTGTCTCGGACCGTCTGTCTCGGACCGTCTGTCTCCGACTGTCTGTCTCGGACCGTCTGTCTCAGACCGCCTGTCTCAGACCGTCTGTCTCAGGCCGTCTGCTTCATACCGTCTGTCTCAGGCCGTCTATCTCGTCCCGTCGGTCTTAGACCGTCTGTCCCAGACCGTCTATCTCGTCCCGTCTGTCTCAGACCATCTGTCTCAGAACATCTATCTCGTCCCGTCGGTCTCAGACCGTCTGTCTCAGACCAGCTGTCTCAGACCGTCTGTCTCAGACCGTCTGTTTCATACCGTCTGTCTCACACCGTCTGTCTCAGACCGTCTATCTTTGACCGTCTGTCTCAGGCCGTCCGTTTCATGCCGTCGGTCTCAGACCATCTGTCTCACACCGTCTGTCTCAGACCGTCTGTCTCAGACCGTCTGTCTCAGACCGTCTGTCTCAGACCGTCTGTCTCAGACCGTCTGTCTCAGACCGTCTGTCTCAGACCGTCTGTCTCAGACCGTCTGTCTCAAACCGTCTGTCTCAGACCGTCTATCTCGTCCCGTCTGTCTCAGACCGTCTGTCTCAGACCGTCTGTCTCAGACCGTCTGTCTCAGACCGTCTGTCTCAGACCGTCTGTCTCAGACCGTCTGTCTCAGACCGTCTGTCTCAGACCGTCTGTCTCAGACCGTCTGTCTCAGACCGTCTGTCTCAGACCGTCTGTCTCAGACCGTCTGTCTCAGACCGTCTGTCTCAGACCGTCTGTCTCAGACCGTCTGTCTCAGACCGTCTGTCTCAGACCGTCTGTCTCAGACCGTCTGTATCAGAAAGTCTGTCACCGACCATCTGTCTCAGAGCGTCTGTCTCAGACCGTCTGCTTCATACCGTCTGTCTCAGGCCGTCTATCTCGTCCCGTCGGTCTTAGACCGTCTGTCTCAGAACGTCTGTCACAGGCCGTCTGTCTCAGAC
Source organism: Coelioxys conoideus (assembly GCA_947623535.1). Lineage (NCBI taxonomy): Eukaryota > Metazoa > Arthropoda > Insecta > Hymenoptera > Megachilidae > Coelioxys > Coelioxys conoideus. The sequence continues at coordinate 9,478,885 of CANQJN010000026.1, forward strand.
CGTCTGTCTCAGACCGTCTGTCTCAGACCGTCTGTCTCAGACCGTCTGTCTGAGACCGTCTCTCTCAGACCGTCTGTCTCAGAACGTCTATCTCGACCCGTCGGTCTCAGACGGTCTGTCTCAGACCAGCTGTCTCAGACCGTCTGTCTCAGACCGTCTGTCTCAGACCGTCTGTCTCAGACCGTCTGTTTCATACCGTCTGCTTCACACCGTCTGTCTCACAGCGTCTGTCTCAGGCCGTCTGCCTCAGACCGTCTATCTCGTCCCGTCTGTCTCAGACCGTCTGTCTCAGAGCGCCTATCTCGTCCCGTCGGTCTCAGACCGTCTGTATCAGACCGTCCGTCTCAGACCGTCAGTCTCAGACCGTCTGTCTCAGACCATCTGTCTCAGAGCGTCTGTCTCAGACCGTCTGTCTCAGACCGTCTGTCTCAGACCGTCTGTCTCAGACCGTCTGTCTGAGACCGTCTGTCTCAGACCGTCTGTCTGAGACCGTCTCTCTCAGACCGTCTGTCTCAGAACGTCTATCTCGTCCCGTCGGTCTCAGACCAGCTGTCTCAGACCGTCTGTCTCAGACCGTCTGTCTCAGACCGTCTGTTTCATACCGTCTGTCTCACACCGTCTGTCTCACACCGTCTGTCTCAGACCGTCTGTCTTAGACCGTCTGTCTCAGGCCGTCTGATTCATTCCGTCGGTCTCAGACCAGCTGCCTCAGACCGTCTGTTTCACACCGTCTGTCTCACAGCGTCTGTCTCAGGCCGTCTGCCTCAGACCGTCTATCTCGTCCCGTCTGTCTCGTCCCGTCTGTCTCAGACCGTCTGTCTCAGAACGTCTATCTCGTCCCGTCGGTCTCAGACCGTCTGTCTCAGACCGTCTGTCTCAGACCGTCAGTCTCAGACCGTCAGTCTCAGACCGTCTGTCTCAGAGCGTCTGTCTCAGACCGTCTGTCTCAGACCGTCTGTCTCAGACCGTCTGTCTCAAACCGTCTGTCTCAGACCGTCTGTCTCAGACCGTCTGTCTCAGAGCGTCTATCTCGTCCCGTCGGTCTCAGACCGTCTGTATCAGACCGTCCGTCTCAGACCGTCAGTCCCAGACCGTCTGTCTCAGACCATCTGTCTCAGAGCGTCTGTCTCAGACCGTCTGTCTCAGACCGTCTGTCTCAGACCGTCTGTCTCAGACCGTCTGTCTCAGACCGTCTGTCTGAGACCGTCTGTCTCAGACCGTCTGTCTGAGACCGTCTCTCTCAGACCGTCTGTCTCAGAACGTCTATCTCGTCCCGTCGGTCTCAGACCAGCTGTCTCAGACCGTCTGTCTCAGACCGTCTGTCTCAGACCGTCTGTCTCAGACCGTCTGTTTCATACCGTCTGTCTCACACCGTCTGTCTCACACCGTCTGTCTCAGACCGTCTGTCTTAGACCGTCTGTCTCAGGCCGTCTGATTCATTCCGTCGGTCTCAGACCAGCTGCCTCAGACCGTCTGTTTCACACCGTCTGTCTCACAGCGTCTGTCTCAGGCCGTCTGCCTCAGACCGTCTATCTCGTCCCGTCTGTCTCGTCCCGTCTGTCTCAGACCGTCTGTCTCAGAACGTCTATCTCGTCCCGTCGGTCTCAGACCGTCTGTCTCAGACCGTCTGTCTCAGACCGTCAGTCTCAGACCGTCAGTCTCAGACCGTCTGTCTCAGAGCGTCTGTCTCAGACCGTCTGTCTCAGACCGTCTGTCTCAGACCGTCTGTCTCAGACCGTCTGTCTCAAACCGTCTGTCTCAGACCGTCTGTTTCATACGGTCTATCTCAGCCCGTCGGCATCAGAACGTCTGTCTCAGTCCGTATGTCTCAGATCCTCTGTATCGGACCGTCTGCCTCGGACCGTCTGTCTCGGACCGTCTGTCTCGGACCGTCTGTCTCGGACCGTCGGTCTTGGACCGTCTGTCTCGGACCGTCTGTCTCCGACTGTCTGTCTCGGACCGTCTGTCTCAGACCGCCTGTCTCAGACCGTCTGTCTCAGGCCGTCTGCTTCATACCGTCTGTCTCGTCCCGTCTGTCTCAGAACTTCCGTCTCAGACCGTCTGCCTCAGACCGTCTGTCTCAGAACGTCTGTCACAGACCGTCTGTCTCAGACCGTAAGTCTCAGACCGTCTGTCTCAGACCGTCTGTCTCAGACCGTCTATCTCAGACCGTCTGTCTGAGACCGTCTGCCTCAGACCGTCTGTCTGAGACCGTCTCTCTCAGACCGTCTGTCTCAGAACGTCTATCTCGTCCCGTCGGTCTCAGACCGTCTGTCTCAGACCAGCTCTCTCAGACCGTCTGTCTCAGACCGTCTGTTTCATACCGTCTGCTTCACACCGTCTGTCTCACAGCGTCTGTCTCAGGCCGTCTGCCTCAGACCGTCTATCTCGTCCCGTCTGTCTCGTCCCGTCTGTCTCAGACCGTCTGTTTCATACCGTCTGTCTCACACCGTCTGTCTCAGACCGTCTGTCTTAGACCGTCTGTCTCAGGCCGTCTGATTCATTCCGTCGGTCTCAGACCAGCTGTCTCAGACCGTCTGTTTCACACCGTCTGTCTCACAGCGTCTGTCTCAGGCCGTCTGCCTCAGACCGTCTATCTCGACCCGTCAGTCTCGTCCCGTCTGTCTCAGACCGTCTGTCTCAGAACGTCTGTCTCAGACCGTCTGTCTGAGACCGTCTGTCTCAGACCGTCTGTCTGAGACCGTCTCTCTCAGACCGTCTGTCTCAGACCGTCTGTCTGAGACCGTCTGTCTCAGACCGTCTGTCTGAGACCGTCTCTCTCAGACCGTCTGTCTCAGAACGTCTATCTCGTCCCGTCGGTCTCAGACCGTCTGTCTCAGACCAGCTGTCTCAGACCGTCTGTTTCACACCGTCTGTCTCACAGCGTCTGTCTCAGGCCGTCTGCCTCAGACCGTCTATCTCGACCCGTCAGTCTCGTCCCGTCTGTCTCAGACCGTCTGTCTCAGAACGTCTGTCTCAGACCGTCTGTCTCAGACCGTCTGTCTCAGACCGTCTGTCTCAGACCGTCTGTCTGAGACCGTCTGTCTCAGACCGTCTGTCTGAGACCGTCTCTCTCAGACCGTCTGTCTCAGAACGTCTATCTCGTCCCGTCGGTCTCAGACCGTCTGTCTCAGACCAGCTGTCTCAGACCGTCTGTCTCAGACCGTCTGTCTCAGACCGTCTGTCTCAGACCGTCTGTTTCATACCGTCTGCTTCACACCGTCTGTCTCACAGTGTCTGTCTCAGGCCGTCTGCCTCAGACCGTCTATCTCGTCCCGTCTGTCTCGTCCCGTCTGTCTCAGACCGTCTGTCTCAGAACATCTATCTCGTCCCGTCGGTCTCAGACCGTCTGTCTCAGACCGTCTGTCTCAGACCGTCAGTCTCAGACCGTCTGTCTCAGACCGTCTGTCTCAGACCGTCTGTTTCATACCGTCTGTCTCACACCGTCTGTCTCACACCGTCTGTCTCAGACCGTCTGTCTTAGACCGTCTGTCTCAGGCCGTCTGATTCATTCCGTCGGTCTCAGACCAGCTATCTCAGACCGTCTGTTTCACACCGTCTGTCTCACAGCGTCTGTCTCAGGCCGTCTGCCTCAGACCGTCTATCTCGTCCCGTCTGTCTCGTCCCGTCTGTCTCAGACCGTCTGTTTCATACCGTCTCTCTCACACCGTCTGTCTCAGACCGTCTGTCTTAGACCGTCTGTCTCAGACCGTCTGTCTCAGACCGTCTGTCTGAGACCGTCTGTCTCAGACCGTCTGTCTGAGACCGTCTCTCTCAGACCGTCTGTCTCAGAACGTCTGTCTCGTCCCGTCGGTCTCAGACCAGCTGTCTCAGACCGTCTGTCTCAGACCGTCTGTTTCATACCGTCTGTCTCACACCGTCTGTCTCACACCGTCTGTCTCAGACCGTCTGTCTTAGACCGTCTGTCTCAGGCCGTCTGATTCATTCCGTCGGTCTCAGACCAGCTGTCTCAGACCGTCTGTTTCACACCGTGTGTCTCACAGCGTCTGTCTCAGGCCGTCTGCCTCAGACCGTCTATCTCGTCCCGTCTGTCTCGTCCCGTCTGTCTTAGACCGTCTGTCTCAGACCGTCTGTTTCATACCGTCTCTCTCACACCGTCTGTCTCAGACCGTCTGTCTTAGACCGTCTGTCTCAGACCGTCTGTCTCAGACCGTCTATCTCGTCCCGTCGGTCTCAGACCGTCTGTCTCAGACCGTCAGTCTCAGACCGTCTGTCTCAGACCATCTGTCTCAGAGCGTCTGTCTCAGACCGTCTGTCTCAGACCGTCTGTCTCATCCCGTCTGTCTCAGACCGTCTGTCTCAGACCGTCTGTCTCAGACCGTCTGTCTGAGACCGTCTGTCTCAGACCGTCTGTCTGAGACCGTCTCTCTCAGACCGTCTGTCTCAGAACGTCTATCTCGTCCCGTCGGTCTCAGACCAGCTGTCACAGACCGTCTGTCTCAGACCGTCTGTCTCAGACCGTCTGTCTCAGACCGTCTGTCTCAGACCGTCTGTTTCATACCGTCTGTCTCACACCGTCTGTCTCAGACCGTCTGTCTTAGACCGTCTGTCTCAGGCCGTCTGATTCATTCCGTCGGTCTCAGACCAGCTGTCTCAGACCGTCTGTTTCACACCGTCTGTCTCACAGCGTCTGTCTCAGGCCGTCTGCCTCAGACCGTCTATCTCGACCCGTCAGTCTCGTCCCGTCTGTCTCAGACCGTCTGTCTCAGAACGTCTATCTCGTCCCGTCGGTCTCAGACCGTCTGTCTCGGACCGTCGGTCTCGGACCGTCTGTCTCGGACCGTCTGTCTCAGACCGTCTGTCTCAGACCGTCTATCTCGTCCCGTCGGTCTCAGACCGTCTGTCTCAGACCGTCAGTCTCAGACCGTCTGTCTCAGACCATCTGTCTCAGAGCGTCTGTCTCAGACCGTCTGTCTCAGACCGTCTGTCTCATCCCGTCTGTCTCAGACCGTCTGTCTCAGACCGTCTGTCTCAGACCGTCTGTCTCAGACCGTCTGTTTCATACCGTCTGTCTCACACCGTCTGTCTCACACCGTCTGTCTCAGACCGTCTGTCTTAGACCGTCTGTCTCAGGCCGTCTGATTCATTCCGTCGGTCTCAGACCAGCTGCCTCAGACCGTCTGTTTCACACCGTCTGTCTCACAGCGTCTGTCTCAGGCCGTCTGCCTCAGACCGTCTATCTCGTCCCGTCTGTCTCGTCCCGTCTGTCTCAGACCGTCTGTCTCAGAACGTCTATCTCGTCCCGTCGGTCTCAGACCGTCTGTCTCAGACCGTCTGTCTCAGACCGTCAGTCTCGGACCGTCTGTCTCAGACCGCCTGTCTCAGACCGTCTGTATCAGGCCGTCTGCTTCATACCGTCTGTCTCAGGCCGTCTATCTCGTCCCGTCGGTCTTAGACCGTCTGTCCCAGACCGTCTATCTCGTCCCGTCTGTCTCAGACCATCTGTCTCAGAACATCTATCTCGTCCCGTCGGTCTCAGACCGTCTGTCTCAGACCAGCTGTCTCAGACCGTCTGTCTCAGACCGTCTGTTTCATACCGTCTGTCTCACACCGTCTGTCTCAGACCGTCTATCTTTGACCGTCTGTCTCAGGCCGTCCGTTTCATGCCGTCGGTCTCAGACCATCTGTCTCACACCGTCTGTCTCAGACCGTCTGTCTCAGACCGTCTGTCTCAGACCGTCTGTCTCAGACCGTCTGTCTCAGACCGTCTGTCTCAGACCGTCTGTCTCAGACCGTCTGTCTCAGACCGTCTGTCTCAAACCGTCTGTCTCAGACCGTCTATCTCGTCCCGTCTGTCTCAGACCGTCTGTCTCAGACCGTCTGTCTCAGACCGTCTGTCTCAGACCGTCTGTCTCAGACCGTCTGTCTCAGACCGTCTGTCTCAGACCGTCTGTCTCAGACCGTCTGTCTCAGACCGTCTGTCTCAGACCGTCTGTCTCAGACCGTCTGTCTCAGACCGTCTGTCTCAGACCGTCTGTCTCAGACCGTCTGTCTCAGACCGTCTGTCTCAGACCGTCTGTATCAGAAAGTCTGTCTCCGACCATCTGTCTCAGAGCGTCTGTCTCAGACCGTCTGCTTCATACCGTCTGTCTCAGGCCGTCTATCTCGTCCCGTCGGTCTTAGACCGTCTGTCTCAGAACGTCTGTCACAGGCCGTCTGTCTCAGACCGTCTGTCTCAGACCGTCTGTCTCAGACCGTCTGTCTCAGACCGTCTGTCTGAGACCGTCTCTCTCAGACCGTCTGTCTCAGAACGTCTATCTCGACCCGTCGGTCTCAGACGGTCTGTCTCAGACCAGCTGTCTCAGACCGTCTGTCTCAGACCGTCTGTCTCAGACCGTCTGTCTCAGACCGTCTGTTTCATACCGTCTGCTTCACACCGTCTGTCTCACAGCGTCTGTCTCAGGCCGTCTGTCTCAGACCATCTGTCTCAGAGCGTCTGTCTCAGACCGTCTGTCTCAGACCGTCTGTCTCAGACCGTCTGTCTCAGACCGTCTGTCTGAGACCGTCTGTCTCAGACCGTCTGTCTGAGACCGTCTCTCTCAGACCGTCTGTCTCAGAACGTCTATCTCGTCCCGTCGGTCTCAGACCAGCTGTCTCAGACCGTCTGTCTCAGACCGTCTGTCTCAGACCGTCTGTCTCAGACCGTCTGTTTCATACCGTCTGTCTCACACCGTCTGTCTCACACCGTCTGTCTCAGACCGTCTGTCTTAGACCGTCTGTCTCAGGCCGTCTGATTCATTCCGTCGGTCTCAGACCAGCTGCCTCAGACCGTCTGTTTCACACCGTCTGTCTCACAGCGTCTGTCTCAGGCCGTCTGCCTCAGACCGTCTATCTCGTCCCGTCTGTCTCGTCCCGTCTGTCTCAGACCGTCTGTCTCAGAACGTCTATCTCGTCCCGTCGGTCTCAGACCGTCTGTCTCAGACCGTCTGTCTCAGACCGTCAGTCTCAGACCGTCAGTCTCAGACCGTCTGTCTCAGAGCGTCTGTCTCAGACCGTCTATCTCAGACCGTCTGTCTCAGACCGTCTGTCTCAGACCGTCTGTCTCAAACCGTCTGTCTCAGACCGTCTGTCTCAGACCGTCTGTCTCAGAGCGTCTATCTCGTCCCGTCGGTCTCAGACCGTCTGTATCAGACCGTCCGTCTCAGACCGTCAGTCCCAGACCGTCTGTCTCAGACCATCTGTCTCAGAGCGTCTGTCTCAGACCGTCTGTCTCAGACCGTCTGTCTCAGACCGTCTGTCTCAGACCGTCTGTCTCAGACCGTCTGTCTGAGACCGTCTGTCTCAGACCGTCTGTCTGAGACCGTCTCTCTCAGACCGTCTGTCTCAGAACGTCTATCTCGTCCCGTCGGTCTCAGACCAGCTGTCTCAGACCGTCTGTCTCAGACCGTCTGTCTCAGACCGTCTGTCTCAGACCGTCTGTTTCATACCGTCTGTCTCACACCGTCTGTCTCACACCGTCTGTCTCAGACCGTCTGTCTTAGACCGTCTGTCTCAGGCCGTCTGATTCATTCCGTCGGTCTCAGACCAGCTGCCTCAGACCGTCTGTTTCACACCGTCTGTCTCACAGCGTCTGTCTCAGGCCGTCTGCCTCAGACCGTCTATCTCGTCCCGTCTGTCTCGTCCCGTCTGTCTCAGACCGTCTGTCTCAGAACGTCTATCTCGTCCCGTCGGTCTCAGACCGTCTGTCTCAGACCGTCTGTCTCAGACCGTCAGTCTCAGACCGTCAGTCTCAGACCGTCTGTCTGAGAGCGTCTGTCTCAGACCGTCTGTCTCAGACCGTCTGTCTCAGACCATCTGTCTCAGACCGTCTGTCTCAAACCGTCTGTCTCAGACCGTCTGTTTCATACGGTCTATCTCAGCCCGTCGGCATCAGAACGTCTGTCTCAGTCCGTATGTCTCAGATCCTCTGTATCGGACCGTCTGCCTCGGACCGTCTGTCTCGGACCGTCTGTCTCGGACCGTCTGTCTCGGACCGTCGGTCTTGGACCGTCTGTCTCGGACCGTCTGTCTCCGACTGTCTGTCTCGGACCGTCTGTCTCAGACCGCCTGTCTCAGACCGTCTGTCTCAGGCCGTCTGCTTCATACCGTCTGTCTCGTCCCGTCTGTCTCAGAACTTCCGTCTCAGACCGTCTGCCTCAGACCGTCTGTCTCAGAACGTCTGTCACAGACCGTCTGTCTCAGACCGTCAGTCTCAGACCGTCTGTCTCAGACCGTCTGTCTCAGACCGTCTATCTCAGACCGTCTGTCTGAGACCGTCTGCCTCAGACCGTCTGTCTGAGACCGTCTCTCTCAGACCGTCTGTCTCAGACCGTCTGTCTGAGACCGTCTGTCTCAGACCGTCTGTCTGAGACCGTCTCTCTCAGACCGTCTGTCTCAGAACGTCTATCTCGTCCCGTCGGTCTCAGACCGTCTGTCTCAGACCAGCTGTCTCAGACCGTCTGTCTCAGACCGTCTGTTTCATACCGTCTGCTTCACACCGTCTGTCTCACAGCGTCTGTCTCAGGCCGTCTGCCTCAGACCGTCTATCTCGTCCCGTCTGTCTCGTCCCGTCTGTCTCAGACCGTCTGTTTCATACCGTCTGTCTCACACCGTCTGTCTCAGACCGTCTGTCTTAGACCGTCTGTCTCAGGCCGTCTGATTCATTCCGTCGGTCTCAGACCAGCTGTCTCAGACCGTCTGTTTCACACCGTCTGTCTCACAGCGTCTGTCTCAGGCCGTCTGCCTCAGACCGTCTATCTCGACCCGTCAGTCTCGTCCCGTCTGTCTCAGACCGTCTGTCTCAGAACGTCTGTCTCAGACCGTCTGTCTCAGACCGTCTGTCTGAGACCGTCTGTCTCAGACCGTCTGTCTGAGACCGTCTCTCTCAGACCGTCTGTCTCAGACCGTCTGTCTGAGACCGTCTGTCTCAGACCGTCTGTCTGAGACCGTCTCTCTCAGACCGTCTGTCTCAGAACGTCTATCTCGTCCCGTCGGTCTCAGACCGTCTGTCTCAGACCAGCTGTCTCAGACCGTCTGTTTCACACCGTCTGTCTCACAGCGTCTGTCTCAGGCCGTCTGCCTCAGACCGTCTATCTCGACCCGTCAGTCTCGTCCCGTCTGTCTCAGACCGTCTGTCTCAGAACGTCTGTCTCAGACCGTCTGTCTCAGACCGTCTGTCTCAGACCGTCTGTCTGAGACCGTCTGTCTCAGACCGTCTGTCTGAGACCGTCTCTCTCAGACCGTCTGTCTCAGAACGTCTATCTCGTCCCGTCGGTCTCAGACCGTCTGTCTCAGACCAGCTGTCTCAGACCGTCTGTCTCAGACCGTCTGTCTCAGACCGTCTGTCTCAGACCGTCTGTCTCAGACCGTCTGTTTCATACCGTCTGCTTCACACCGTCTGTCTCACAGCGTCTGTCTCAGGCCGTCTGCCTCAGACCGTCTATCTCGTCCCGTCTGTCTCGTCCCGTCTGTCTCAGACCGTCTGTCTCAGAACATCTATCTCGTCCCGTCGGTCTCAGACCGTCTGTCTCAGACCGTCTGTCTCAGACCGTCAGTCTCAGACCGTCTGTCTCAGACCGTCTGTCTCAGACCGTCTGTTTCATACCGTCTGTCTCACACCGTCTGTCTCACACCGTCTGTCTCAGACCGTCTGTCTTAGACCGTCTGTCTCAGGCCGTCTGATTCATTCCGTCGGTCTCAGACCAGCTATCTCAGACCGTCTGTTTCACACCGTCTGTCTCACAGCGTCTGTCTCAGGCCGTCTGCCTCAGACCGTCTATCTCGTCCCGTCTGTCTCGTCCCGTCTGTCTCAGACCGTCTGTTTCATACCGTCTCTCTCACACCGTCTGTCTCAGACCGTCTGTCTTAGACCGTCTGTCTCAGACCGTCTGTCTCAGACCGTCTGTCTCAGACCGTCTGTCTGAGACCGTCTGTCTCAGACCGTCTGTCTGAGACCGTCTCTCTCAGACCGTCTGTCTCAGAACGTCTGTCTCGTCCCGTCGGTCTCAGACCAGCTGTCTCAGACCGTCTGTCTCAGACCGTCTGTTTCATACCGTCTGTCTCACACCGTCTGTCTCACACCGTCTGTCTCAGACCGTCTGTCTTAGACCGTCTGTCTCAGGCCGTCTGATTCATTCCGTCGGTCTCAGACCAGCTGTCTCAGACCGTCTGTTTCACACCGTGTGTCTCACAGCGTCTGTCTCAGGCCGTCTGCCTCAGACCGTCTATCTCGTCCCGTCTGTCTCGTCCCGTCTGTCTTAGACCGTCTGTCTCAGACCGTCTGTTTCATACCGTCTCTCTCACACCGTCTGTCTCAGACCGTCTGTCTTAGACCGTCTGTCTCAGACCGTCTGTCTCAGACCGTCTATCTCGTCCCGTCGGTCTCAGACCGTCTGTCTCAGACCGTCAGTCTCAGACCGTCTGTCTCAGACCATCTGTCTCAGAGCGTCTGTCTCAGACCGTCTGTCTCAGACCGTCTGTCTCATCCCGTCTGCGTCAGACCGTCTGTCTCAGACCGTCTGTCTGAGACCGTCTGTCTCAGACCGTCTGTCTGAGACCGTCTCTCTCAGACCGTCTGTCTCAGAACGTCTATCTCGTCCCGTCGGTCTCAGACCAGCTGTCACAGACCGTCTGTCTCAGACCGTCTGTCTCAGACCGTCTGTCTCAGACCGTCTGTCTCAGACCGTCTGTTTCATACCGTCTGTCTCACACCGTCTGTCTCAGACCGTCTGTCTTAGACCGTCTGTCTCAGGCCGTCTGATTCATTCCGTCGGTCTCAGACCAGCTGTCTCAGACCGTCTGTTTCACACCGTCTGTCTCACAGCGTCTGTCTCAGGCCGTCTGCCTCAGACCGTCTATCTCGACCCGTCAGTCTCGTCCCGTCTGTCTCAGACCGTCTGTCCCAGAACGTCTATCTCGTCCCGTCGGTCTCAGACCGTCTGTCTCAGACCGTCTGTCTCAGACCGTGTGTTTCATACCGTCTGTCTCACACCGTCTGTCTCAAACCGTCTGTCTCAGACCGTCTGTCTCGGACCGTCTGTCTCAGAACGGCTATCTCGTCCCGTCGGTCTCAGACCGTCTGTCTCAGACCAGCTGTCTCAGACCGTCTGTCTCAGAACGTCTATCTCGTCCCGTCTGTCTCGTCCCGTCTGTCTCAGAACGTCTATCTCGTCCCGTCGGTCTCAGACCGTCTGTCTCAGACCGTCTGTCTCAGACCGTCTGTCTCAGACCGTCAGTCTCAGACCGTCTGTCTCAGACCGTCTGTCTCAGACCGTCTGTTTCATACCGTCTGTCTCACACCGTCTGTCTCACACCGTCTGTCTCAGACCGTCTGTCTTAGACCGTCTGTCTCAGGCCGTCTGATTCATTCCGTCGGTCTCAGACCAGCTGTCTCAGACCGTCTGTTTCACACCGTCTGTCTCACAGCGTCTGTCTCAGGCCGTCTGCCTCAGACCGTCTATCTCGTCCCGTCTGTCTCGTCCCGTCTGTCTCAGACCGTCTGTCTCAGACCGTCTGTTTCATACCGTCTATCTCACACCGTCTGTCTCAGACCGTCTGTCTTAGACCGTCTGTCTCAGACCGTCTGTTTCATACCGTCTCTCTCACACCGTCTGTCTCAGACCGTCTGTCTTAGACCGTCTGTCTCAGACCGTCTGTCTCAGACCGTCTGTCTCAGACCGTCGGTCTCAGACCGTCTGTCTCAGACCGTCTGTCTCAGACCGTCAGTCTCAGACCGTCTGTCTCAGACCATCTGTCTCAGAGCGTCTGTCTCAGACCGTCTGTCTCAGATCGTCTGTCTCAGACCGTCTGTCTCAGACCTTCTGTCTCAGACCGTCTGTCTGAGACCGTCTGTCTCAGACCGTCTGTCTGAGACCGTCTCTCTCAGACCGTCTGTCTCAGAACGTCTATCTCGTCCCGTCGGTCTCAGACCGTCTGTCTCAGACCAGCTGTCTCAGACCGTCTGTCTCAGACCGTCTGTCTCAGACCGTCTGTCTCAGACCGTCTGTTTCATACCGTCTGTCTCACACCGTCTGTCTCACACCGTCTGTCTCAGACCGTCTGTCTTAGACCGTCTGTCTCAGGCCGTCTGATTCATTCCGTCGGTCTCAGACCAGCTGTCTCAGACCGTCTGTTTCACACCGTCTGTCTCACAGCGTCTGTCTCTGGCCGTCTGCCTCAGACCGTCTATCTCGTCCCGTCTGTCTCGTCCCGTCTGTCTCAGACCGTCTGTCTCAGACCGTCTGTTTCATACCGTCTCTCTCACACCGTCTGTCTCAGACCGTCTGTCTTAGACCGTCTGTCTCAGACCGTCTGTCTCAGACCGTCTGTCTCAGACCGTCTGTCTCAGACCGTCTGTCTCAGACCGTCTGTCTCAGACCGTCTGTCTCAGACCGTCTGTCTGAGACCGTCTGTCTCAGACCGTCTGTCTGAGACCGTCTCTCTCAGACCGTCTGTCTCAGAACGTCTATCTCGTCCCGTCGGTCTCAGACCAGCTGTCTCAGACCGTCTCTCTCACACCGTCTGTCTCAGACCGTGTGTCTCAGACCGTCTGTCTCAGGCCGTCTGCCTCAGACCGTCTGTCTCAGACCGTCTCTCTCAGACCGTCTGTCTCAGAACGTCTATCTCGTCCCGTCGGTCTCAGACCGTCTGTCTCAGACCAGCTGTCTCAGACCGTCTGTCTCAGACCGTCTGTCTCAGACCGTCTGTTTCATACCGTCTGTATCACACCGTCTGTCTCAGACTGTCTGTCTTAGACCGTCTGTCTCAGTCCGTCTGATTCATTCCGTCGGTCTCAGACCAGCTGTCTCAGACCGTCTGTTTCACACCGTCTGTCTCACAGCGTCTGTCTCAGGCCGTCTGCCTCAGACCGTCTATCTCGTCCCGTCTGTCTCGTCCCGTCTGTCTCAGACCGTCTGTCTCAGAACGTCTATCTCGTCCCGTCGGTCTCAGACCGTCTGTCTCAGACCGTCTGTCTCAGACCGTCAGTCTCAGACCGTCAGTCTCAGACCGTCTGTCTCAGAGCGTCTGTCTCAGACCGTCTGTCTCAGACCGTCTGTCTCAGACCGTCTGTCTCAGACCGTCTGTCTCAGACCGTCTGTCTCAGACCGTCTGCCTCAGACCGTCTGTCTCAGACCGTCTGTCTCAGACCGTCTGTCTCAGACCATCTGTCTCAGACCGTCTGTCTCAGACCATCTGTCTCAGAGCGTCTGTCTCAGACCGTGTGTCTCAGACCGTCTGTCTCAGGCCGTCTGCCTCAGACCGTCTGTCTCAGACCGTCTCTCTCAGACCGTCTGTCTCAGAACGTCTATCTCGTCCCGTCGGTCTCAGACCGTCTGTCTCAGACCAGCTGTCTCAGACCGTCTGTCTCAGACCGTCTGTCTCAGACCGTCTGTTTCATACCGTCTGTATCACACCGTCTGTCTCAGACCGTCTGTCTCAGACCGTCTGTCTCACACCGTCTGTCTGAGACCGTCTGTTTTATACCGTCTCTCTCACACCGTCTGTCTCAGACCGTCTGTCTCAGACCGTCTGTCTCAGACCGTCTGTCTGAGACCGTCTCTCTCAGACCGTCTGTCTCAGAACGTCTATCTCGTCCCGTCTGTCTCAGACCAGCTGTCTCAGACCGTCTGTCTCAGACCGTCTGTCTCAGACCGTCTGTTTCATACCGTCTGCTTCACACCGTCTGTCTCACAGCATCTGTCTCAGGCCGTCTGCCTCAGACCGTCTATCTCGTCCCGTCTGTCTCGTCCCGTCTGTCTCAGACCGTCTGTCTCAGAACGTCTATCTCGTCCCGTCGGTCTCAGACCGTCTGTCTCAGACCGTCTGTCTCAGACCGTCTGTCTCAGACCGTCTGTCTCAGACCGTCTGTCTCAGACCGTCTGTCTCAGACCGTCTGTCTCAGACCGTCTGTCTCAGACCGTCTGTCTCAGACCGTCTGTCTCAGACCGTCTGTCTCAGACCGTCTGTCTCAGACCGTCTGTTTCATACCGTCTCTCTCACACCGTCTGTCTCAGACCGTCTGTCTCGGACCGTCTGTCTCGGACCGTCGGTCTCGGACCGTCTGTCTCAGACCGCCTGTATCAGACCGTCTGTCTCAGGCCGTCTGCTTCATACCGTCTGTCTCAGGCCGTCTGCTTCATACCGTCTGTCTCAGACCGTCTATCTCGTCCCGTCAGTCTCAGACCGTCTGTCTCAGAGCAGCTGTCTCAGACCGTCTGTCCCAGACCGTCTATCTCGTCCCGTCTGTCTCAGAACGTCTATCTCGTCCCGTCGGTCTCAGACCAGCTGTCTCAGACCGACTATCTCGTCCCGTCTGTCTCAGAACTTCCGTCTCAGACCGTCTGCCATCGACCGTCTGTCTCAGAACGTCTGTCACAGACCGTCTGTCTCAGACCGTCTGTCTCAGACCGTCTATCTCGTCCCGTCTGTCTCAGAACTTCCGTCTCAGACCGTCTGCCTCAGACCGTCTGTCTCAGAACGTCTGTCACAGACCATCTGTCTCAGACCGTCTGTCTCAGACCGTCTGTCTGAGACCGTCTCTCTCAGACCGTCTGTCTCAGACCGTCTGTTTCATACCGTCTGTCTCACACCGTCTGTCTCAGACCGTCTGTCTTAGACCGTCTGTCTCAGGCCGTCTGATTCATTCCGTCGGTCTCAGACCAGCTGTCTCAGACCGTCTGTTTCATACCGTCTGTCTCACAGCGTCTGTCTCAGGCCGTCTGCCTCAGACCGTCTATCTCGTCCCGTCTGTCTCGTCCCGTCTGTCTCAGACCGTCTGTCTCAGACCGTCTGTCTCAGACCGTCTGCCTCAGACCGTCTGTCTCAGACCGTCTGTCTCAGACCGTCTGTCTCAGACCATCTGTCTCAGACCGTCTGTCTCAGACCATCTGTCTCAGAGCGTCTGTCTCAGACCGTGTGTCTCAGACCGTCTGTCTCAGGAAGTCTGCCTCAGACCGTCTGTCTCAGACCGTCTCTCTCAGACCGTCTGTCTCAGAACGTCTATCTCGTCCCGTCGGTCTCAGACCGTCTGTCTCAGACCAGCTGTCTCAGACCGTCTATCTCAGACCGTCTGTCTCAGACCGTCTGTTTCATACCGTCTGTCTCACACCGTCTGTCTCAGACCGTCTGTCTTAGACCGTCTGTCTCAGGCCGTCTGATTCATTCCGTCGGTCTCAGACCAGCTGTCTCAGACCGTCTGTTTCACACCGTCTGTCTCACACCGTCTGTCTCAGACCGTCTGTCTTAGACCGTCTGTCTCAGGCCGTCTGATTCATTCCGTCGGTCTCAGACCAGCTGTCTCAGACCGTCTGTTTCACACCGTCTGTCTCACAGCGTCTGTCTCAGGCCGTCTGCCTCAGACCGTCTATCTCGTCCCGTCTATCTCGTCCCGTCGGTCTCAGACCGTCTGTCTCAGACCAGCTGTCTCAGACCGTCTGTCTCAGACCGTCTGTCTCAGACCGTCTGTCTCAGACCGTCTGTTTCATACCGTCTGTCTCACACCGTCTGTCTCACACCGTCTGTCTCAGACCGTCTGTCTTAGACCGTCTGTCTCAGGCCGTCTGATTCATTCCGTCGGTCTCAGACCAGCTGTCTCAGACCGTCTGTTTCACACCGTCTGTCTCACAGCGTCTGTCTCTGGCCGTCTGCCTCAGACCGTCTATCTCGTCCCGTCTGTCTCGTCCCGTCTGTCTCAGACCGTCTGTCTCAGACCGTCTGTTTCATACCGTCTCTCTCACACCGTCTGTCTCAGACCGTCTGTCTTAGACCGTCTGTCTCAGACCGTCTGTCTCAGACCGTCTGTCTCAGACCGTCTGTCTCAGACCGTCTGTCTCAGACCGTCTGTCTCAGACCGTCTGTCTGAGACCGTCTGTCTCAGACCGTCTGTCTGAGACCGTCTCTCTCAGACCGTCTGTCTCAGAACGTCTATCTCGTCCCGTCGGTCTCAGACCAGCTGTCTCAGACCGTCTCTCTCACACCGTCTGTCTCAGACCGTGTGTCTCAGACCGTCTGTCTCAGGCCGTCTGCCTCAGACCGTCTGTCTCAGACCGTCTCTCTCAGACCGTCTGTCTCAGAACGTCTATCTCGTCCCGTCGGTCTCAGACCGTCTGTCTCAGACCAGCTGTCTCAGACCGTCTGTCTCAGACCGTCTGTCTCAGACCGTCTGTTTCATACCGTCTGTATCACACCGTCTGTCTCAGACTGTCTGTCTTAGACCGTCTGTCTCAGTCCGTCTGATTCATTCCGTCGGTCTCAGACCAGCTGTCTCAGACCGTCTGTTTCACACCGTCTGTCTCACAGCGTCTGTCTCAGGCCGTCTGCCTCAGACCGTCTATCTCGTCCCGTCTGTCTCGTCCCGTCTGTCTCAGACCGTCTGTCTCAGAACGTCTATCTCGTCCCGTCGGTCTCAGACCGTCTGTCTCAGACCGTCTGTCTCAGACCGTCAGTCTCAGACCGTCAGTCTCAGACCGTCTGTCTCAGAGCGTCTGTCTCAGACCGTCTGTCTCAGACCGTCTGTCTCAGAGCGTCTGTCTCAGACCGTCTGTCTCAGACCGTCTGTCTCAGACCGTCTGCCTCAGACCGTCTGTCTCAGACCGTCTGTCTCAGACCGTCTGTCTCAGACCATCTGTCTCAGACCGTCTGTCTCAGACCATCTGTCTCAGAGCGTCTGTCTCAGACCGTGTGTCTCAGACCGTCTGTCTCAGGCCGTCTGCCTCAGACCGTCTGTCTCAGACCGTCTCTCTCAGACCGTCTGTCTCAGAACGTCTATCTCGTCCCGTCGGTCTCAGACCGTCTGTCTCAGACCAGCTGTCTCAGACCGTCTGTCTCAGACCGTCTGTCTCAGACCGTCTGTTTCATACCGTCTGTATCACACCGTCTGTCTCAGACCGTCTGTCTCAGACCGTCTGTCTCACACCGTCTGTCTGAGACCGTCTGTTTTATACCGTCTCTCTCACACCGTCTGTCTCAGACCGTCTGTCTCAGACCGTCTGTCTCAGACCGTCTGTCTGAGACCGTCTCTCTCAGACCGTCTGTCTCAGAACGTCTATCTCGTCCCGTCTGTCTCAGACCAGCTGTCTCAGACCGTCTGTCTCAGACCGTCTGTCTCATACCGTCTGTTTCATACCGTCTGCTTCACACCGTCTGTCTCACAGCATCTGTCTCAGGCCGTCTGCCTCAGACCGTCTATCTCGTCCCGTCTGTCTCGTCCCGTCTGTCTCAGACCGTCTGTCTCAGAACGTCTATCTCGTCCCGTCGGTCTCAGACCGTCTGTCTCAGACCGTCTGTCTCAGACCGTCTGTCTCAGACCGTCTGTCTCAGACCGTCTGTCTCAGACCGTCTGTCTCAGACCGTCTGTCTCAGACCGTCTGTCTCAGACCGTCTGTCTCAGACCGTCTGTCTCAGACCGTCTGTCTCAGACCGTCTGTCTCAGACCGTCTGTCTCAGACCGTCTGTCTCAGACCGTCTGTTTCATACCGTCTCTCTCACACCGTCTGTCTCAGACCGTCTGTCTCGGACCGTCTGTCTCGGACCGTCGGTCTCGGACCGTCTGTCTCAGACCGCCTGTATCAGACCGTCTGTCTCAGGCCGTCTGCTTCATACCGTCTGTCTCAGGCCGTCTGCTTCATACCGTCTGTCTCAGACCGTCTATCTCGTCCCGTCAGTCTCAGACCGTCTGTCTCAGAGCAGCTGTCTCAGACCGTCTGTCCCAGACCGTCTATCTCGTCCCGTCTGTCTCAGAACGTCTATCTCGTCCCGTCGGTCTCAGACCAGCTGTCTCAGACCGACTATCTCGTCCCGTCTGTCTCAGAACTTCCGTCTCAGACCGTCTGCCATCGACCGTCTGTCTCAGAACGTCTGTCACAGACCGTCTGTCTCAGACCGTCTGTCTCAGACCGTCTATCTCGTCCCGTCTGTCTCAGAACTTCCGTCTCAGACCGTCTGCCTCAGACCGTCTGTCTCAGAACGTCTGTCACAGACCATCTGTCTCAGACCGTCTGTCTCAGACCGTCTGTCTGAGACCGTCTCTCTCAGACCGTCTGTCTCAGACCGTCTGTTTCATACCGTCTGTCTCACACCGTCTGTCTCAGACCGTCTGTCTTAGACCGTCTGTCTCAGGCCGTCTGATTCATTCCGTCGGTCTCAGACCAGCTGTCTCAGACCGTCTGTTTCATACCGTCTGTCTCACAGCGTCTGTCTCAGGCCGTCTGCCTCAGACCGTCTATCTCGTCCCGTCTGTCTCGTCCCGTCTGTCTCAGACCGTCTGTCTCAGACCGTCTGTCTCAGACCGTCTGCCTCAGACCGTCTGTCTCAGACCGTCTGTCTCAGACCGTCTGTCTCAGACCATCTGTCTCAGACCGTCTGTCTCAGACCATCTGTCTCAGAGCGTCTGTCTCAGACCGTGTGTCTCAGACCGTCTGTCTCAGGAAGTCTGCCTCAGACCGTCTGTCTCAGACCGTCTCTCTCAGACCGTCTGTCTCAGAACGCCTATCTCGTCCCGTCGGTCTCAGACCGTCTGTCTCAGACCAGCTGTCTCAGACCGTCTATCTCAGACCGTCTGTCTCAGACCGTCTGTTTCATACCGTCTGTCTCACACCGTCTGTCTCAGACCGTCTGTCTTAGACCGTCTGTCTCAGGCCGTCTGATTCATTCCGTCGGTCTCAGACCAGCTGTCTCAGACCGTCTGTTTCACACCGTCTGTCTCACACCGTCTGTCTCAGACCGTCTGTCTTAGACCGTCTGTCTCAGGCCGTCTGATTCATTCCGTCGGTCTCAGACCAGCTGTCTCAGACCGTCTGTTTCACACCGTCTGTCTCACAGCGTCTGTCTCAGGCCGTCTGCCTCAGACCGTCTATCTCGTCCCGTCTGTCTCGTCCCGTCTGTCTCAGACCGTCTGTCTCAGAACGTCTATCTCGTCCCGTCGGTCTCAGACCGTCTGTCTCAGACCGTCTGTCTCAGACCGTCTGTTTCATACCGTCTCTCTCACACCGTCTGTCTCAGACCGTCTGTCTCGGACCGTCTGTCTCGGACCGTCGGTCTCGGACCGTCTGTCTCAGACCGCCTGTATCAGACCGTCTGTCTCAGGCCGTCTGCTTCATACCGTCTGTCTCAGACCGTCTATCTCGTCCCGTCGGTCTCAGACCGTCTGTCTCAGACCGTCTGTCTCAGACCGTCTGTCTCAGACCGTCTGTCTCAGACCGTCTGTCTCAGACCGTCTGTCTCAGACCGTCTGTCTCAGACCGTCTATCTCAGACCGTCTGTCTGAGACCGTCTGTCTCAGACCGTCTGTCTGAGACCGTCTCTCTCAGACCGTCTGTATCAGAACGTCTATCTCGTCCCGTCGGTCTCAGACCGTCTGTCTCAGACCAGCTGTCTCAGACCGTCTGTCTCAGACCGTCTGTTTCATACCGTCTGCTTCACACCGTCTGTCTCACAGCGTCTGTCTCAGGCCGTCTGCCTCAGACCGTCTATCTCGTCCCGTCTGTCTCGTCCCGTCTGTCTCAGACCGTCTGTCTCAGACCGTCTGTCTCAGACCGTCTGTCTCAGAGCGTCTGTCTCAGACCGTCTGTCTCAGACCGTCTGTCTCCGACCGTCTGCCTCAGACCGTCTGTCTCAGACCGTCTGTCTCAGACCGTCTGTCTCAGACCATCTGTCTCAGACC
The DNA here is from genome assembly GCA_947623535.1 of Coelioxys conoideus. Classification (NCBI taxonomy): domain Eukaryota; kingdom Metazoa; phylum Arthropoda; class Insecta; order Hymenoptera; family Megachilidae; genus Coelioxys; species Coelioxys conoideus. The sequence continues at coordinate 9,498,542 of CANQJN010000026.1, forward strand.
GTCTGTCTCAGACCATCTGTCTCAGAGCGTCTGTCTCAGACCGTGTGTCTCAGACCGTCTGTCTCAGGCCGTCTGCCTCAGACCGTCTGTCTCAGACCGTCTCTCTCAGACCGTCTGTCTCAGAACGTCTATCTCGTCCCGTCGGTCTCAGACCGTCTGTCTCAGACCAGCTGTCTCAGACCGTCTGTCTCAGACCGTCTGTCTCAGACCGTCTGTTTCATACCGTCTGTATCACACCGTCTGTCTCAGACCGTCTGTCTCAGACCGTCTGTCTCACACCGTCTGTCTGAGACCGTCTGTTTTATACCGTCTCTCTCACACCGTCTGTCTCAGACCGTCTGTCTCAGACCGTCTGTCTCAGACCGTCTGTCTGAGACCGTCTCTCTCAGACCGTCTGTCTCAGAACGTCTATCTCGTCCCGTCTGTCTCAGACCAGCTGTCTCAGACCGTCTGTCTCAGACCGTCTGTCTCATACCGTCTGTTTCATACCGTCTGCTTCACACCGTCTGTCTCACAGCATCTGTCTCAGGCCGTCTGCCTCAGACCGTCTATCTCGTCCCGTCTGTCTCGTCCCGTCTATCTCAGACCGTCTGTCTCAGAACGTCTATCTCGTCCCGTCGGTCTCAGACCGTCTGTCTCAGACCGTCTGTCTCAGACCGTCTGTCTCAGACCGTCTGTCTCAGACCGTCTGTCTCAGACCGTCTGTCTCAGACCGTCTGTCTCAGACCGTCTGTCTCAGACCGTCTGTCTCAGACCGTCTGTCTCAGACCGTCTGTCTCAGACCGTCTGTTTCATACCGTCTCTCTCACACCGTCTGTCTCAGACCGTCTGTCTCGGACCGTCTGTCTCGGACCGTCGGTCTCGGACCGTCTGTCTCAGACCGCCTGTATCAGACCGTCTGTCTCAGGCCGTCTGCTTCATACCGTCTGTCTCAGGCCGTCTGCTTCATACCGTCTGTCTCAGACCGTCTATCTCGTCCCGTCAGTCTCAGACCGTCTGTCTCAGAGCAGCTGTCTCAGACCGTCTGTCCCAGACCGTCTATCTCGTCCCGTCTGTCTCAGAACGTCTATCTCGTCCCGTCGGTCTCAGACCAGCTGTCTCAGACCGACTATCTCGTCCCGTCTGTCTCAGAACTTCCGTCTCAGACCGTCTGCCATCGACCGTCTGTCTCAGAACGTCTGTCACAGACCGTCTGTCTCAGACCGTCTGTCTCAGACCGTCTATCTCGTCCCGTCTGTCTCAGAACTTCCGTCTCAGACCGTCTGCCTCAGACCGTCTGTCTCAGAACGTCTGTCACAGACCATCTGTCTCAGACCGTCTGTCTCAGACCGTCTGTCTGAGACCGTCTCTCTCAGACCGTCTGTCTCAGACCGTCTGTTTCATACCGTCTGTCTCACACCGTCTGTCTCAGACCGTCTGTCTTAGACCGTCTGTCTCAGGCCGTCTGATTCATTCCGTCGGTCTCAGACCAGCTGTCTCAGACCGTCTGTTTCATACCGTCTGTCTCACAGCGTCTGTCTCAGGCCGTCTGCCTCAGACCGTCTATCTCGTCCCGTCTGTCTCGTCCCGTCTGTCTCAGACCGTCTGTCTCAGACCGTCTGTCTCAGACCGTCTGCCTCAGACCGTCTGTCTCAGACCGTCTGTCTCAGACCGTCTGTCTCAGACCATCTGTCTCAGACCGTCTGTCTCAGACCATCTGTCTCAGAGCGTCTGTCTCAGACCGTGTGTCTCAGACCGTCTATCTCAGGAAGTCTGCCTCAGACCGTCTGTCTCAGACCGTCTCTCTCAGACCGTCTGTCTCAGAACGTCTATCTCGTCCCGTCGGTCTCAGACCGTCTGTCTCAGACCAGCTGTCTCAGACCGTCTATCTCAGACCGTCTGTCTCAGACCGTCTGTTTCATACCGTCTGTCTCACACCGTCTGTCTCAGACCGTCTGTCTTAGACCGTCTGTCTCAGGCCGTCTGATTCATTCCGTCGGTCTCAGACCAGCTGTCTCAGACCGTCTGTTTCACACCGTCTGTCTCACACCGTCTGTCTCAGACCGTCTGTCTTAGACCGTCTGTCTCAGGCCGTCTGATTCATTCCGTCGGTCTCAGACCAGCTGTCTCAGACCGTCTGTTTCACACCGTCTGTCTCACAGCGTCTGTCTCAGGCCGTCTGCCTCAGACCGTCTATCTCGTCCCGTCTGTCTCGTCCCGTCTGTCTCAGACCGTCTGTCTCAGAACGTCTATCTCGTCCCGTCGGTCTCAGACCGTCTGTCTCAGACCGTCTGTCTCAGACCGTCTGTTTCATACCGTCTCTCTCACACCGTCTGTCTCAGACCGTCTGTCTCGGACCGTCTGTCTCGGACCGTCGGTCTCGGACCGTCTGTCTCAGACCGCCTGTATCAGACCGTCTGTCTCAGGCCGTCTGCTTCATACCGTCTGTCTCAGACCGTCTATCTCGTCCCGTCGGTCTCAGACCGTCTGTCTCAGACCGTCTGTCTCAGACCGTCTGTCTCAGACCGTCTGTCTCAGACCGTCTGTCTCAGACCGTCTGTCTCAGACCGTCTATCTCAGACCGTCTGTCTGAGACCGTCTGTCTCAGACCGTCTGTCTGAGACCGTCTCTCTCAGACCGTCTGTATCAGAACGTCTATCTCGTCCCGTCGGTCTCAGACCGTCTGTCTCAGACCAGCTGTCTCAGACCGTCTGTCTCAGACCGTCTGTTTCATACCGTCTGCTTCACACCGTCTGTCTCACAGCGTCTGTCTCAGGCCGTCTGCCTCAGACCGTCTATCTCGTCCCGTCTGTCTCGTCCCGTCTGTCTCAGACCGTCTGTCTCAGACCGTCTGTCTCAGACCGTCTGTCTCAGACCGTCAGTCTCAGACCGTCTGTCTCAGACCGTCTGTCTCAGTCCGTCAGTCTCAGACCGTCTGTCTCAGACCATCTGTCTCAGAGCGTCTGTCTCAGACCGTCTGTCTCAGACCGTCTGTCTCAGACCGTCTGTCTCAGACCGTCTGTCTCTAACCGTCTGTTTCATACGGTCTATCTCAACCCGTCGGCATCAGACCGTATGTCTCAGTCCGTATGTCTCAGATCCTCTGTATCGGACCGTCTGCCTAGGACCGTCTGTCTCGGACCGTCTGTCTCGGACCGTCTGTCTCGGACCGTCGGTCTCGGACCGTCTGTCTCGGACCGTCTGTCTCCGACCGTCTGTCTCGGACCGTCTGTCTCAGACCGCCTGTCTCAGACCGTCTGTCTCAGGCCGTCTGCTTCATACCGTCTGTCTCAGGCCGTCTATCTCGTCCCGTCGGTCTTAGACCGTCTGTCTCAGACCAGCTGTCTCAGACCGTCTGTCTCAGACCGTCTATCTCGTCCCGTCTGTCTCAGAACTTCCGTCTCGGACCGTCTGTCTCAGAACGTCTGTCACAGACCGTCTGTCTCAGACCGTCTGTCTCAGACCGTCTGTCTCAGACCGTCTGTCTCAGACCGTCTGTCTGAGACCGTCTGTCTCAGACCGTCTGTCTGAGACCGTCTCTCTCAGACCGTCTGTCTCAGAACGTCTATCTCGTCCCGTCGGTCTCAGACCGTCTGTCTCAGACCAGCTGTCTCAGTCCGTCTGTCTCAGACCGTCTGTCTCAGACCGTCTGTTTCATACCGTCTGCTTCACACCGTCTGTCTCACAGCGTCTGTCTCAGGCCGTCTGTCTCAGACCGTCTATCTCGTCCCGTCTGTCTCAGAACTTCCGTCTCATACCGTCTGCCTCAGACCGTCTGTCTCAGACCGTCTGTCTCAGAACGTCTATCTCGTCCCGTCGGTCTCAGACCGTCTGTCTCAGACCGTCAGTCTCAGACCGTCTGTCTCAGACCATCTGTCTCAGAGCGTCTGTCTCAGACCGTCTGTCTCAGACCGTCTGTCTCAGACCGTCTGTCTCAGACCGTCTGTCTCAGACCGTCTGTCTCAGACCGTCTGTCTGAGACCGTCTGTCTCAGACCGTCTGTCTGAGACCGTCTCTCTCAGACCGTCTGTCTCAGAACGTCTATCTCGTCCCGTCGGTCTCAGACCAGCTGTCTCAGACCGTCTGTCTCAGACCGTCTGTCTCAGACCGTCTGTCTCAGACCGTCTGTCTCAGACCGTCTGTTTCATACCGTCTGTCTCACACCGTCTGTCTCAGACCGTCTGTCTTAGACCGTCTGTCTCAGGCCGTCTGATTCATTCCGTCGGTCTCAGACCAGCTGTCTCAGACCGTCTGTTTCACACCGTCTGTCTCACAGCGTCTGTCTCAGGCCGTCTGCCTCAGACCGTCTATCTCGACCCGTCAGTCTCGTCCCGTCTGTCTCAGACCGTCTGTCTCAGAACGTCTATCTCGTCCCGTCGGTCTCAGACCGTCTGTCTCAGACCGTCTGTCTCAGACCGTCAGTCTCAGACCGTCAGTCTCAGACCGTCTGTCTCAGAGCGTCTGTCTCAGACCGTCTGTCTCAGACCGTCTGTCTCAGACCGTCTGTCTCAGACCGTCTGTCTCAAACCGTCTGTCTCAGACCGTCTGTCTCGGACCGTCTGTCTCAGAACGGCTATCTCGTCCCGTCGGTCTCAGACCGTCTGTCTCAGACCAGCTGTCTCAGACCGTCTGTCTCAGACCGTCTGTTTTATACCGTCTCTCTCACACCGTCTGTCTCAGACCGTCTGTCTCAGACCGTCTGTCTCAGACCAGCTGTCTCAGACCGTCTGTCTCAGACCGTCTGTTTTATACCGTCTCTCTCACACCGTCTGTCTCAGACCGTCTGTCTCAGACCGTCTGTCTCAGACCGTCTGTCTGAGACCGTCTCTCTCAGACCGTCTGTCTCAGAACGTCTATCTCGTCCCGTCGGTCTCAGACCGTCTGTCTCAGACCAGCTGTCTCAGACCGTCTGTCTCAGACCGTCTGTCTCAGACCGTCTGTCTCAGACCGTCTGTCTCAGACCGTCTGTCTCAGACCGTCTGTTTCATACCGTCTGCTTCACACCGTCTGTCTCACAGCGTCTGTCTCAGGCCGTCTGCCTCAGACCGTCTATCTCGTCCCGTCTGTCTCGTCCCGTCTGTCTCAGAACGTCTATCTCGTCCCGTCGGTCTCAGACCGTCTGTCTCAGACCAGCTGTCTCAGACCGTCTCTCTCAGACCGTCTGTCTCAGAACGTCTATCTCGTCCCGTCGGTCTCAGACCAGCTGTCTCAGACCGTCTGTCTCAGACCGTCTGTCTCAGACCGTCTGTCTCAGACCGTCTGTCTCAGACCGTCTGTTTCATACCGTCTGTCTCACACCGTCTGTCTCAGACCGTCTGTCTTAGACCGTCTGTCTCAGGCCGTCTGATTCATTCCGTCGGTCTCAGACCAGCTGTCTCAGATCGTCTGTTTCACACCGTCTGTCTCACAGCGTCTGTCTCAGGCCGTCTGCCTCAGACCGTCTGTCTCAGACCGTCAGTCTCAGACCGTCTGTCTCAGAACGTCTATCTCGTCCCGTCGGTCTCAGACCGTCTGTCTCAGACCGTCTGTCTCAGACCGTCAGTCTCAGACCGTCTGTCTCAGAGCGTCTGTCTCAGACCGTCTGTCTCAGACCGTCTGTCTCAGACCGTCTGTCTCAGACCGTCTGCCTCAAACCGTCTGTCTCAGACCGTCTGTCTCGGACCGTCTGTCGCAGAACGGCTATCTCGTCCCGTCGGTCTCAGACCGTCTGTCTCAGACCAGCTGTCTCAGACCGTCTGTCTCAGACCGTCTGTTTTATACCGTCTCTCTCACACCGTCTGTCTCAGACCGTCTGTCTGAGACCGTCTGTCTCAGACCGTCTGTCTCAGACCGTCTGTCTGAGACCGTCTGTCTCAGACCGTCTGTCTGAGACCGTCTCTCTAAGACCGTCTGTCTCAGAACGTCTATCTCGTCCCGTCGGTCTCAGACCGTCTGTCTCAGACCGTCGTTCTCAGACCGTCTGTCTCAGACCGTCTGTCTCAGACCGTCTGTCTCAGACCGTCTGTCTCAGACCGTCTGTCTCAGACCGTCTGTCTCAGACCGTCTGTCTCAGACCGTCTGTTTCATACCGTCTGCTTCACACCGTCTGTCTCACAGCGTCTGTCTCAGGCCGTCTGCCTCAGACCGTCTATCTCGTCCCGTCTGTCTCGTCCCGTCTGTCTCAGAACGTCTATCTCGTCCCGTCGGTCTCAGACCGTCTGTCTCAGACCGTCTGTCTCAGACCGTCAGTCTCAGACCGTCTGTCTCAGACCGTCTGTCTCAGACCGTCTGTTTCATACCGTCTGTCTCACACCGTCTGTCTCACACCGTCTGTCTCAGACCGTCTGTCTTAGACCGTCTGTCTCAGGCCGTCTGATTCATTCCGTCGGTCTCAGACCAGCTGTCTCAGACCGTCTGTTTCACACCGTCTGTCTCACAGCGTCTGTCTCAGGCCGTCTGCCTCAGACCGTCTATCTCGTCCCGTCTGTCTCGTCCCGTCTGTCTCAGACCGTCTGTCTCAGACCGTCTGTTTCATACCGTCTCTCTCACACCGTCTGTCTCAGACCGTCTGTCTTAGACCGTCTGTCTCAGACCGTCTGTTTCATACCGTCTCTCTCACACCGTCTGTCTCAGACCGTCTGTCTTAGACCGTCTGTCTCAGACCGTCTGTCTCAGACCGTCTGTCTCAGACCGTCTGTTTCATACCGTCTCTCTCACACCGTCTGTCTCAGACCGTCTGTCTTAGACCGTCTGTCTCAGACCGTCTGTCTCAGACCGTCTGTCTCAGACCGTCTGTCTCAGACCGTCTGTCTCAGACCGTCTGTCTCAGACCGTCTGTCTCAGACCGTCTGTCTCAGACCGTCTGTCTCAGACCGTCTGTCTGAGACCGTCTGTCTCAGACCGTCTGTCTGAGACCGTCTCTCTCAGACCGTCTGTCTCAGAACGTCTATCTCGTCCCGTCGGTCTCAGACCAGCTGTCTCAGACCGTCTGTCTCAGACCGTCTGTCTCAGACCGTCTGTTTCATACCGTCTGTCTCACACCGTCTGTCTCACACCGTCTGTCTCAGACCGTCTGTCTTAGACCGTCTGTCTCAGGCCGTCTGATTCATTCCGTCGGTCTCAGACCAGCTGTCTCAGACCGTCTGTTTCACACCGTCTGTCTCACAGCGTCTGTCTCTGGCCGTCTGCCTCAGACCGTCTATCTCGTCCCGTCTGTCTCGTCCCGTCTGTCTCAGGATGTCTGTCTCAGAACGTCTATCTCGTCCCGTCGGTCTCAGGCCGTGTGTCTCAGACCGTCTGTATCAGACCGTCTGTCTCAGACCGTCTGTCTCAGACCGTCTGTCTCAGACCGTCTGTCTCAGACCGTCTGTCTCAGACCGTCTGTCTCAGACCGTCTGTCTCAGACCGTCTGTCTCAGACCGTCTATCTCGTCCCGTCTGTGTCGTCCCGTCTGTCTCAGACCGTCTGTCTCAGACCGTCTGTCTCAGACCGTCTGTCTCAGACCGTCTGTCTCAGACCGTCTGTCTCAGACCGTCTGTCTCAGACCGCCTGTCTCAGACCGTCTGTCTCAGACCGTCTGTCTCAGATCGCCTGTCTCAGACCATCTGTCTCAGACCGTCTGTCTTAGACCGTCTGTCTTGGACCGTCTGTCTCGGATCGTCTGTCTCGGACCGTCTGTCTCGGACCGTCTGTCTCGGACCGTCTGTCTCGGACCGTCGGTCTCGGACCGTCTGTCTCAGACCGCCTGTATCAGACCGTCTGTCTCAGGCCGTCTGTCTCAGACCGTCTGTCTCAGACCGTCTGTCTCAGACCGTCTGTCTCAGACCGTCTGTCTCAGACCGTCTGCCTCAGACCGTCTGTCTCAGACCGTCTGTCTCAGACCGTCTGTCTCAGACCATCTGTCTCAGACCGTCTGTCTCAGACCATCTGTCTCAGAGCGTCTGTCTCAGACCGTGTGTCTCAGACCGTCTGTCTCAGGCCGTCTGCCTCAGACCGTCTGTCTCAGACCGTCTCTCTCAGACCGTCTGTCTCAGAACGTCTATCTCGTCCCGTCGGTCTCAGACCGTCTGTCTCAGACCAGCTGTCTCAGACCGTCTGTCTCAGACCGTCTGTCTCAGACCGTCTGTTTCATACCGTCTGCTTCACACCGTCTGTCTCACAGCATCTGTCTCAGGCCGTCTGCCTCAGACCGTCTATCTCGTCCCGTCTGTCTCGTCCCGTCTGTCTCAGAACGTCTATCTCGTCCCGTCGGTCTCAGACCGTCTGTCTCAGACCAGCTGTCTCAGACCGTCTCTCTCAGACCGTCTGTCTCAGAACGTCTATCTCGTCCCGTCGGTCTCAGACCAGCTGTCTCAGACCGTCTGTCTCAGACCGTCTGTCTCAGACCGTCTGTCTCAGACCGTGTGTCTCAGACCGTCTGTCTCAGACCGTCTGTCTCAGACCAGCTGTCTCAGACCGTCTCTCTCAGACCGTCTGTCTCAGAACGTCTATCTCGTCCCGTCGGTCTCAGACCAGCTGTCTCAGACCGTCTGTCTCAGACCGTCTGTCTCAGACCGTCTGTCTCAGACCGTCTGTTTCACACCGTCTGTCTCACAGCGTCTGTCTCAGGCCGTCTGCCTCAGACCGTCTGTCTCAGACCGTCAGTCTCAGACCGTCTGTCTCAGAACGTCTATCTCGTCCCGTCGGTCTCAGACCGTCTGTCTCAGACCGTCTGTCTCAGACCGTCAGTCTCAGACCGTCTGTCTCAGAGCGTCTGTCTCAGACCGTCTGTCTCAGACCGTCTGTCTCAGACCGTCTGTCTCAGACCGTCTGCCTCAAACCGTCTGTCTCAGACAGTCTGTCTCGGACCGTCTGTCGCAGAACGGCTACCTCGTCCCGTCGGTCTCAGACCGTCTGTCTCAGACCAGCTGTCTCAGACCGTCTGTCTCAGACCGTCTGTTTTATACCGTCTCTCTCACACCGTCTGTCTCAGACCGTCTGTCTCAGACCGTCTGTCTCAGACCGTCTGTCTGAGACCGTCTGTCTCAGATCGTCTGTCTGAGACCGTCTCTCTAAGACCATCTGTCTCAGAACGTCTATCTCGTCCCGTCGGTCTCAGACCGTCTGTCTCAGACCAGCTGTCTCAGACCGTCTGTCTCAGACCGTCTGTCTCAGACCGTCTGTCTCAGACCGTCTGTCTCAGACCGTCTGTCTCAGACCGTCTGTCTCAGACCGTCTGTTTCATACCGTCTGCTTCACACCGTCTGTCTCACAGCGTCTGTCTCAGGCCGTCTGCCTCAGACCGTCTATCTTGTCCCGTCTGTCTCGTCCCGTCTGTCTCAGAACGTCTATCTCGTCCCGTCGGTCTCAGACCGTCTGTCTCAGACCGTCTGTCTCAGACCGTCAGTCTCAGACCGTCTGTCTCAGACCGTCTGTCTCAGACCGTCTGTTTCATACCGTCTGTCTCACACCGTCTGTCTCACACCGTCTGTCTCAGACCGTCTGTCTTAGACCGTCTGTCTCAGGCCGTCTGATTCATTCCGTCGGTCTCAGACCAGCTGTCTCAGACCGTCTGTTTCACACCGTCTGTCTCACAGCGTCTGTCTCAGGCCGTCTGCCTCAGACCGTCTATCTCGTCCCGTCTGTCTCGTCCCGTCTGTCTCAGACCGTCTGTCTCAGACCGTCTGTTTCATACCGTCTCTCTCACACCGTCTGTCTCAGACCGTCTGTCTTAGACCGTCTGTCTCAGACCGTCTGTTTCATACCGTCTCTCTCACACCGTCTGTCTCAGACCGTCTGTCTTAGACCGTCTGTCTCAGACCGTCTGTCTCAGACCGTCTGTCTCAGACCGTCTGTTTCATACCGTCTCTCTCACACCGTCTGTCTCAGACCGTCTGTCTTAGACCGTCTGTCTCAGACCGTCTGACTCAAACCGTCTGTCTCAGACCGTCTGTCTCAGACCGTCTGTCTGAGACCGTCTGTCTCAGACCGTCTGTCTGAGACCGTCTCTCTCAGACCGTCTGTCTCAGAACGTCTATCTCGTCCCGTCGGTCTCAGACCAGCTGTCTCAGACCGTCTGTCTCAGACCGTCTGTCTCAGACCGTCTGTTTCATACCGTCTGTCTCACACCGTCTGTCTCACACCGTCTGTCTCAGACCGTCTGTCTTAGACCGTCTGTCTCAGGCCGTCTGATTCATTCCGTCGGTCTCAGACCAGCTGTCTCAGACCGTCTGTTTCACACCGTCTGTCTCACAGCGTCTGTCTCTGGCCGTCTGCCTCAGACCGTCTATCTCGTCCCGTCTGTCTCGTCCCGTCTGTCTCAGGATGTCTGTCTCAGAACGTCTATCTCGTCCCGTCGGTCTCAGGCCGTCTGTCTCAGACCGTCTGTATCAGACCGTCTGTCTCAGACCGTCTGTCTCAGACCGTCTGTATCAGACCGTCTGTCTCAGACCGTCTGTCTCAGACCGTCTGTCTCAGACCGTCTGTCTCAGACCGTCTATCTCGTCCCGTCTGTGTCGTCCCGTCTGTCTCAGACCGTCTGTCTCAGACCGTCTGTCTCAGACCGTCTGTCTCAGACCGCCTGTCTCAGACCGTCTGTCTCAGACCGTCTGTCTCAGATCGCCTGTCTCAGACCATCTGTCTCAGACCGTCTGTCTTAGACCGTCTGTCTTGGACCGTCTGTCTCGGATCGTCTGTCTCGGACCGTCTGTCTCGGACCGTCTGTCTCGGACCGTCTGTCTCGGACCGTCGGTCTCGGACCGTCTGTCTCAGACCGCCTGTATCAGACCGTCTGTCTCAGGCCGTCTGCTTCATACCGTCTGTCTCAGACCGTCTATCTCGTCCCGCCGGTCTCAGACCGTCTGTCTCAGACCAGCTGTCTCACACCGTCTGTCGCAGACCGTCTGTCTCAGACCGTCTGTTTCAGACCGTCTGTCTCAGACCGTCTGTCTCAGGCCGTCTGCCTTAGACCGTCTGTCCCAGACCGTCTATCTCGTCCCGTCTGTCTCAGACCGTCTGTCTCAGAACGTCTATCTCGTCCCGTCGGTCTCAGACCAGCTGTCTCAGACCGTCTGTCTCAGACCGTCTATCTCGTCCCGTCTGTCTCAGGATGTCTGTCTCAGAACGTCTATCTCGTCCCGTCGGTCTCAGGCCGTCTGTCTCAGACCGTCTGTATCAGACCGTCTGTCTCAGACCGTCTGTCTCAGACCGTCTGTCTCAGACCGTCTGTCTCAGACCGTCTGTCTCAGACCGTCTGTCTCAGACCGTCTGTCTCAGACCGTCTATCTCGTCCCGTCTGTGTCGTCCCGTCTGTCTCAGACCGTCTGTCTCAGACCGTCTGTCTCAGACCGTCTGTCTCAGACCGTCTGTCTCAGACCGTCTGTCTCAGACCGTCTGTCTCAGACCGTCTGTCTCAGACCGTCTGTCTCAGACCGTCTGTCTCACAGCGTCTGTCTCAGACCGTGTGTCTCAGACCGTCTGTCTCAGGCCGTCTGCCTCAGACCGTCTGTCTCAGACCGTCTCTCTCAGACCGTCTGTCTCAGAACGTCTATCTCGTCCCGTCTGTCTCAGACCATCTGTCTCACAGCGTCTGTCTCAGACCGTGTGTCTCAGACCGTCTGTCTCAGGCCGTCTGCCTCAGACCGTCTGTCTCAGACCGTCTCTCTCAGACCGTCTGTCTCAGAACGTCTATCTCGTCCCGTCGGTCTCAGACCGTCTGTCTCAGACCAGCTGTCTCAGACCGTCTGTCTCAGACCGTCTGTCTCAGACCGTCTGTTTCATACCGTCTGTATCACACCGTCTGTCTCAGACCGTCTGTCTTAGACCGTCTGTCTCAGGCCGTCTGATTCATTCCGTCGGTCTCAGAGCAGCTGTCTCAGACCGTCTGTTTCACACCGTCTGTCTCACAGCGTCTGTCTCAGGCCGTCTGCCTCAGACCGTCTATCTCGTCCCGTCTGTCTCGTCCCGTCTGTCTCAGACCGTCTGTCTCAGAACGTCTATCTCGTCCCGTCGGTCTCAGACCGTCTGTCTCAGACCGTCTGTCTCAGACCGTCAGTCTCAGACCGTCAGTCTCAGACCGTCTGTCTCAGAGCGTCTGTCTCAGACCGTCTGTCTCAGACCGTCTGTCTCAGACCGTCTGTCTCAAACCGTCTGTCTCAAACCGTCTGTCTCAGAACGGCTATCTCGTCCCGTCGGTCTCAGACAGTCTGTCTCAGACCAGCTGTCTCACACCGTCTGTCTCAGACCGTCTGTTTTATACCGTCTCTCTCACACCGTCTGTCTCAGACCGTCTGTCTCAGACCGTCTGTCTCAGACCGTCTGTCTGAGACCGTCTGTCTCAGACCGTCTGTCTGAGACCGTCTCTCTCAGACCGTCTGTCTCAGAACGTCTATCTCGTCCCGTCGGTCTCAGACCGTCTGTCTCAGACCAGCTGTCTCAGACCGTCTGTCTCAGACCGTCTGTCTCAGACCGTCTGTTTCATACCGTCTGCTTCACACCGTCTGTCTCACAGCATCTGTCTCAGGCCGTCTGCCTCAGACCGTCTATCTCGTCCCGTCTGTCTCGTCCCGTCTGTCTCAGACCGTCTGTCTCAGAACGTCAGTCTCAGACCGTCTGTCTCAGACCGTCTGTCTCAGACCGTCTGTTTCATACCGTCTGTCTCACACCGTCTGTCTCACACCGTCTGTCTCAGACCGTCTGTCTTAGACCGTCTGTCTCAGGCCGTCTGATTCATTCCGTCGGTCTCAGACCAGCTGTCTCAGACCGTCTGTTTCACACCGTCTGTCTCACAGCGTCTGTCTCAGGCCGTCTGCCTCAGACCGTCTATCTCGTCCCGTCTGTCTCGTCCCGTCTGTCTCAGACCGTCTGTCTCAGACCGTCTGTTTCATACCGTCTCTCTCACACCGTCTGTCTCAGACCGTCTGTCTTAGACCGTCTGTCTCAGAACGTCTAGCTCGTCCCGTCGGTCTCAGACCGTCTGTCTCAGACCAGCTGTCTCAGACCGTCTGTCTCAGACCGTCTGTCTCAGACCGTCTGTTTCATACCGTCTGCTTCACACCGTCTGTCTCACAGCATCTGTCTCAGGCCGTCTGCCTCAGACCGTCTATCTCGTCCCGTCTGTCTCGTCCCGTCTGTCTCAGACCGTCTGTCTCAGAACGTCAGTCTCAGACCGTCTGTCTCAGACCGTCTGTCTCAGACCGTCTGTTTCATACCGTCTGTCTCACACCGTCTGTCTCACACCGTCTGTCTCAGACCGTCTGTCTTAGACCGTCTGTCTCAGGCCGTCTGATTCATTCCGTCGGTCTCAGACCAGCTGTCTCAGACCGTCTGTTTCACACCGTCTGTCTCACAGCGTCTGTCTCAGGCCGTCTGCCTCAGACCGTCTATCTCGTCCCGTCTGTCTCGTCCCGTCTGTCTCAGACCGTCTGTCTCAGACCGTCTGTTTCATACCGTCTCTCTCACACCGTCTGTCTCAGACCGTCTGTCTTAGACCGTCTGTCTCCGAACTTCCGTCTCAGACCGTCTGCCTCAGACCGTCTGTCTCAGAACGTCTGTCACAGACCGTCTGTCTCAGACCGTCTGTCTCAGACCGTCTGTCTGAGACCGTCTCTCTCAGACCGTCTGTCTTAGACCGTCTGTCTCAGGCCGTCTGATTCATTCCGTCGGTCTCAGACCAGCTGTCTCAGACCGTCTGTTTCATACCGTCTGTCTCACAGCGTCTGTCTCAGGCCGTCTGCCTCAGACCGTCTATCTCGTCCCGTCTGTCTCGTCCCGTCGGTCTCAGGCCGTCTGTCTCGGACCAGCTGTCTCAGACCGTCTGTATCAGACCGTCTGTCTCAGACCGTCTATCTCGTCCCGTCTGTCTCAGACCGTCTGTCTCAGACCGTCTGTCTCAGACCGTCTGTCTCAGACCGTCTGTCTCAGACCGTCTGTCTCAGACCGTCTGTCTCAGACCGTCTGTCTCAGACCGTCTGTCTCAGACCGTCTGTCTCAGACCGTCTGTCTCAGACCGTCTGTTTCATACCGTCTGCTTCACACCGTCTGTCTCACAGCATCTGTCTCAGGCCGTCTGCCTCAGACCGTCTATCTCGTCCCGTCTGTCTCGTCCCGTCTGTCTCAGACCGTCTGTCTCAGAACGTCAGTCTCAGACCGTCTGTCTCAGACCGTCTGTCTCAGACCGTCTGTTTCATACCGTCTGTCTCACACCGTCTGTCTCACACCGTCTGTCTCAGACCGTCTGTCTTAGACCGTCTGTCTCAGGCCGTCTGATTCATTCCGTCGGTCTCAGACCAGCTGTCTCAGACCGTCTGTTTCACACCGTCTGTCTCACAGCGTCTGTCTCAGGCCGTCTGCCTCAGACCGTCTACCTCGTCCCGTCTGTCTCGTCCCGTCTGTCTCAGACCGTCTGTCTCAGACCGTCTGTTTCATACCGTCTCTCTCACACCGTCTGTCTCAGACCGTCTGTCTTAGACCGTCTGTCTCAGAACGTCTAGCTCGTCCCGTCGGTCTCAGACCGTCTGTCTCAGACCAGCTGTCTCAGACCGTCTGTCTCAGACCGTCTGTCTCAGACCGTCTGTTTCATACCGTCTGCTTCACACCGTCTGTCTCACAGCATCTGTCTCAGGCCGTCTGCCTCAGACCGTCTATCTCGTCCCGTCTGTCTCGTCCCGTCTGTCTCAGACCGTCTGTCTCAGAACGTCAGTCTCAGACCGTCTGTCTCAGACCGTCTGTCTCAGACCGTCTGTTTCATACCGTCTGTCTCACACCGTCTGTCTCACACCGTCTGTCTCAGACCGTCTGTCTTAGACCGTCTGTCTCAGGCCGTCTGATTCATTCCGTCGGTCTCAGACCAGCTGTCTCAGACCGTCTGTTTCACACCGTCTGTCTCACAGCGTCTGTCTCAGGCCGTCTGCCTCAGACCGTCTATCTCGTCCCGTCTGTCTCGTCCCGTCTGTCTCAGACCGTCTGTCTCAGACCGTCTGTTTCATACCGTCTCTCTCACACCGTCTGTCTCAGACCGTCTGTCTTAGACCGTCTGTCTCCGAACTTCCGTCTCAGACCGTCTGCCTCAGACCGTCTGTCTCAGAACGTCTGTCACAGACCGTCTGTCTCAGACCGTCTGTCTGAGACCGTCTCTCTCAGACCGTCTGTCTTAGACCGTCTGTCTCAGGCCGTCTGATTCATTCCGTCGGTCTCAGACCAGCTGTCTCAGACCGTCTGTTTCATACCGTCTGTCTCACAGCGTCTGTCTCAGGCCGTCTGCCTCAGACCGTCTATCTCGTCCCGTCTGTCTCGTCCCGTCGGTCTCAGGCCGTCTGTCTCGGACCAGCTGTCTCAGACCGTCTGTATCAGACCGTCTGTCTCAGACCGTCTATCTCGTCCCGTCTGTCTCAGACCGTCTGTCTCAGACCGTCTGTCTCAGACCGTCTGTCTCAGACCAGCTGTCTCAGACCGTCTGTCTCAGACCGTCTGTCTCAGACCGTCTGTTTCATACCGTCTGTATCACACCGTCTGTCTCAGACCGTCTGTCTTAGACCGTCTGTCTCAGGCCGTCTGATTCATTCCGTCGGTCTCAGAGCAGCTGTCTCAGACCGTCTGTTTCACACCGTCTGTCTCACAGCGTCTGTCTCAGGCCGTCTGCCTCAGACCGTCTATCTCGTCCCGTCTGTCTCGTCCCGTCTGTCTCAGACCGTCTGTCTCAGAACGTCTATCTCGTCCCGTCGGTCTCAGACCGTCTGTCTCAGACCGTCTGTCTCAGACCGTCAGTCTCAGACCGTCAGTCTCAGACCGTCTGTCTCAGAGCGTCTGTCTCAGACCGTCTGTCTCAGACCGTCTGTCTCAGACCGTCTGTCTCAAACCGTCTGTCTCAAACCGTCTGTCTCAGAACGGCTATCTCGTCCCGTCGGTCTCAGACAGTCTGTCTCAGACCAGCTGTCTCACACCGTCTGTCTCAGACCGTCTGTTTTATACCGTCTCTCTCACACCGTCTGTCTTAGACCGTCTGTCTCAGACCGTCTGTCTGAGACCGTCTGTCTCAGACCGTCTGTCGGAGACCGTCTCTCTCAGACCGTCTGTCTCAGAACGTCTATCTCGTCCCGTCGGTCTCAGACCGTCTGTCTCAGACCAGCTGTCTCAGACCGTCTGTCTCAGACCGTCTGTTTCATACCGTCTGCTTCACACCGTCTGTCTCACAGCATCTGTCTCAGGCCGTCTGCCTCAGACCGTCTATCTCGTCCCGTCTGTCTCGTCCCGTCTGTCTCAGACCGTCTGTCTCAGAACGTCTATCTCGTCCCGTCGGTCTCAGACCGTCTGTCTCAGACCGTCTGTCTCAGACCGTCAGTCTCAGACCGTCTGTCTCAGACCATCTGTCTCAGAGCGTCTGTCTCAGACCGTCTGTCTCAGACCGTCTGTCTGAGACCGTCTGTCTCAGACCGTCTGTCTGAGACCGTCTCTCTCGGACCGTCTGTCTCAGAACGTCTATCTCGTCCCGTCGGTCTCAGACCGTCTGTCTCAGACCAGCTGTCTCAGACCGTCTGTCTCAGACCGTCTGTTTCATACCGTCTGTCTCACACCGTCTGTCTCACACCGTCTGTCTCAGACCGTCTGTCTTAGACCGTCTGTCTCAGGCCGTCTGATTCATTCCGTCGGTCTCAGACCAGCTGTCTCAGACCGTCTGTTTCACACCGTCTCTCTCACACCGTCTGTCTCAGACCGTCTGTCTCGGACCGTCTGTCTCGGACCGTCGGTCTCGGACCGTCTGTCTCAGACCGCCTGTATCAGACCGTCTGTCTCAGGCCGTCTGCTTCATACCGTCTGTCTCAGACCGTCTATCTCGTCCCGTCAGTCTCAGACCGTCTGTCTCAGACCAGCTGTCTCAGACCGTCTGTCCCAGACCGTCTATCTCGTCCCGTCTGTCTCAGACCGTCTGTCTCAGAACGTCTATCTCGTCCCGTCGGTCTCAGACCAGCTGTCTCAGACCGTCTATCTCGTCCCGTCTGTCTCAGAACTTCCGTCTCAGACCGTCTGCCATCGACCGTCTGTCTCAGAACGTCTGTCACAGACCGTCTGTCTCAGACCGTCTGTCTCAGACCGTCTATCTCGTCCCGTCTGTCTCAGAACTTCCGTCTCAGACCGTCTGCCTCAGACCGTCTGTCTCAGAACGTCTGTCACAGACCGTCTGTCTCAGACCGTCTGTCTCAGACCGTCTGTCTCAGACCGTCTGTCTGAGACCGTCTCTCTCAGACCGTCTGTCTCAGACCGTCTGTTTCATACTGTCTGTCTCACACCGTCTGTCTCAGACCGTCTGTCTTAGACCGTCTGTCTCAGGCCGTCTGATTCATTCCGTCGGTCTCAGACCAGCTGTCTCAGACCGTCTGTTTCATACCGTCTGTCTCACAGCGTCTGTCTCAGGCCGTCTGCCTCAGACCGTCTATCTCGTCCCGTCTGTCTCGTCCCGTCGGTCTCAGGCCGTCTGTCTCAGAACGTCTATCTCGTCCCGTCGGTCTCAGACCGTCTGTCTCAGACCAGCTGTCTCAGACCGTCTGTCTCAGACCGTCTGTCTCAGAACGTCTATCTCGTCCCGTCGGTCTCAGACCAGCTGTCTCAGACCGTCTATCTCGTCCCGTCTGTCTCAGAACTTCCGTCTCAGACCGTCTGCCATCGACCGTCTGTCTCAGAACGTCTGTCACAGACCGTCTGTCTCAGACCGTCTGTCTCAGACCGTCTATCTTGTCCCGTCTGTCTCAGAACTTCCGTCTCAGACCGTCTGCCTCAGACCGTCTGTCTCAGAACGTCTGTCACAGACCGTCTGTCTCAGACCGTCTGTCTCAGACCGTCTGTCTGAGACCGTCTCTCTCAGACCGTCTGTCTCAGACCGTCTGTTTCATACCGTCTGTCTCACACCGTCTGTCTCAGACCGTCTGTCTCAGAACGGCTATCTCGTCCCGTCTGTCTCAGAACTTCCGTCTCAGACCGTCTGCCTCAGACCGTCTGTCTCAGAACGTCTGTCTCAGACCGTGTGTCTCAGACCGTCTGTCTCAGGTCGTCTGCCTCAGACCGTCTGTCTCAGACCGTCTCTCTCAGACCGTCTGTCTCAGAACGTCTATCTCGTCCCGTCGGTCTCAGACCGTCTGTCTCAGACCAGTTGTCTCAGACCGTCTGTCTCAGACCGTCTGTCTCAGACCGTCTGTTTCATACCGTCTGTCTCACACCGTCTGTCTCAGACCGTCTGTCTTAGACCGTCTGTCTCAGGCAGTCTGATTCATTCCGTCGGTCTCAGACCAGCTGTATCAGACCGTCTGTCTCACAGCGTCTGTCTCAGGCCGTCTGCCTCAGACCGTCTATCTCGTCCCGTCTGTCTCGTCCCGTCTGTCTCAGACCGTCTGTCTCAGAACGTCTATCTCGTCCCGTCGGTCTCAGACCGTCTGTCTCAGAACGTCTATCTCGTCCCGTCGGTCTCAGGCCGTCTGTCTCATACCAGCTGTCTCAGACCGTCTGTCTCAGACCGTCTGTTTCATACCGTCTGTCTCACACCGTCTGTCTCAGACCGTCTGTCTTAGACCGTCTGTCTCAGGCCGTCTGATTCATTCCGTCGGTCTCAGACCAGCTGTCTCAGACCGTCTGTTTCATACCGTCTGTCTCACAGCGTCTGTCTCAGGCCGTCTGCCTCAGACCGTCTATCTCGTCCCGTCTGTCTCGTCCCGTCGGTCTCAGGCCGTCTGTCTCAGACCAGCTGTCTCAGACCGTCTGTATCAGACCGTCTGTCTCAGACCGTCTATCTCGTCCCGTCTGTCTCAGACCGTCTGTCTCAGACCGTCTGTCTCAGACCGTCTGTCTCAGGCCGTCTGCTTCATACCGTCTATCTCAGACCGTCTATCTCGTCCCGTCGGTCTTAGACCGTCTGTCTCAGACCAGCTGTCTCAGACCGTCTGTCTCAGACCGTCTGTCTCAGACCGTCTATCTCGTCCCGTCTGTCTCAGAACTTCCGTCTCAGACCGTCTGCCACAGACCGTCTGTCTCAGAACGTCTGTCTCAGACCGTGTGTCTCAGACCGTCTGTCTCAAACCGTCTGTTTCATACCGTCTGTCTCACACCGTCTGTCTCAGGCCGTCTGCATCAGACCGTCTATCTCGTCCCGTCGGTCTCAGACCGTCTGTCTCAGACCAGCTGTCTCAGACCGTCTGTCTCAGACCGTCTGTTTCATTCCGTCTGTCTCACACCGTCTGTCTCAGACCGTCTGTCTTAGACCGTCTGTCTCAGGCCGTCTGTTTCATTCCGTCGGTCTCAGTCCGTCTGTCTCAGACCGTCTATCTCTGCCCGTCTGTCTCTAACCGTCTGTCTCAGACCGTCTGTTTCATACGGTCTATCTCAGCCCGTCTGTTTCATACGGTCTATCTCAGCCCGTCGGCATCAGACCATCTGTCTCAGTCCGTATGTCTCGGACCGTCTGTCTCGGACCGTCTGCCTCGGACCGTCTCTCTCGGACCGTCTGTCTCAGACCGTCTGTATCAGAACGTCAATCTCGTCCCGTCGGTCTCAGACCGTCAATCTCGTCCCGTCGGTCTGAGACTGTCTCTCTCAGACCGTCTGATTCATTCCGTCGGTCTCAGACCAGCTGTCTCAGACCGTCTGTTTCATACCGTCTGTCTCACAGCGTCTCTCTCAGGCCGTCTGCCTCAGACCGTCTATCTCGTCCCGTCTGCCTCGTCCCGTCGGTCTCAGGCCGTCTGTCTCAGAACGTCTATCTCGTCCCGTCAGTCTCAGACCGTCTGTCTCAGAGCGTCTGTCTCAGACCGTCTGTCTCAGACCGTCTGTCTCAGACCGTCTGTCTCAAACCGTCTGTCTCAGACCGTCTGTCTCGGACCGTCTGTCTCAGAACGGCTATCTCGTCCCGTCGGTCTCAGACCGTCTGTCTCAGACCAGCTGTCTCACACCGTCTGTCTCAGACCGTCTGTTTTATACCGTCTCTCTCACACCGTCTGTCTCAGACCGTCTGTCTCAGACCGTCTGTCTCAGACCGTCTGTCTGAGACCGTCTCTCTCAGACCGTCTGTCTCAGAACGTCTATCTCGTCCCGTCGGTCTCAGACCGTCTGTCTCAGACCAGCTGTCTCAGACCGTCAGTCTCAGACCGTCTGTCTCAGACCGTCTGTTTCATACCGTCTGCTTCACACCGTCTGCCTCACAGCGTCTGTCTCAGGCCGTCTGCCTCAGACCGTCTATCTCGTCCCGTCTGTCTCGTCCCGTCTGTCTCAGACCGTCTGTCTCAGAACGTCTATCTCGTCCCGTCGGTCTCAGACCGTCTGTCTCAGACCGTCTGTCTCAGACCGTCTGTCTCAGACCGTCTGTCTTAGACCGTCTGTCTGAGACCGTCTGTCTCAGACCGTCTGTCTGAGACCGTCTCTCTCAGACCGTCTGACTCAGAACGTCTATCTCGTCCCGTCGGTCTCAGACCGTCTGTCTCAGACCAGCTGTCTCAGACCGTCTGTCTCAGACCGTCTGTCTCAGACCGTCTGTTTCAGACCGTCTGTCTCAGACCGTCTGTCTCAGGCCGTCTGCCTCAGACCGTCTGTCCCAGACCGTCTATCTCGTCCCGTCTGTCTCAGACCGTCTGTCTCAGACCAGCTGTTTCATACCGTCTGTCTCACACCGTCTGTCTCAGGCCGTCTGCCTCAGACCGTCTATCTCGTCCCGTCTGTCTCGTCCCGTCGGTCTCAGGCCGTCTGTCTCAGACCAGCTGTCTCAGACCGTCTGTATCAGACCGTCTGTCTCAGACCGTCTATCTCGTCCCGTCTGTCTCAGACCGTCTGTCTCAGACCGTCTGTCTCAGACCGTCTGTCTCAGGCCGTCTGCTTCATACCGTCTGTCTCAGACCGTCTATCTCGTCCCGTCGGTCTTAGACCGTCTGTCTTAGACCAGCTGTCTCAGACCGTCTGTCTCAGACCGTCTATCTCGTCCCGTCTGTCTCAGAACTTCCGTCTCAGACCGTCTGCCTCAGACCGTCTGTCTCAGAACGTCTGTCTCAGACCGTGTGTCTCAGACCGTCTGTCTCAGGCCGTCTGCCTCAGACCGTCTGTCTCAGACCGTCTCTCTCAGACCGTCTGTCTCAGAACGTCTATCTCGTCCCGTCGGTCTCAGACCGTCTGTCTCAGAATGTCTATCTCGTCCCGTCGGTCTCAGGCCGTCTGTCTCAGACCAGTTGTCTCAGACCGTCTGTCTCAGACCGTCTGTCTCAGACCGTCTGTTTCATACCGTCTGTCTCACACCGTCTGTCTCAGACCGTCTGTCTTAGACCGTCTGTCTCAGGCCGTCTGATTCATTCCGTCGGTCTCAGACCAGCTGTATCAGACCGTCTGTTTCATACCGTCTGTCTCACAGCGTCTGTCTCAGGCCGTCTGCCTCAGACCGTCTATCTCGTCCCGTCTGTCTCGTCCCGTCTGTCTCAGACCGTCTGTCTCAGAACGTCTATCTCGTCCCGTCGGTCTCAGACCGTCTGTCTCAGAACGTCTATCTCGTCCCGTCGGTCTCAGGCCGTCTGTCTCATACCAGCTGTCTCAGACCGTCTGTCTCAGACCGTCTGTTTCATACCGTCTGTCTCACACCGTCTGCCTCAGACCGTCTGTCTCAGACCGTCTCTCTCAGACCGTCTGTCTCAGAACGTCTATCTCGTCCCGTCTGTCTCAGACCGTCTGTCTTAGACCGTCTGTCTCAGGCCGTCTGATTCATTCCGTCGGTCTCAGACCAGCTGTCTCAGACCGTCTGTTTCATACCGTCTGTCTCACACCGTCTGTCTCAGGCCGTCTGCATCAGACCGTCTATCTCGTCCCGTCGGTCTCAGACCGTCTGTCTCAGACCAGCTGTCTCAGACCGTCTGTCTCAGACCGTCTGTTTCATTCCGTCTGTCTCACACCGTCTGTCTCAGACCGTCTGTCTTAGACCGTCTGTCTCAGGCCGTCTGTTTCATTCCGTCGGTCTCAGTCCGTCTGTCTCAGACCGTCTATCTCTGCCCGTCTGTCTCTAACCGTCTGTCTCAGACAGTCTGTTTCATACGGTCTATCTCAGCCCGTCTGTTTCATACGGTCTATCTCAGCCCGTCGGCATCAGACCGTCTGTCTCAGTCCGTATGTCTCGGACCGTCTGTCTCGGACCGTCTGCCTCGGACCGTCTCTCTCGGACCGTCTGTCTCAGACCGTCTGTATCTGAACGTCAATCTCGTCCCGTCGGTCTCAGACCGTCAATCTCGTCCCGTCGGTCTCAGACCGTCTGTCTCAGACCAGCTGTCTGAGACCGTCTGTCTCATACCGTCTGTCTCACACCGTCTGTCTCAGGCCGTCTGCATCAGACCGTCTATCTCATCCCGTCGGTCTCAGACCGTCTGTCTCAGACCAGCTGTCTCAGACCGTCTGTTTCATACCGTCTGTCTCACACCGTCTGTCTCAGGCCGTCTGCATCAGAACGTCTATCTCGTCCCGTCGGTCTCAGACCGTCTGTCTCAGAACGTCTATCTCGTCCCGTCGGTCTCAGGCCGTCTGTCTCATACCAGCTGTCTCAGACCGTCTGTCTCAGACCGTCTGTTGCATACCGTCTGTCTCACACCGTCTGTCTCAGACCGTCTGTCTTAGATCGTCTGTCTCGGACCGTCTGTAGCGGACCGTGTGTCTCGGACCGTCTGTCTCGGACCGTCTGTCTCGGACCGTCTGTCTCGGACCGTCAGACTCGGACCGTCTGTCTCGGACCGTCTGTCTTGGACCGTCGGTCTCGGACCGTCTGTCTCGGACCGTCTGTCTTGGACCGTCCGTCTCGGACCGTGTGTCTCAGACCGCCTGTCTCAGACCGTCTGTCTCAGGCCGTCTGCTTCATACCGTCTGTCTCAGACCGTCTATCTCGTCCCGTCGGTCTCAGACCGTCTGTCTCAGACCAGCTGTCTCAGACCGTCTGCTGCAGACCGTCTGTCTCAGGCCGTCTGCCTCAGACCGTCTGTCCCAGACCGTCTATCTCGTCCCGTCTGTCTCAGACCGTCTGTATCAGAACGTCAATCTCGTCCCGTCGGTCTCAGACCAGCTGCCTGAGACCGTCTGTCTCAGACCGTCTGTCTCAGACCGTCTGTTTCATACGGTCTATCTCAGCCCGTCTGTTTCATACGGTCTATCTCAGCCCGTCGGCATCAGACCATCTGTCTCAGTCCGTATGTCTCGGACCGTCTGTCTCGGACCGTCTGCCTCGGACCGTCTCTCTCGGACCGTCTGTCTCAGACCGTCTGTATCAGAACGTCAATCTCGTCCCGTCGGTCTCAGACCGTCAATCTCGTCCCGTCGGTCTGAGACCGTCTGTCTCAGAATGTCTATCTCGTCCCGTCGGTCTCAGGCCGTCTGTCTCAGACCAGTTGTCTCAGACCGTCTGTCTCAGACCGTCTGTCTCAGACCGTCTGTTTCATACCGTCTGTCTCACACCGTCTGTCTCAGACCGTCTGTCTTAGACCGTCTGTCTCAGGCCGTCTGATTCATTCCGTCGGTCTCAGACCAGCTGTATCAGACCGTCTGTTTCATACCGTCTGTCTCACAGCGTCTGTCTCAGGCCGTCTGCCTCAGACCGTCTATCTCGTCCCGTCTGTCTCGTCCCGTCTGTCTCAGACCGTCTGTCTCAGAACGTCTATCTCGTCCCGTCGGTCTCAGACCGTCTGTCTCAGAACGTCTATCTCGTCCCGTCGGTCTCAGGCCGTCTGTCTCATACCAGCTGTCTCAGACCGTCTGTCTCAGACCGTCTGTTTCATACCGTCTGTCTCACACCGTCTGCCTCAGACCGTCTGTCTCAGACCGTCTCTCTCAGACCGTCTGTCTCAGAACGTCTATCTCGTCCCGTCTGTCTCAGACCGTCTGTCTTAGACCGTCTGTCTCAGGCCGTCTGATTCATTCCGTCGGTCTCAGACCAGCTGTCTCAGACCGTCTGTTTCATACCGTCTGTCTCACACCGTCTGTCTCAGGCCGTCTGCATCAGACCGTCTATCTCGTCCCGTCGGTCTCAGACCGTCTGTCTCAGACCAGCTGTCTCAGACCGTCTGTCTCAGACCGTCTGTTTCATTCCGTCTGTCTCACACCGTCTGTCTCAGACCGTCTGTCTTAGACCGTCTGTCTCAGGCCGTCTGTTTCATTCCGTCGGTCTCAGTCCGTCTGTCTCAGACCGTCTATCTCTGCCCGTCTGTCTCTAACCGTCTGTCTCAGACCGTCTGTTTCATACGGTCTATCTCAGCCCGTCTGTTTCATACGGTCTATCTCAGCCCGTCGGCATCAGACCGTCTGTCTCAGTCCGTATGTCTCGGACCGTCTGTCTCGGACCGTCTGCCTCGGACCGTCTCTCTCGGACCGTCTGTCTCAGACCGTCTGTATCTGAACGTCAATCTCGTCCCGTCGGTCTCAGACCGTCTGTCTCAGACCAGCTGTCTGAGACCGTCTGTCTCATACCGTCTGTCTCACACCGTCTGTCTCAGGCCGTCTGCATCAGACCGTCTATCTCATCCCGTCGGTCTCAGACCGTCTGTCTCAGACCAGCTGTCTCAGACCGTCTGTTTCATACCGTCTGTCTCACACCGTCTGTCTCAGGCCGTCTGCATCAGAACGTCTATCTCGTCCCGTCGGTCTCAGACCGTCTGTCTCAGAACGTCTATCTCGTCCCGTCGGTCTCAGGCCGTCTGTCTCATACCAGCTGTCTCAGACCGTCTGTCTCAGACCGTCTGTTGCATACCGTCTGTCTCACACCGTCTGTCTCAGACCGTCTGTCTTAGATCGTCTGTCTCGGACCGTCTGTAGCGGACCGTGTGTCTCGGACCGTCTGTCTCGGACCGTCTGTCTCGGACCGTCTGTCTCGGACCGTCAGACTCGGACCGTCTGTCTCGGACCGTCTGTCTTGGACCGTCGGTCTCGGACCGTCTGTCTCGGACCGTCTGTCTTGGACCGTCCGTCTCGGACCGTGTGTCTCAGACCGCCTGTCTCAGACCGTCTGTCTCAGGCCGTCTGCTTCATACCGTCTGTCTCAGACCGTCTATCTCGTCCCGTCGGTCTCAGACCGTCTGTCTCAGACCAGCTGTCTCAGACCGTCTGCTGCAGACCGTCTGTCTCAGGCCGTCTGCCTCAGACCGTCTGTCCCAGACCGTCTATCTCGTCCCGTCTGTCTCAGACCGTCTGTATCAGAACGTCAATCTCGTCCCGTCGGTCTCAGACCAGCTGCCTGAGACCGTCTGTCTCAGACCGTCTGTTTCATACCGTCTGTCTCAGACCGTCTATCTCGTCCCGTCGGTCTCAGACCGTCTGTCTCAGACCAGCTGTCTCAGACCGTCTGTCTCAGGCCGTCCGTTTCATTCCGTCGGTCTCAGACCGTCTGTCTCAGACCGTCTATCTCTGCCCGTCTGTCTCAGAACGTCTGTCACAGACCGTCTGTCTCATACCGTCTGTCTCAGACCGTCTGTCTCAGACCGTCTATCTCTGCCCGTCGGTCTCAGACCGTCTGCATCAGACCGTCCATCTCATCCCGTCGGTCTCAGACCGTCTGTCTCAGACCAGCTGTCTCAGACCGTCTGTTTCATACCGTCTGTCTCACACCGTCTGTCTCGGACCGTCTGTTTCGGACCGTCTGTCTCGGACCAGCTGTCTCAGACCGTCTGTTTCATACCGTCTGTCTCACACCGTCTGTCTCAGGCCGTCTGCATCAGAACGTCTGTCTCAGACCGTCTATCTCTGCCCGTCGGTCTCAGACCGTCTGCATCAGACCGTCCATCTCATCCCGTCGGTCTCAGACCGTCTGTCTCAGACCAGCTGTCTCAGACCGTCTGTTTCATACCGTCTGTCTCACACCGTCTGTCTCAGGCCGTCTGCATCAGAACGTCTATCTCGTCCCGTCGGTCTCAGACCGTCTGTCTCAGAACGTCTATCTCGTCCCGTCGGTCTCAGACCGTCTGTCTCAGACCAGTTGTCTCAGACCGTCTGTCTCAGATCGTCTGTCTCAGACCGTCTGTCTCAGACCGTCTGTCTCAGACCGTCTATCTCGTCCCGTCTGTCTCGTCCCGTCTGTCTCAGACCGTCTGTCTCAGAACGTCTATCTCGTCCCGTCGGTCTCAGACCGTCTGTCTCAGAACGTCTATCTCGTCCCGTCGGTCTCAGGCCGTCTGTCTCATACCAGCTGTCTCAGACCGTCTGTCTCAGACCGTCTGTTGCATACCGTCTGTCTCACACCGTCTGTCTCAGACCGTCTGTCTTAGATCGTCTGTCTCGGACCGTCTGTAGCGGACCGTGTGTCTCGGACCGTCTGTCTCGGACCGTCTGTCCCGGACCGTCTGTCTCGGACCGTCAGACTCGGACCGTCTGTCTGAGACCGTCTGTCTCATACCGTCTGTCTCACACCGTCTGTCTCAGGCCGTCTGCATCAGACCGTCTATCTCATCCCGTCGGTCTCAGACCGTCTGTCTCAGACCAGCTGTCTCAGACCGTCTGTTTCATACCGTCTGTCTCACACCGTCTGTCTCAGGCCGTCTGCATCAGAACGTCTATCTCGTCCCGTCGGTCTCAGGCCGTCTGTCTCAGACCAGCTGTCTCAGACCGTCTGTATCAGACCGTCTGTCTCAGACCGTCTGTCTCAGGCCGTCTGTTTCATACCGTCTGTCTCACACCGTCTGTCTCAGACCAGCTGTCTGAGACCGTCTGTCTCATACCGTCTGTCTCACACCGTCTGTCTCAGGCCGTCTGCATCAGACCGTCTATCTCATCCCGTCGGTCTCAGACCGTCTGTCTCAGACCAGCTGTCTCAGACCGTCTGTTTCATACCGTCTGTCTCACACCGTCTGTCTCAGGCCGTCTGCATCAGAACGTCTATCTCGTCCCGTCGGTCTCAGACCGTCTGTCTCAGAACGTCTATCTCGTCCCGTCGGTCTCAGGCCGTCTGTCTCAGACCGTCTGTCTCAGACCGTCTGTTGCATACCGTCTGTCTCACACCGTCTGTCTCAGACCGTCTGTCTTAGATCGTCTGTCTCGGACCATCTGTAGCGGACCGTGTGTCTCGGACCGTCTGTCTCGGACCGTCTGTCTCGGACCGTCTGTCTCGGACCGTCAGACTCGGACCGTCTGTCTCGGACCGTCTGTCTTGGACCGTCGGTCTCGGACCGTCTGTCTCGGACCGTCTGTCTTGGACCGTCCGTCTCGGACCGTGTGTCTCAGACCGCCTGTCTCAGACCGTCTGTCTCAGGCCGTCTGCTTCATACCGTCTGTCTCAGACCGTCTATCTCGTCCCGTCGGTCTCAGGCCGTCTGTCTCATACCAGCTGTCTCAGACCGTCTGTCTCAGACCGTCTGTTTCATACCGTCTGTCTCACACCGTCTGCCTCAGACCGTCTGTCTCAGACCGTCTCTCTCAGACCGTCTGTCTCAGAACGTCTATCTCGTCCCGTCGGTCTCAGACCGTCTGTCTCAGACCAGTTGTCTCAGACCGTCTGTCTCAGACCGTCTGTCTCAGACCGTCTGTCTCAGACCGTCTATCTCGTCCCGTCTGTCTCGTCCCGTCTGTCTCAGACCGTCTGTCTCAGAACGTCTATCTCGTCCCGTCGGTCTCAGACCGTCTGTCTCAGAACGTCTATCTCGTCCCGTCGGTCTCAGGCCGTCTGTCTCATACCAGCTGTCTCAGACCGTCTGTCTCAGACCGTCTGTTTCATACCGTCTGTCTCACACCGTCTGTCTCAGACCGTCTGTCTTAGACCGTCTGTCTCAGGCCGTCTGATTCATTCCGTCGGTCTCAGACCAGCTGTCTCAGACCGTCTGTTTCATACCGTCTGTCTCACAGCGTCTGTCTCAGGCCGTCTGCCTCAGACCGTCTATCTCGTCCCGTCTGTCTCGTCCCGTCTGTCTCAGACCGTCTGTCTCAGACCGTCTGTCTCAGGCCGTCTGCTTCATACCGTCTGTCTCAGACCGTCTATCTCGTCCCGTCGGTCTTAGACCGTCTGTCTCAGACCAGCTGTCTCAGACCGTCTGTCTCAGACCGTCTATCTCGTCCCGTCTGTCTCAGAACTTCCGTCTCAGACCGTCTGCCACAGACCGTCTGTCTCAGAACGTCTGTCTCAGACCGTGTGTCTCAGACCGTCTGTCTCAGACCGTCTGTTTCATACCGTCTGTCTCACACCGTCTGTCTCAGGCCGTCTGCATCAGACCGTCTATCTCGTCCCGTCGGTCTCAGACCGTCTGTCTCAGACCAGCTGTCTCAGACCGTCTGTCTCAGACCGTCTGTTTCATTCCGTCTGTCTCACACCGTCTGTCTCAGACCCGTCTGTCTTAGACCGTCTGTCTCAGGCCGTCTGTTTCATTCCGTCGGTCTCAGTCCGTCTGTCTCAGACCGTCTATCTCTGCCCGTCTGTCTCTAACCGTCTGTCTCAGACCGTCTGTTTCATACGGTCTATCTCAGCCCGTCTGTTTCATACGGTCTATCTCAGCCCGTCGGCATCAGACCGTCTGTCTCAGTCCGTATGTCTCGGACCGTCTGTCTCGGACCGTCTGCCTCGGACCGTCTCTCTCGGACCGTCTGTCTCAGACCGTCTGTATCAGAACGTCAATCTCGTCCCGTCGGTCTCAGACCGTCAATCTCGTCCCGTCGGTCTCAGACCGTCTGTCTCAGACCAGCTGTCTGAGACCGTCTGTCTCATACCGTCTGTCTCACACCGTCTGTCTCAGGCCGTCTGCATCAGACCGTCTATCTCATCCCGTCGGTCTCAGACCGTCTGTCTCAGACCAGCTGTCTCAGACCGTCTGTTTCATACCGTCTGTCTCACACCGTCTGTCTCAGGCCGTCTGCATCAGAACGTCTATCTCGTCCCGTCGGTCTCAGACCGTCTGTCTCAGAACGTCTATCTCGTCCCGTCGGTCTCAGTCCGTCTGTCTCATACCAGCTGTCTCAGACCGTCTGTCTCAGACCGTCTGTTGCATACCGTCTGTCTCACACCGTCTGTCTCAGACCGTCTGTCTTAGATCGTCTGTCTCGGACCGTCTGTAGCGGACCGTCGGTCTCGGACCGTCTGTCTCGGACCGTCTGTCTTGGACCGTCCGTCTCGGACCGTGTGTCTCAGACCGCCTGTCTCAGACCGTTTGTCTCAGGCCGTCTGCTTCATACCGTCTGTCTCAGACCGTCTATCTCGTCCCGTCGGTCTCAGACCGTCTGTCTCAGACCAGCTGTCTCAGACCGTCTGTCTCAGGCCGTCCGTTTCATTCCGTCGGTCTCAGACCGTCTGTCTCAGACCGTCTATCTCTGCCCGTCTGTCTCAGAACGTCTGTCACAGACCGTCTGTCTCATACCGTCTGTCTCAGACCGTCTGTCACAGACCGTCTGTCTCAAACCGTCTATCTCGTCCCGTCGGTCTCAGACCAGCTGTCTCAGACCGTCTGTCTCAGACCGTCTGTTTCATACCGTCTGTCTCGGACCGTCTGTCTCGGACCGTCTGTCTCGGACCAGCTGTCTCAGACCGTCTGTCTCAGACCGTCGGTCTCAGACCGTCTGTCTCAGACCGTCTATCTCTGCCCGTCGGTCTCAGACCGTCTGCATCAGACCGTCTATCTCATCCCGTCGGTCTCAGACCGTCTGTCTCAGACCAGCTGTCTCAGACCGTCTGTTTCATACCGTCTGTCTCACACCGTCTGTCTCAGGCCGTCTGCATCAGAACGTCTATCTCGTCCCGTCGGTCTCAGACCGTCTGTCTCAGAACGTCTATCTCGTCCCGTCGGTCTCAGGCCGTCTGTCTCATACCAGCTGTCTCAGACCGTCTGTCTCAGACCGTCTGTTTCATACCGTCTGTCTCACACCGTCTGTCTCAGGCCGTCTGCATCAGAACGTCTATCTCGTCCCGTCGGTCTCAGACCGTCTGTCTCAGAACGTCTATCTCGTCCCGTCGGTCTCAGACCGTCTGTCTCAGACCAGTTGTCTCAGACCGTCTGTCTCAGATCGTCTGTCTCAGACCGTCTGTCTCAGACCGTCTGTCTCAGACCGTCTATCTCGTCCCGTCTGTCTCGTCCCGTCTGTCTCAGACCGTCTGTCTCAGAACGTCTATCTCGTCCCGTCGGTCTCAGACCGTCTGTCTCAGAACGTCTATCTCGTCCCGTCGGTCTCAGGCCGTCTGTCTCATACCAGCTGTCTCAGACCGTCTGTCTCAGACCGTCTGTTGCATACCGTCTGTCTCACACCGTCTGTCTCAGACCGTCTGTCTTAGATCGTCTGTCTCGGACCGTCTGTAGCGGACCGTGTGTCTCGGACCGTCTGTCTCGGACCGTCTGTCCCGGACCGTCTGTCTCGGACCGTCAGACTCGGACCGTCTGTCTGAGACCGTCTGTCTCATACCGTCTGTCTCACACCGTCTGTCTCAGGCCGTCTGCATCAGACCGTCTATCTCATCCCGTCGGTCTCAGACCGTCTGTCTCAGACCAGCTGTCTCAGACCGTCTGTTTCATACCGTCTGTCTCACACCGTCTGTCTCAGGCCGTCTGCATCAGAACGTCTATCTCGTCCCGTCGGTCTCAGGCCGTCTGTCTCAGACCAGCTGTCTCAGACCGTCTGTATCAGACCGTCTGTCTCAGACCGTCTGTCTCAGGCCGTCTGTTTCATACCGTCTGTCTCACACCGTCTGTCTCAGACCAGCTGTCTGAGACCGTCTGTCTCATACCGTCTGTCTCACACCGTCTGTCTCAGGCCGTCTGCATCAGACCGTCTATCTCATCCCGTCGGTCTCAGACCGTCTGTCTCAGACCAGCTGTCTCAGACCGTCTGTTTCATACCGTCTGTCTCACACCGTCTGTCTCAGGCCGTCTGCATCAGAACGTCTATCTCGTCCCGTCGGTCTCAGACCGTCTGTCTCAGAACGTCTATCTCGTCCCGTCGGTCTCAGGCCGTCTGTCTCAGACCGTCTGTCTCAGACCGTCTGTTGCATACCGTCTGTCTCACACCGTCTGTCTCAGACCGTCTGTCTTAGATCGTCTGTCTCGGACCATCTGTAGCGGACCGTGTGTCTCGGACCGTCTGTCTCGGACCGTCTGTCTCGGACCGTCTGTCTCGGACCGTCAGACTCGGACCGTCTGTCTCGGACCGTCTGTCTTGGACCGTCGGTCTCGGACCGTCTGTCTCGGACCGTCTGTCTTGGACCGTCCGTCTCGGACCGTGTGTCTCAGACCGCCTGTCTCAGACCGTCTGTCTCAGGCCGTCTGCTTCATACCGTCTGTCTCAGACCGTCTATCTCGTCCCGTCGGTCTCAGGCCGTCTGTCTCATACCAGCTGTCTCAGACCGTCTGTCTCAGACCGTCTGTTTCATACCGTCTGTCTCACACCGTCTGCCTCAGACCGTCTGTCTCAGACCGTCTCTCTCAGACCGTCTGTCTCAGAACGTCTATCTCGTCCCGTCGGTCTCAGACCGTCTGTCTCAGACCAGTTGTCTCAGACCGTCTGTCTCAGACCGTCTGTCTCAGACCGTCTGTCTCAGACCGTCTATCTCGTCCCGTCTGTCTCGTCCCGTCTGTCTCAGACCGTCTGTCTCAGAACGTCTATCTCGTCCCGTCGGTCTCAGACCGTCTGTCTCAGAACGTCTATCTCGTCCCGTCGGTCTCAGGCCGTCTGTCTCATACCAGCTGTCTCAGACCGTCTGTCTCAGACCGTCTGTTTCATACCGTCTGTCTCACACCGTCTGTCTCAGACCGTCTGTCTTAGACCGTCTGTCTCAGGCCGTCTGATTCATTCCGTCGGTCTCAGACCAGCTGTCTCAGACCGTCTGTTTCATACCGTCTGTCTCACAGCGTCTGTCTCAGGCCGTCTGCCTCAGACCGTCTATCTCGTCCCGTCTGTCTCGTCCCGTCTGTCTCAGACCGTCTGTCTCAGACCGTCTGTCTCAGGCCGTCTGCTTCATACCGTCTGTCTCAGACCGTCTATCTCGTCCCGTCGGTCTTAGACCGTCTGTCTCAGACCAGCTGTCTCAGACCGTCTGTCTCAGACCGTCTATCTCGTCCCGTCTGTCTCAGAACTTCCGTCTCAGACCGTCTGCCACAGACCGTCTGTCTCAGAACGTCTGTCTCAGACCGTGTGTCTCAGACCGTCTGTCTCAGACCGTCTGTTTCATACCGTCTGTCTCACACCGTCTGTCTCAGGCCGTCTGCATCAGACCGTCTATCTCGTCCCGTCGGTCTCAGACCGTCTGTCTCAGACCAGCTGTCTCAGACCGTCTGTCTCAGACCGTCTGTTTCATTCCGTCTGTCTCACACCGTCTGTCTCAGACCCGTCTGTCTTAGACCGTCTGTCTCAGGCCGTCTGTTTCATTCCGTCGGTCTCAGTCCGTCTGTCTCAGACCGTCTATCTCTGCCCGTCTGTCTCTAACCGTCTGTCTCAGACCGTCTGTTTCATACGGTCTATCTCAGCCCGTCTGTTTCATACGGTCTATCTCAGCCCGTCGGCATCAGACCGTCTGTCTCAGTCCGTATGTCTCGGACCGTCTGTCTCGGACCGTCTGCCTCGGACCGTCTCTCTCGGACCGTCTGTCTCAGACCGTCTGTATCAGAACGTCAATCTCGTCCCGTCGGTCTCAGACCGTCAATCTCGTCCCGTCGGTCTCAGACCGTCTGTCTCAGACCAGCTGTCTGAGACCGTCTGTCTCATACCGTCTGTCTCACACCGTCTGTCTCAGGCCGTCTGCATCAGACCGTCTATCTCATCCCGTCGGTCTCAGACCGTCTGTCTCAGACCAGCTGTCTCAGACCGTCTGTTTCATACCGTCTGTCTCACACCGTCTGTCTCAGGCCGTCTGCATCAGAACGTCTATCTCGTCCCGTCGGTCTCAGACCGTCTGTCTCAGAACGTCTATCTCGTCCCGTCGGTCTCAGTCCGTCTGTCTCATACCAGCTGTCTCAGACCGTCTGTCTCAGACCGTCTGTTGCATACCGTCTGTCTCACACCGTCTGTCTCAGACCGTCTGTCTTAGATCGTCTGTCTCGGACCGTCTGTAGCGGACCGTCGGTCTCGGACCGTCTGTCTCGGACCGTCTGTCTTGGACCGTCCGTCTCGGACCGTGTGTCTCAGACCGCCTGTCTCAGACCGTTTGTCTCAGGCCGTCTGCTTCATACCGTCTGTCTCAGACCGTCTATCTCGTCCCGTCGGTCTCAGACCGTCTGTCTCAGACCAGCTGTCTCAGACCGTCTGTCTCAGGCCGTCCGTTTCATTCCGTCGGTCTCAGACCGTCTGTCTCAGACCGTCTATCTCTGCCCGTCTGTCTCAGAACGTCTGTCACAGACCGTCTGTCTCATACCGTCTGTCTCAGACCGTCTGTCACAGACCGTCTGTCTCAAACCGTCTATCTCGTCCCGTCGGTCTCAGACCAGCTGTCTCAGACCGTCTGTCTCAGACCGTCTGTTTCATACCGTCTGTCTCGGACCGTCTGTCTCGGACCGTCTGTCTCGGACCAGCTGTCTCAGACCGTCTGTCTCAGACCGTCGGTCTCAGACCGTCTGTCTCAGACCGTCTATCTCTGCCCGTCGGTCTCAGACCGTCTGCATCAGACCGTCTATCTCATCCCGTCGGTCTCAGACCGTCTGTCTCAGACCAGCTGTCTCAGACCGTCTGTTTCATACCGTCTGTCTCACACCGTCTGTCTCAGGCCGTCTGCATCAGAACGTCTATCTCGTCCCGTCGGTCTCAGACCGTCTGTCTCAGAACGTCTATCTCGTCCCGTCGGTCTCAGGCCGTCTGTCTCATACCAGCTGTCTCAGACCGTCTGTCTCAGACCGTCTGTTGCATACCGTCTGTCTCACACCGTCTGTCTCAGACCGTCTGTCTTAGATCGTCTGTCTCGGACCGTCTGTAGCGGACCGTGTGTCTCGGACCGTCTGTCTCGGACCGTCTGTCTCAGACCGTCTGTCTCAGACCGTCTGTTTCATACCGTCTGTCTCGGACCGTCTGTCTCGGACCGTCTGTCTCGGACCAGCTGTCTCAGACCGTCTGTCTCAGACCGTCGGTCTCAGACCGTCTGTCTCAGACCGTCTATCTCTGCCCGTCTGTCTCAGAACGTCTGTCACAGACCGTCTGTCTCATACCGTCTGTCTCAGACCGTCTGTCACAGACCGTCTGTCTCAAACCGTCTATCTCGTCCCGTCGGTCTCAGACCAGCTGTCTCAGACCGTCTGTCTCAGACCGTCTGTTTCATACCGTCTGTCTCGGACCGTCTGTCTCGGACCGTCTGTCTCGGACCAGCTGTCTCAGACCGTCTGTCTCAGACCGTCGGTCTCAGACCGTCTGTCTCACACCGTCTGTCTCAGGCCGTCTGCATCAGAA
The DNA here is from genome assembly GCA_947623535.1 of Coelioxys conoideus. Classification (NCBI taxonomy): domain Eukaryota; kingdom Metazoa; phylum Arthropoda; class Insecta; order Hymenoptera; family Megachilidae; genus Coelioxys; species Coelioxys conoideus. The sequence continues at coordinate 9,532,787 of CANQJN010000026.1, forward strand.
CGTCTATCTCGTCCCGTCGGTCTCAGACCAGCTGTCTCAGACCGCCTGTCTCAGACCGTCTGTCTCAGGCCGTCTGCTTCATACCGTCTGTCCCAGACCGTCTATCTCGTCCCGTCTGTCTCAGACCGTCTGTATCAGAACGTCTATCTCGTCCCGTCGGTCTCAGACCGTCTGTCTCAGACCAGCTGTCTCAGACCGTCTGTCTCAGGCCGTCCGTTTCATGCCGTCGGTCTGAGACCGTCTTTCTCACACCCTCTATCTCTGCCCGTCTGTCTTAGACCGTCTGTCTCGTCCCGTCGGTCTCAGACCGTCTGTCTCAGACCAGCTGTCTCAGACCGTCTGTCTCAGGCCGTCCGTTTCATGCCGTCGGTCTCAGACCGTCTGTCTCACATCGTCTATCTCTGCCCGTCTGTCTTAGACCGTCTGTCTCAGACCGTCTGTCTCAGACCGTCTGTCTCAGACCGTCTGTTTCATACCGTCTGTCTCACACCGTCTGTCTCAGACCGTCTGTCTTAGACCGTCTGTCTCGGACCGTCTGTCTCAGACCGCCTGTATCAGACCGTCTGTTTCAGGCCGTCTGCTTCATACCGTCTGTCTCAGACCGTCTATCTCGTCCCGTCGGTGTCAGACCGTCTGTCTCAGACCAGCTGTCTCAGACCGTCTGTCTCAGACCGTCGGTCTCAGACCGTCTGTCTCAGACCGTCTGTCTCAAACCGTCTGTCTCAGACCGTCTGTCTCGGACCGTCTGTCTCAGAACGGCTATCTCGTCCCGTCTGTCTCAGAACTTCCGTCTCAGACCGTCTGCCTCAGACCGTCTGTCTCAGAACGTCTGTCTCAGACCGTGTGTCTCAGACCGTCTGTCTCAGGCCGTCTGCCTCAGACCGTCTGTCTCAGACCGTCTCTCTCAGACCGTCTGTCTCAGAAAGTCTATCTCGTCCCGTCGGTCTCAGACCAGATGTCTCAGACCGTCTGTCTCAGACCGTCTATCTCGTCCCGTCTGTCTCAGAACTTCCGTCTCAGACCGTCTGCCTCAGTCCGTCTGTCTCAGAACGTCTGTCACAGACCGTCTGTCTCAGACCGTCTGTCTCAGACCGTCTGTCTGAGACCGTCTCTCTCAGACCGTCTGTCACAGACCGTCTGTTTCATACGTTCTGTCTCACACCGTCTGTCTCAGACCGTCTGTCTTAGACCGTCTGTCTCAGGCCGTCTGATTCATTCCGTCGGTCTCAGACCAGCTGTCTCAGACCGTCTGTTTCATACCGTCTGTCTCACAGCGTCTGTCTCAGGCCGTCTGCCTCAGACCGTCTATCTCGTCCCGTCTGCCTCGTCCCGTCGGTCTCAGGCCGTCTGTCTCAGAACGTCTATCTCGTCCCGTCGGTCACAGACCGTCTGTCTCAGACCGTCTGTCTCAGACCGTCAGTCTCAGACCGTCAGTCTCAGACCGTCTGTCTCAGAGCGTCTGTCTCAGACCGTCTGTCTCAGACCGTCTGTCTCAGACCGTCTGTCTCAAACCGTCTGTCTCAGACCGTCTGTCTCGGACCGTCTGTCTCAGAACGGCTATCTCGTCCCGTCTGTCTCAGAACTTCCGTCTCGGATCGCCTGCCTCAGACCGTCTGTCTCAGAACGTCTGTCTCAGACCGTGTGTCTCAGACCGTCTGTCTCAGGCCGTCTGCCTCAGACCGTCTGTCTCAGACCGTCTCTCTCAGACCGTCTGTCTCAGAACGTCTATCTCGTCCCGTCGGTCTCAGACCGTCTGTCTCAGACCAGTTGTCTCAGACCGTCTGTCTCAGACCGTCTGTCTCAGACCGTCTGTTTCATACCGTCTGTCTCACACCGTCTGTCTCAGACCGTCTGTCTTAGACCGTCTGTCTCAGGCCGTCTGATTCATTCCGTCGGTCTCAGACCAGCTGTATCAGATCGTCTGTTTCATACCGTCTGTCTCACAGCGTCTGTCTCAGGCCGTCTGCCTCAGACCGTCTATCTCGTCCCGTCTGTCTCGTCCCGTCTGTCTCAGACCGTCTGTCTCAGAACGTCTATCTCGTCCCGTCGGTCTCAGACCGTCTGTCTCAGAACGTCTATCTCGTCCCGTCGGTCTCAGGCCGTCTGTCTCATACCAGCTGTCTCAGACCGTCTGTCACAGACCGTCTGTTTCATACCGTCTGTCTCACACCGTCTGTCTCAGACCGTCTGTCTTAGACCGTCTGTCTCAGGCCGTCTGATTCATTCCGTCGGTCTCAGACCAGCTGTCTCAGACCGTCTGTTTCATACCGTCTGTCTCACAGCGTCTGTCTCAGGCCGTCTGCCTCAGACCGTCTATCTTGTCCCGTCTGTCTCGTCCCGTCGGTCTTAGACCGTCTGTCTCAGACCAGCTGTCTCAGACCGTCTGTCTCAGACCGTCTATCTCGTCCCGTCTGTCTCAGAACTTCCGTCTCAGACCGTCTGCCACAGACCGTCTGTCTCAGAACGTCTGTCTCAGACCGTGTGTCTCAGACCGTCTGTCTCAGACCGTCTGTTTCATACCGTCTGTCTCACACCGTCTGTCTCAGGCCGTCTGCATCAGACCGTCTATGTCGTCCCGTCGGTCTCAGACCGTCTGTCTCAGACCAGCTGTCTCAGACCGTCTGTCTCAGACCGTCTGTTTCATTACGTCTGTCTCACACCGTCTGTCTCAGACCGTCTGTCTTAGACCGTCTGTCTCAGGCCGTCTGTTTCATTCCGTCGGTCTCAGTCCGTCTGTCTCAGACCGTCTATCTCTGCCCGTCTGTCTCTAACCGTCTGTCTCAGACCGTCTGTTTCATACGGTCTATCTCAGCCCGTCTGTTTCATACGGTCTATCTCAGCCCGTCGGCATCAGACCGTCTGTCTCAGTCCGTATGTCTCGGACCGTCTGTCTCGGACCGTCTGCCTCGGACCGTCCTCTCTCGGACCGTCTGTCTCAGACCGTCTGTATCAGAACGTCAATCTCGTCCCGTCGGTCTCAGACCGTCAATCTCGTCCCGTCGGTCTCAGACCGTCTGTCTCAGACGAGCTGTCTGAGACCGTCTGTCTCATACCGTCTGTCTCACACCGTCTGTCTCAGGCCGTCTGCATCAGACCGTCTATCTCATCCCGTCGGTCTCAGACCGTGTGTCTCAGACCAGCTGTCTCAGACCGTCTGTTTCATACCGTCTGTCTCACACCGTCTGTCTCAGGCCGTCTGCATCAGAACGTCTATCTCGTCCCGTCGGTCTCAGACCGTCTGTCTCAGAACGTCTATCTCGTCCCGTCAGTCTCAGGCCGTCTGTCTCATACCAGCTGTCTCAGACCGTCTGTCTCAGACCGTCTGTTGCATACCGTCTGTCTCACACCGTCTGTCTCAGACCGTCTGTCTTAGATCGTCTGTCTCGGACCGTCTGTAGCGGACCGTGTGTCTCGGACCGTCTGTCTCGGACCGTCTGTCTCGGACCGTCTGTCTCGGACCGTCAGACTCGGACCGTCTGTCTCGGACCGTCTGTCTTGGACCGTCGGTCTCGGACCGTCTGTCTCGGACCGTCTGTCTTGGACCGTCCGTCTCGGACCGTGTGTCTCAGACCGCCTGTCTCAGACCGTCTGTCTCAGGCCGTCTGCTTCATACCGTCTGTCTCAGACCGTCTGTCTGAGACCGTCTCTCTCAGACCGTCTGTCTCAGACCGTCTGTTTCATACCGTCTGTCTCACACCGTCTGTCTCAGACCGTCTGTCTTAGACCGTCTGTCTCAGGCCGTCTGATTCATTCCGTCGGTCTCAGACCAGCTGTCTCAGACCGTCTGTTTCATACCGTCTGTCTCACAGCGTCTGTCTCAGGCCGTCTGCCTCAGACCGTCTATCTCGTCCCGTCTGTCTCGTCCCGTCGGTCTCAGGCCGTCTGTCTCAGACCAGCTGTCTCAGACCGTCTGTATCAGACCGTCTGTCTCAGACCGTCTATCTCGTCCCGCCTGTCTCAGACCGTCTGTCTCAGACCGTCTGTCTCAGACCGTCTGTCTCAGACCGTCTGTCTCAGACCGTCTGTCTCAGACCGTCTGTCTCAGACCGTCTGTCTCAGACCGTCTGTCTCACACCGTCTGTCTCAGACCGTCTGTCTTAGACCGTCTGTCTTGGACCGTCTGTCTCGGATCGTCTGTCTCGGACCGTCTGTCTCGGACCGTCTGTCTCGGACCGTCTGTCTCGGACCGTCTGTCTCAGACCGCCTGTATCAGACCGTCTGTCTCAGGCCGTCTGCTTCATACCGTCTGTCTCAGACCGTCTATCTCGTCCCGTCGGTCTCAGACCGTCTGTCTCAGACCAGCTGTCTCAGACCGTCTGTCTCAGACCGTCTGTCTCAGACCGTCTGTTTCAGACCGTCTGTCTCAGACCGTCTGTCTCAGGCCGTCTGCCTCAGACCGTCTGTCCCAGACCGTCTATCTCGTCCCGTCTGTCTCAGACCGTCTGTCTCGGACCGTCTGTCTCAGAACGGCTATCTCGTCCCGTCGGTCTCAGACCGTCTGTCTCAGACCAGCTGTCTCACACCGTCTGTCTCAGACCGTCTGTTTTATACCGTCTCTCTCACACCGTCTGTCTCAAACCGTCTGTCTCAGACCGTCTGTCTCAGACCGTCTGTCTGAGACCGTCTCTCTCAGACCGTCTGTCTCAGAACGTCTATCTCGTCCCGTCGGTCTCAGACCGTCTGTCTCAGACCAGCTGCCTCAGACCGTCAGTCTCAGACCGTCTGTCTCAGACCGTCTGTTTCATACCGTCTGCTTCACACCGTCTGTCTCACAGCGTCTGTCTCAGGCCGTCTGCCTCAGACCGTCTATCTCGTCCCGTCTGTCTCGTCCCGTCTGTCTCAGACCGTCTGTCTCAGAACGTCTATCTCGTCCCGTCGGTCTCAGACCGTCTGTCTCAGACCGTCTGTCTCAGACCGTCTGTCTCAGACCGTCAGTCTCAGACCGTCTGTCTCAGACCATCTGTCTCAGAGCGTCTGTCTCAGACCGTCTGTCTCAGACCGTCTGTCTCAGACCGTCTGTCTTAGACCGTCTGTCTGAGACCGTCTGTCTCAGACCGTCTGTCTGAGACCGTCTCTCTCAGACCGTCTGTCTCAGAACGTCTATCTCGTCCCGTCGGTCTCAGACCGTCTGTCTCAGACCAGCTGTCTCAGACCGTCTGTCTCAGACCGTCTGTCTCAGACCGTCTGTTTCAGACCGTCTGTCTCAGACCGTCTGTCTCAGACCAGCTGTCTCAGACCGTCTGTTTCATACCGTCTGTCTCACACCGTCTGTCTCAGGCCGTCTGCATCAGAACGTCTATCTCGTCCCGTCGGTCTCAGACCGTCTGTCTCAGAACGTCTATCTCGTCCCGTCAGTCTCAGGCCGTCTGTCTCATACCAGCTGTCTCAGACCGTCTGTCTCATACCAGCTGTCTCAGACCGTCTGTCTCAGACCGTCTGTTGCATACCGTCTGTCTCACACCGTCTGTCTCAGACCGTCTGTCTTAGATCGTCTGTCTCGGACCGTCTGTAGCGGACCGTGTGTCTCGGACCGTCTGTCTCGGACCTTCTGTCTCGGACCGTCTGTCTCGGACCGTCAGACTCGGACCGTCTGTCTCGGACCGTCTGTCTTGGACCGTCGGTCTCGGACCGTCTGTCTCGGACCGTCTGTCTTGGACCGTCCGTCTCGGACCGTGTGTCTCAGACCGCCTGTCTCAGACCGTCTGTCTCAGGCCGTCTGCTTCATACCGTCTGTCTCAGACCGTCTGTCTGAGACCGTCTCTCTCAGACCGTCTGTCTCAGACCGTCTGTTTCATACCGTCTGTCTCACACCGTCTGTCTCAGACCGTCTGTCTTAGACCGTCTGTCTCAGGCCGTCTGATTCATTCCGTCGGTCTCAGACCAGCTGTCTCAGACCGTCTGTTTCATACCGTCTGTCTCACAGCGTCTGTCTCAGGCCGTCTGCCTCAGACCGTCTATCTCGTCCCGTCTGTCTCGTCCCGTCGGTCTCAGGCCGTCTGTCTCAGACCAGCTGTCTCAGACCGTCTGTATCAGACCGTCTGTCTCAGACCGTCTATCTCGTCCCGTCTGTCTCAGACCGTCTGTCTCAGACCGTCTGTCTCAGACCGTCTGTCTCAGACCGTCTGTCTCAGACCGTCTGTCTCAGACCGTCTGTCTCAGACCGTCTGTCTCACACCGTCTGTCTCAGACCGTCTGTCTTAGACCGTCTGTCTTGGACCGTCTGTCTCGGATCGTCTGTCTCGGACCGTCTGTCTCGGACCGTCTGTCTCGGACCGTCTGTCTCGGACCGTCTGTCTCAGACCGCCTGTATCAGACCGTCTGTCTCAGGCCGTCTGCTTCATACCGTCTGTCTCAGACCGTCTATCTCGTCCCGTCGGTCTCAGACCGTCTGTCTCAGACCAGCTGTCTCAGACCGTCTGTCTCAGACCGTCTGTCTCAGACCGTCTGTTTCAGACCGTCTGTCTCAGACCGTCTGTCTCAGGCCGTCTGCCTCAGACCGTCTGTCCCAGACCGTCTATCTCGTCCCGTCTGTCTCAGACCGTCTGTCTCGGACCGTCTGTCTCAGAACGGCTATCTCGTCCCGTCGGTCTCAGACCGTCTGTCTCAGACCAGCTGTCTCACACCGTCTGTCTCAGACCGTCTGTTTTATACCGTCTCTCTCACACCGTCTGTCTCAGACCGTCTGTCTCAGACCGTCTGTCTCAGACCGTCTGTCTGAGACCGTCTCTCTCAGACCGTCTGTCTCAGAACGTCTATCTCGTCCCGTCGGTCTCAGACCGTCTGTCTCAGACCAGCTGTCTCAGACCGTCAGTCTCAGACCGTCTGTCTCAGACCGTCTGTTTCATACCGTCTGCTTCACACCGTCTGTCTCACAGCGTCTGTCTCAGGCCGTCTGCCTCAGACCGTCTATCTCGTCCCGTCTGTCTCGTCCCGTCTGTCTCAGACCGTCTGTCTCAGAACGTCTATCTCGTCCCGTCGGTCTCAGACCGTCTGTCTCAGACCGTCTGTCTCAGACCGTCTGTCTCAGACCGTCAGTCTCAGACCGTCTGTCTCAGACCATCTGTCTCAGAGCGTCTGTCTCAGACCGTCTGTCTCAGACCGTCTGTCTCAGACCGTCTGTCTTAGACCGTCTGTCTGAGACCGTCTGTCTCAGACCGTCTGTCTGAGACCGTCTCTCTCAGACCGTCTGTCTCAGAACGTCTATCTCGTCCCGTCGGTCTCAGACCGTCTGTCTCAGACCAGCTGTCTCAGACCGTCTGTCTCAGACCGTCTGTCTCAGACCGTCTGTCTCAGGCCGTCTGCTTCATACCGTCTGTCTCAGACCGTCTATCTCGTCCCGTCGGTCTTAGACCGTCTGTCTCAGACCAGCTGTCTCAGACCGTCTGTCTCAGACCGTCTATCTCGTCCCGTCTGTCTCAGAACTTCCGTCTCAGACCGTCTGCCACAGACCGTCTGTCTCAGAACGTCTGTCTCAGACCGTGTGTCTCAGACCGTCTGTCTCAGACCGTCTGTTTCATACCGTCTGTCTCACACCGTCTGTCTCAGGCCGTCTGCATCAGACCGTCTATCTCGTCCCGTCGGTCTCAGACCGTCTGTCTCAGACCAGCTGTCTCAGACCGTCTGTCTCAGACCGTCTGTTTCATTCCGTCTGTCTCACACCGTCTGTCTCAGACCGTCTGTCTTAGACCGTCTGTCTCAGGCCGTCTGTTTCATTCCGTCGGTCTCAGTCCGTCTGTCTCAGACCGTCTATCTCTGCCCGTCTGTCTCTAACCGTCTGTCTCAGACCGTCTGTTTCATACGGTCTATCTCAGCCCGTCTGTTTCATACGGTCTATCTCAGCCCGTCGGCATCAGACCGTCTGTCTCAGTCCGTATGTCTCGGACCGTCTGTCTCGGACCGTCTGCCTCGGACCGTCTCTCTCGGACCGTCTGTCTCAGACCGTCTGTATCAGAACGTCAATCTCGTCCCGTCGGTCTCAGACCGTCAATCTCGTCCCGTCGGTCTCAGACCGTCTGTCTCAGACCAGCTGTCTGAGACCGTCTGTCTCATACCGTCTGTCTCACACCGTCTGTCTCAGGCCGTCTGCATCAGACCGTCTATCTCATCCCGTCGGTGTCAGACCGTCTGTCTCAGACCAGCTGTCTCAGACCGTCTGTTTCATACCGTCTGTCTCACACCGTCTGTCTCAGGCCGTCTGCATCAGAACGTCTATCTCGTCCCGTCGGTCTCAGACCGTCTGTCTCAGAACGTCTATCTCGTCCCGTCGGTCTCAGGCCGTCTGTCTCATACCAGCTGTCTCAGACCGTCTGTCTCAGACCGTCTGTTGCATACCGTCTGTCTCACACCGTCTGTCTCAGACCGTCTGTCTTAGATCGTCTGTCTCGGACCGTCTGTAGCGGACCGTGTGTCTCGGACCGTCTGTCTCGGACCGTCTGTCTCGGACCGTCTGTCTCGGACCGTCAGACTCGGACCGTCTGTCTCGGACCGTCTGTCTCGGACCGTCGGTCTCGGACCGTCTGTCTCGGACCGTCTGTCTCCGACTGTCTGTCTCGGACCGTCTGTCTCAGACCGCCTGTCTCAGACCGTCTGTCTCAGGCCGTCTGCTTCATACCGTCTGTCTCAGACCGTCTATCTCGTCCCGTCGGTCTCAGACCGTCTGTCTCAGACCAGCTGTCTCAGACCGTCTGTTTCACACCGTCTGTCTCAGACCTTCTGTCATAGACCGTCTGTCTCAGGCCGTCTGTTTCATTCCGTCGATCTCAGACCGTCTGTCTCAGACCGTCTATCTCTGCCCGTCTGTCTCTAACCGTCTGTCTCAGACCGTCTGTTTCATACGGTCCATCTCAGCCCGTCGGCATCAGAGCATCTGTGTCAGTCCGTATGTCTCAGATCCTCTGTCTCGGACCGTCTGTCTCGGACCGTCTGTCTCGGACCGTCGGTCTCGGACCGTCTGTCTCGGACCGTCTGTCTCCGACTGTCTGTCTCGGACCGTCTGTCTCAGACCGCCTGTCTCAGACCGTCTGTCTCAGGCCGTCTGCTTCATACCGTCTGTCTCAGACCGTCTATCTCGTCCCGTCGGTCTCAGACCGTCTGTCTCAGACCAGCTGTCTCAGACCGTCTGTTTCAGACCGTCTGTCTCAGACCGTCTGTCTCAGGCCGTCTGCCTCAGACCGTCTGTCCCAGACCGTCTATCTCGTCCCGTCTGTCTCAGAACGTCTATCTCGTCCTGTCGGTCTCAGACCGTCTGTCTCAGACCAGCTGTCTCAGACCGTCTGTCTCAGACCGTCTGTTTCATACCGTCTGTCTCACACCGTCTGTCTCAGACCGTCTGTCTTAGACCGTCTGTCTCGGACCGTCTGTATCGGACCGTGTGTCTCGGACCGTCTGTCTCGGACCGTCTGTCTCGGACCGTCTGTCTCGGACCGTATGTCGCGTACCGTCTGTCTCGGACCGTCAGTCTCGGACCGTCTGTCTCGGACCGTCTGTCCTGGACCGTCGGTCTCGGACCGTGTGTCTCAGACCGCCTGTCTCAGACCGTCTGTCTCAGGCCGTCTGCTTCATACCCTCTGTCTCAGACCGTCTATCTCGTCCCGTCGGTCTCAGACCGTCTGTCTCAGACCAGCTGTCTCAGACCGTCTGTCTCAGGCCGTCCGTTTCATTCCGTCGGTCTCAGACCGTCTGTCTCAGACCGTCTATCTCTGCCCGTCTGTCTGAGAACGTCTGTCACAGACCGTCTGTCTCATACCGTCTGTCTCAGACCGTCTGTCACAGACCGTCTGTCTCAAACCGTCTATCTCGTCCCGTCGGTCTCAGACCAGCTGTCTCAGACCGTCTGTCTCAGACCGTCTGTTTCATACCGTCTGTCTCGGACCGTCTGTCTCGGACCAGCTGTCTCAGACCGTCTGTCTCAGACCAGCTGTCTCAGACCGTCTGTCTCAGGCCGTCCGTTTCATGCCGTCGGTCTCAGACCGTCTGTCTCACACCGTCTATCTCTGCCCGCCTGTCTTAGACCGTCTGTCACAGACCGTCTGTCTCAGACCGTCTGTCTCATACCGTCTGTCTCAGACCGTCTGTCACAGACCGTCTGTCTCAAACCGTCTATCTCGTCCCGTCGGTCTCAGACCAGCTGTCTCAGACCGTCTGTCTCAGACCGTCTGTTTCATACCGTCTGTCTCACACCGTCTGTCTCAGACCGTCTGTCTTAGACCGTCTGTCTTGGACCGTCTGTCTCGGATCGTCTGTCTCGGACCGTCTGTCTCGGACCGTCTGTCTCGGACCGTCTGTCTCGGACCGTCTGTCTCAGACCAGCTGTCTCAGACCGTCTGTCTCGGACCGTCTGTCTCAGACCGCCTGTATCAGACCGTCTTTCTCAGGCCGTCTGTCTCACACCGTCTGTCTCAGACCGTCTGTCTTAGACCGTCTGTCTCACACCGTCTGTCTCAGACCGTCTGTCTTAGACCGTCCGTCTTGGACCGTCTGTATCGGATCGTCTGTCTCGGACCGTCGGTCTCGGACCGTCTGTCTCAGACCGCCTGTATCAGACCGTCTGTCTCAGGCCGTCCGTTTCATGCTGTCGGTCTCAGACCGTCTGTCTCACACCGTCTATCTCTGCCCGTCTGTCTTACACCGTCTGTCTTAGACCGTCTGTCTCACACCGTCTGTCTCAGACCGTCTGTCTTAGACCGTCTGTCTTGGACCGTCTGTATCGGACCGTCTGTCTCGGACCGTCGGTCTCGGACCGTCTGTCTCAGACCGCCTGTATCAGACCGTCTGTCTCAGGCCGTCTGCTTCATACAGTCTGTCTCAGACCGTCTATCTCGTCCCGTCGGTCTCAGACCGTCTGTCTCAGACCAGCTGTCTCAGACCGTCTGTCTCAGACCGTCTGTCTCAGACCGTCTGTTTCAGACCGTCTGTCTCAGACCGTCTGTCTCAGGCCGTCTGCCTCAGACCGTCTGTCTCAGACCGTCTGTCTCAGACCGTCTGTCTCGGACCGTCTGTCTCAGAACGGCTATCTCCTCCCGTCGGTCTCAGACCGTCTGTCTCGGACCGTCTGTCTCAGAACGGCTATCTCCTCCCGTCGGTCTCAGACCGTCTGTCTCAGACCAGCTGTCTCAGACCGTCTGTCTTAGACCGTCTGTCTTGGACCGTCTGTCTCGGATCGTCTGTCTCGGACCGTCTGTCTCAGACCGTCGGTCTCAGACCGTCTGTCTCAGACCGTCTGTTTCAGACCGTCTGCCTCAGACCGTCTGTCTCAGGCCGTCTGCCTCAGTCCGTCTGTCCCAGACCGTCTGTCTCAGACCGTCTGTCTCGGACCGTCTGTCTCAGAACGGCTATCTCCTCCCGTCGGTCTCAGACCGTCTGTCTCAGACCAGCTGTCTCAGACCGTCTGTCTCAGACCGTCTGTCTCAGACCGTCTGTTTCATACCGTCTCTCTCACACCGTCTGTATCAGACCGTCTGTCTCAGGCCGTCTGCTTCATACCGTCTGTCTCAGACCGTCTATCTCGTCCCGCCGGTCTCAGACCGTCTGTCTCAGACCAGCTGTCTCAGACCGTCTGTCTCAGACCGTCGGTCTCAGACCAGCTGTCTCAGACCGTCTGTCTCGGACCGTCTGTCTCAGACCGCCTGTATCAGACCGTCTGTCTCAGGCCGTCTGTCTCACACCGTCTGTCTCAGACCGTCGGTCTTAGACCGTCTGTCTCACACCGTCTGTCTCAGACCGTCTGTCTTAGACCGTCTGTCTTGGACCATCTGTATCGGATCGTCTGTCTCGGACCGTCGGTCTCGGACCGTCTGTCTCAGACCGCCTGTATCAGACCGTCTGTCTCAGGCCGTCCGTTTCATGCCGTCGGTCTCAGACCGTCTGTCTCACACCGTCTATCTCTGCCCGTCTGTCTTAGACCGTCTGTCACAGACCGTCTGTCTCAGACCGTCTGTCTCACACCGTCTGTCTCAGACCGTCTGTCTTAGACCGTCTGTCTTGGACCGTCTGTCTCGGATCGTCTGTCTCGGACCGTCTGTCTCGGACGTCTGTCTCGGACCGTCTGTCTCGGACCGTCGGTCTCGGACCGTCTGTCTCAGACCGCCTGTATCAGACCGTCTGTCTCAGGCCGTCTGCTTCATACCGTCTGTCTCAGACCGTCTATCTCGTCCCGTCGGTCTCAGACCGTCTGTCTCAGACCAGCTGTCTCAGACCGTCTGTCTCAGACCGTCGGTCTCAGACCGTCTGTCTCAGACCGTCTGTTTCAGACCGTCTGTCTCAGACCGTCTGTCTCAGGCCGTCTGCCTCAGACCGTCTGTCTCGGATCGTCTGTCTCGGACCGTCGGTCTCGGACCGTCTGTCTCAGACCGCCTGTATCAGACCGTCTGTCTCAGGCCGTCCGTTTCATGCCGTCGGTCTCAGACCGTCTGTCTCACACCGTCTATCTCTGCCCGTCTGTCTTAGACCGTCTGTCACAGACCGTCTGTCTCAGACCGTCTGTCTCACACCGTCTGTCTCAGACCGTCTGTCTTAGACCGTCTGTCTTGGACCGTCTGTCTCGGATCGTCTGTCTCGGACCGTCTGTCTCAGACCGTCTGTCTCGGACCGTCTGTCTCAGAACGGCTATCTCCTCCCGTCGGTCTCAGACCGTCTGTCTCAGACCAGCTGTCTCAGACCGTCTGTCTCAGACCGTCTGTTTCATACCGTCTCTCTCACACCGTCTGTATCAGACCGTCTGTCTCAGGCCGTCTGCTTCATACCGTCTGTCTCAGACCGTCTATCTCGTCCCGCCGGTCTCAGACCGTCTGTCTCAGACCGTCTGTCTCGGACCGTCTGTCTCAGAACGGCTATCTCCTCCCGTCGGTCTCAGACCGTTTGTTTCATACCGTCTGTCTCACACCGTCTGTCTCAGACCGTCTGTCTTAGACCGTCTGTCTTGGACCGTCTGTCTCGGATCGTCTGTCTCGGACCGTCTGTCTCGGACCGTCTGTCTCGGACCGTCTGTCTCAGACCAGCTGTCTCAGACCGTCTGTCTCGGACCGCCTGTCTCAGACCGCCTGTATCAGACCGTCTGTCTCAGGCCGTCTGTCTCAGACCGTCTGTCTCAGACCGTCGGTCTCAGACCGTCTGTCTCAGACCGTCTGTTTCAGACCGTCTGCCTCAGACCGTCTGTCTCAGGCCGTCTGCCTCAGACCGTCTGTCCCAGACCGTCTGTCTCAGACTGTCTGTCTCGGGCCGTCTGTCTCAGAACGGCTATCTCGTCCCGTCGGTCTCAGACCGTCTGTCTCAGACCAGCTGTCTCAGACCGTCTGTCTCAGACCGTCTGTTTCATACCGTCTCTCTCACACCGTCTGTCTCAGACCGTCTGTCTTAGACCGTCTGTCTCAGACCGTCTGTCTCACACCGTCTGTCTCAGACCGTCTGTCTTAGACCGTCTGTCTTGGACCGTCTGTATCGGATCGTCTGTCTCGGACCGTCGGTCTCGGACCGTCTGTCTCAGACCGCCTGTATCAGACCGTCTGTCTCAGGCCGTCCGTTTCATGCCGTCGGTCTCAGACCGTCTGTCTCACACCGTCTATCTCTGCCCGTCTGTCTTAGACCGTCTGTCACAGACCGTCTGTCTCAGACCGTCTGTCTCACACCGTCTGTCTCAGACCGTCTGTCTTAGACCGTCTGTCTTGGACCGTCTGTCTCGGATCGTCTGTCTCGGACCGTCTGTCTCGGACCGTCTGTCTCGGACCGTCTGTCTCGGACCGTCGGTCTCGGACCGTCCGTCTCAGACCGCCTGTATCAGACCGTCTGTCTCAGGCCATCTGCTTCATACCGTCTGTCTCAGACCGTCTATCTCGTCCCGTCGGTCTCAGACCGTCTGTCTCAGACCAGCTGTCTCAGACCGTCTCTCTCAGACCGTCTGTCTCAGAACGTCTATCTCGTCCCGTCGGTCTCAGATCGTCTGTCTCAGACCAGCTGTCTCAGACCGTCTGTCTCAGACCGTCTGTCTCAGACCGTCTGTTTCATACCGTCTGTCTCACACCGTCTGTCTCAGGCCGTCTGCCTCAGACCGTCTATCTCGTCCCGTCTGTCTCGTCCCGTCTGTCTCAGACCGTCTGTATCAGACCGTCTGTCTCAGGCCGTCCGTTTCATGCCGTCGGTCTCAGACCGTCTGTCTCACACCGTCTATCTCTGCCCGTCTGTCTTAGACCGTCTGTCACAGACCGTCTGTCTCAGACCGTCTGTCTCACACCGTCTGACTCAGACCGTCTGTCTTAGACCGTCTGTCTTGGACCGTCTGTCTCGGATCGTCTGTCTCGGACCGTCTGTCTCGGACCGTCTGTCTCGGACCGTCGGTCTCGGACCGTCTGTCTCAGACCGCCTGTATCAGACCGTCTGTCTCAGGCCGTCTGCTTCATACCGTCTGTCTCAGACCGTCTATCTCGTCCCGTCGGTCTCAGACCGTCTGTCTCAGACCAGCTGTCTCAGACCGTCTGTCTCAGACCGTCGGTCTCAGACCGTCGGTCTCAGACCGTCTGTCTCAGACCGTCTGTTTCAGACCGTCTGCCTCAGACCGTCTGTCTCAGGCCGTCTGCCTCAGACCGTCTGTCCCAGACCGTCTGTCTCAGACCGTCTGTCTCGGACCGTCTGTCTCAGAACGGCTATCTCGTCCCGTCGGTCTCAGACCGTCTGTCTCAGACCAGCTGTCTCAGACCGTCTGTCTCAGACCGTCTGTCTCAGACCGTCTGTCTCAGACTGTCTGTCTCAGACCGTCTGCCTCAGACCGTCTGTCGCAGAACTTCTCTCTCAGACCGTCAGTCTCAGAACCTCTATCTCGTCCCGTCGGTCTCAGATCGTCTGTCTCAGACCAGCTGTCTCAGACCGTCTGTCTCAGACCGTCTGTCTCAGACCGTCTGTTTCATACCGTCTGTCTCACACCGTCTGTCTCAGGCCGTCTGCCTCAGACCGTCTATCTCGTCCCGTCTGTCTCGTCCCGTCTGTCTCAGACCGTCTGTATCAGACCGTCTGTCTCAGGCCGTCCGTTTCATGCCGTCGGTCTCAGACCGTCTGTCTCACACCGTCTATCTCTGCCCGTCTGTCTTAGACCGTCTGTCACAGACCGTCTGTCTCAGACCGTCTGTCTCACACCGTCTGACTCAGACCGTCTGTCTTAGACCGTCTGTCTTGGACCGTCTGTCTCGGATCGTCTGTCTCGGACCGTCTGTCTCGGACCGTCTGTCTCGGACCGTCTGTCTCGGACCGTCGGTCTCGGACCGTCTGTCTCAGACCGCCTGTATCAGACCGTCTGTCTCAGGCCGTCTGCTTCATACCGTCTGTCTCAGACCGTCTATCTCGTCCCGTCGGTCTCAGACCGTCTGTCTCAGACCAGCTGTCTCAGACCGTCTGTCTCAGACCGTCGGTCTCAGACCGTCTGTCTCAGACCGTCTGTTTCAGACCGTCTGTCTCAGACCGTCTGTCTCAGGCCGTCTGCCTCAGACCGTCTGTCTCGGATCGTCTGTCTCGGACCGTCGGTCTCGGACCGTCTGTCTCAGACCGCCTGTATCAGACCGTCTGTCTCAGGCCGTCCGTTTCATGCCGTCGGTCTCAGACCGTCTGTCTCACACCGTCTATCTCTGCCCGTCTGTCTTAGACCGTCTGTCACAGACCGTCTGTCTCAGACCGTCTGTCTCACACCGTCTGTCTCAGACCGTCTGTCTTAGACCGTCTGTCTTGGACCGTCTGTCTCGGATCGTCTGTCTCGGACCGTCTGTCTCGGACCGTCTGTCTCGGACCGTCTGTCTCGGACCGTCGGTCTCGGACCGTCTGTCTCAGACCGCCTGTATCAGACCGTCTGTCTCAGGCCGTCTGCTTCATACCGTCTGTCTCAGACCGTCTATCTCGTCCCGTCGGTCTCAGACCGTCTGTCTCAGACCAGCTGTCTCAGACCGTCTGTCTCAGACCGTCGGTCTCAGACCGTCTGTCTCAGACCGTCTGTTTCAGACCGTCTGCCTCAGACCGTCTGTCTCAGGCCGTCTGCCTCAGACCGTCTGTCCCAGACCGTCTGTCTCAGACCGTCTGTCTCGGACCGTCTGTCTCAGAACGGCTATCTCCTCCCGTCGGTCTCAGACCGTTTGTTTCATACCGTCTGTCTCACACCGTCTGTCTCAGACCGTCTGTCTTAGACCGTCTGTCTTGGACCGTCTGTCTCGGATCGTCTGTCTCGGACCGTCTGTCTCGGACCGTCTGTCTCGGACCGTCTGTCTCAGACCAGCTGTCTCAGACCGTCTGTCTCGGACCGTCTGTCTCAGACCGCCTGTATCAGACCGTCTGTCTCAGGCCGTCTGTCTCAGACCGTCTGTCTCAGACCGTCGGTCTCAGACCGTCTGTCTCAGACCGTCTGTTTCAGACCGTCTGCCTCAGACCGTCTGTCTCAGGCCGTCTGCCTCAGACCGTCTGTCCCAGACCGTCTGTCTCAGACTGTCTGTCTCGGGCCGTCTGTCTCAGAACGGCTATCTCGTCCCGTCGGTCTCAGACCGTCTGTCTCAGACCAGCTGTCTCAGACCGTCTGTCTCAGACCGTCTGTTTCATACCGTCTCTCTCACACCGTCTGTCTCAGACCGTCTGTCTTAGACCGTCTGTCTCAGACCGTCTGTCTCAGACTGTCTGTCTCAGACCGTCTGTCTCAGGCCGTCTGCCTCAGACCGTCTATCTCGTCCCGTCTGTCTCGCCCCGTCTGTCTCAGGAAGTCTGTCTCAGGCCGTCTGCCTCAGACCGTCTGTCTCAGGCCGCCTATCTCAGTCCGTCTGTCTCAGGCCGCCTGTCTCAGACCGTCTGTCTCAGACCGTCTGTCTCAGACCGTCTGTCTCAGACCGTCTGTCTCAGACCGTCTGTCTCAGACCGTCTGCCTCAGACCGTCTGTCGCAGAACGTCTCTCTCAGACCGTCTGTCTCAGAACGTCTATCTCGTCCCGTCGGTCTCAGATCGTCTGTCTCAGACCAGCTGTCTCAGACCGTCTGTCTCAGACCGTCTGTCTCAGACCGTCTGTTTCATACCGTCTGTCTCACACCGTCTGTCTCAGGCCGTCTGCCTCAGACCGCCTATCTCGTCCCGTCTGTCTCGTCCCGTCTGTCTCAGACCGTCTGTATCAGACCGTCTGTCTCAGGCCGTCCGTTTCATGCCGTCGGTCTCAGACCGTCTGTCTCACACCGTCTATCTCTGCCCGTCTGTCTTAGACCGTCTGTCACAGACCGTCTGTCTCAGACCGTCTGTCTCACACCGTCTGTCTCAGACCGTCTGTCTTAGACCGTCTGTCTTGGACCGTCTGTCTCGGATCGTCTGTCTCGGACCGTCTGTCTCGGACCGTCTGTCTCGGACCGTCTGTCTCGGACCGTCGGTCTCGGACCGTCTGTCTCAGACCGCCTGTATCAGACCGTCTGTCTCAGGCCGTCTGCTTCATACCGTCTGTCTCAGACCGTCTATCTCGTCCCGTCGGTCTCAGACCGTCTGTCTCAGACCAGCTGTCTCAGACCGTCTGTCTCAGACCGTCGGTCTCAGACCGTCTGTCTCAGACCGTCTGTTTCAGACCGTCTGCCTCAGACCGTCTGTCTCAGGACGTCTGCCTCAGACCGTCTGTCCCAGACCGTCTGTCTCAGACCGTCTGTCTCGGACCGTCTGTCTCAGAACGGCTATCTCCTCCCGTCGGTCTCAGACCGTCTGTCTCAGACCAGCTGTCTCAGACCGTCTGTCTCAGACCGTCTGTTTCATACCGTCTCTCTCACACCGTCTGTCTCAGACCGTCTGTCTTAGACCGTCTGTCTCAGACCGTCTGTCTCAGACCGTCTGTCTCAGACCGTCTGTCTCAGACCGTCTGTCTCAGACCGTCTGTCTCAGGCCGTCTGCCTCAGACCGTCTATCTCGTCCCGTCTGTCTCGCCCCGTCTGTCTCAGGAAGTCTGTCTCAGGCTGTCTGCCTCAGACCGTCTGTCTCAGGCCGTCTGTCTCAGTCCGTCTGTCTCAGACCGTCTGTCTCAGACCGTCTGTCTCAGACCGTCTGTCTCAGACCGTCTGTCTCAGACCGTCTGTTTCATACCGTCTGTCTCACACCGTCTGTCTCAGACCGTCTGTCTTAGACCGTCTGTCTTGGACCGTCTGTCTCGGATCGTCTGTCTCGGACCGTCTGTCTCGGACCGTCTGTCTCGGACCGTCTGTCTCAGACCAGCTGTCTCAGACCGTCTGTCTCGGACCGTCTGTCTCAGACCGCCTGTATCAGACCGTCTGTCTCAGGCCGTCTGTCTCAGACCGTCTGTCTCAGACCGTCGGTCTCAGACCGTCTGTCTCAGACCGTCTGTTTCAGACCGTCTGCCTCAGACCGTCTGTCTCAGGCCGTCTGCCTCAGACCGTCTGTCCCAGACCGTCTGTCTCAGACTGTCTGTCTCGGGCCGTCTGTCTCAGAACGGCTATCTCGTCCCGTCGGTCTCAGACCGTCTGTCTCAGACCAGCTGTCTCAGACCGTCTGTCTCAGACCGTCTGTTTCATACCGTCTCTCTCACACCGTCTGTCTCAGACCGTCTGTCTTAGACCGTCTGTCTCAGACCGTCTGTCTCAGACCGTCTGTCTCAGACCGTCTGTCTCAGGCCGTCTGCCTCAGACCGTCTATCTCGTCCCGTCTGTCTCGCCCCGCCTGTCTCGCCCCGTCTGTCTCAGGAAGTCTGTCTCAGGCCGTCTGCCTCAGACCGTCTGTCTCAGGCCGCCTGTCTCAGTCCGTCTGTCTCAGGCCGCCTGTCTCAGACCGTCTGTCTCAGACCGTCTGTCTCAGACCGTCTGTCTCAGACCGTCTGTCTCAGACCGTCTGTCTCAGACCGTCTGCCTCAGACCGTCTGTCGCAGAACGTCTCTCTCAGACCGTCTGTCTCAGAACGTCTATCTCGTCCCGTCGGTCTCAGATCGTCTGTCTCAGACCAGCTGTCTCAGACCGTCTGTCTCAGACCGTCTGTCTCAGACCGTCTGTTTCATACCGTCTGTCTCACACCGTCTGTCTCAGGCCGTCTGCCTCAGACCGTCTATCTCGTCCCGTCTGTCTCGTCCCGTCTGTCTCAGACCGTCTGTATCAGACCGTCTGTCTCAGGCCGTCCGTTTCATGCCGTCGGTCTCAGACCGTCTGTCTCACACCGTCTGTCTCTGCCCGTCTGTCTTAGACCGTCTGTCACAGACCGTCTGTCTCAGACCGTCTGTCTCACACCGTCTGTCTCGGACCGTCTGTCTCGGACCGTCGGTCTCGGACCGTCTGTCTCAGACCGCCTGTATCAGACCGTCTGTCTCAGGCCGTCTGCTTCATACCGTCTGTCTCAGACCGTCTATCTCGTCCCGTCGGTCTCAGACCGTCTGTCTCAGACCAGCTGTCTCAGACCGTCTGTCTCAGACCGTCGGTCTCAGACCGTCTGTCTCAGACCGTCTGTTTCAGACCGTCTGCCTCAGACCGTCTGTCTCAGGACGTCTGCCTCAGACCGTCTGTCCCAGACCGTCTGTCTCAGACCGTCTGTCTCGGACCGTCTGTCTCAGAACGGCTATCTCCTCCCGTCGGTCTCAGACCGTCTGTCTCAGACCAGCTGTCTCAGACCGTCTGTCTCAGACCGTCTGTTTCATACCGTCTCTCTCACACCGTCTGTCTCAGACCGTCTGTCTTAGACCGTCTGTCTCAGACCGTCTGTCTCAGACCGTCTGTCTCAGACCGTCTGTCTCAGACCGTCTGTCTCAGGCCGTCTGCCTCAGACCGTCTATCTCGTCCCGTCTGTCTCGCCCCGTCTGTCTCAGGAAGTCTGTCTCAGGCCGTCTGCCTCAGACCGTCTGTCTCAGGCCGTCTGTCTCAGTCCGTCTGTCTCAGACCGTCTGTTTCATACCGTCTGTCTCACACCGTCTGTCTCAGACCGTCTGTCTTAGACCGTCTGTCTTGGACCGTCTGTCTCGGATCGTCTGTCTCGGACCGTCTGTCTCGGACCGTCTGTCTCGGACCGTCTGTCTCAGACCAGCTGTCTCAGACCGTCTGTCTCGGACCGTCTGTCTCAGACCGCCTGTATCAGACCGTCTGTCTCAGGCCGTCTGTCTCACACCGTCTGTCTCAGACCGTCTGTCTTAGACCGTCTGTCTCACACCGTCTGTCTCAGACCGTCTGCCTTAGACCGTCTGTCTTGGACCGTCTGTCTCGGATCGTCTGTCTCGGACCGTCGGTCTCGGACCGTCTGTCTCGGACCGTCTGTCTCGGACCGTCTGTCTCGGACCGTCTGTCTCGGACCGTCTGTCTCAGACCGCCTGTATCAGACCGTCTGTCTCAGGCCGTCTGCTTCATACCGTCTGTCTCAGACCGTCTATCTCGTCCCGTCGGTCTCAGACCGTCTGTCTCAGACCAGCTGTCTCAGACCGTCTGTCTCAGACCGTCGGTCTCAGACCGTCGGTCTCAGACCGTCTGTCTCAGACCGTCGGTCTCAGACCGTCGGTCTCAGACCGTCTGTCTCAGACCGTCTGTTTCAGACCGTCTGCCTCAGACCGTCTGTCTCAGGCCGTCTGCCTCAGACCGTCTGTCCCAGACCGTCTGTCTCAGACCGTCTGTCTCGGACCGTCTGTCTCAGAACGGCTATCTCCTCCCGTCGGTCTCAGACCGTCTGTCTCAGACCAGCTGTCTCAGACCGTCTGTCTCAGACCGTCTGTCTCAGACCGTCTGTTTCATACCGTCTCTCTCACACCGTCTGTCTCAGACCGTCTGTCTTAGACCGTCTGTCTCAGACCGTCTGTCTCAGACCGTCTGTCTCAGACCGTCTGTCTCAGGCCGTCTGCCTCAGACCGTCTATCTCGTCCCGTCTGTCTCGCCCCGTCTGTCTCAGTCCGTCTGTCTCAGACCGTCTGTCTCAGACCGTCTGTCTCAGGCCGTCCGTTTCATGCCGTCGGTCTCAGACCGTCTGTCTCACACCGTCTATCTCTGCCCGTCTGTCTTAGACCGTCTGTCTCACACCGTCTGTCTCAGACCGTCTGTCTTAGACCGTCTGTCTTGGACCGTCTGTCTCGGATCGTCTGTCTCGGACCGTCGGTCTCGGACCGTCTGTCTCAGACCGCCTGTATCAGACCGTCTGTCTCAGGCCGTCCGTTTCATGCCGTCGGTCTCAGACCGTCTGTCTCACACCGTCTATCTCTGCCCGTCTGTCTTAGACCGTCTGTCACAGACCGTCTGTCTCAGACCGTCTGTCTCACACCGTCTGTCTCAGACCGTCTGTCTTATACCGTCTGTCTTGGACCGTCTGTCTCGGATCGTCTGTCTCGGACCGTCTGTCTCGGACCGTCTGTCTCGGACCGTCTGTCTCGGACCGTCGGTCTCGGACCGTCTGTCTCAGACCGCCTGTATCAGACCGTCTGTCTCAGGCCGTCTGCTTCATACCGTCTGTCTCAGACCGTCTATCTCGTCCCGTCGGTCTCAGACCGTCTGTCTCAGACCAGCTGTCTCAGACCGTCTGTCTCAGACCGTCGGTCTCAGACCGTCTGTCCCAGACGGTCTGTTTCAGACCGTCTGCCTCAGACCGTCTGTCTCAGGCCGTCTGCCTCAGACCGTCTGTCCCAGACCGTCTGTCTCAGACCGTCTGTCTCGGACCGTCTGTCTCAGAACGGCTATCTCGTCCCGTCGGTCTCAGACCGTCTGTCTCAGACCAGCTGTCTCAGACCGTCTGTCTCAGACCGTCTGTTTCATACCGTGTCTCTCACACCGTCTGTCTCAGACCGTCTGTCTTAGACCGTCTGTCTCAGACCGTCTGTCTCAGACCGTCTGTCTCAGGCCGTCTGCCTCAGACCGTCTGTCCCAGACCGTCTGTCGCAGAACGTCTCTCTCAGACCGTCTGTCTCAGAACGTCTATCTCGTCCCGTCGGTCTCAGATCGTCTGTCTCAGACCAGCTGTCTCAGACCGTCTGTCTCAGACCGTCTGTCTCAGACCGTCTGTTTCATACCGTCTGTCTCACACCGTCTGTCTCAGACCGTCTGTCTTAGACCGTCTGTCTCAGACCGTCTGTCTCAGACCGTCTGTCTCAGACCGTCTGTCTCAGACCGTCTGTCTCAGACCGTCTGTCTCAGACCGTCTGTCTCAGGCCGTCTGCCTCAGACCGTCTATCTCGTCCCGTCTGTCTCGCCCCGTCTGTCTCAGGAAGTCTGTATCAGGCCGTCTGCCTCAGACCGTCTGTCTCAGGCCGTCTGTCTCAGTCCGTCTGTCTCAGACCGTCTGTCTCAGACCGTCTGTCTCAGACCGTCTGTCTCAGACCGTCTGTCTTAGACCGTCTGTCTCAGACCGTCTGTCTCAGACCGTCTGTCTCAGACCGTCTGTCTCAGGCCGTCTGCCTCAGACCGTCTATCTCGTCCCGTCTGTCTCGCCCCGCCTGTCTCGCCCCGTCTGTCTCAGGAAGTCTGTCTCAGGCCGTCTGCCTCAGACCGTCTGTCTCAGGCCGCCTGTCTCAGTCCGTCTGTCTCAGGCCGCCTGTCTCAGACCGTCTGTCTCAGACCGTCTGTCTCAGACCGTCTGTCTCAGACCGTCTGTCTCAGACCGTCTGTCTCAGACCGTCTGCCTCAGACCGTCTGTCGCAGAACGTCTCTCTCAGACCGTCTGTCTCAGAACGTCTATCTCGTCCCGTCGGTCTCAGATCGTCTGTCTCAGACCAGCTGTCTCAGACCGTCTGTCTCAGACCGTCTGTCTCAGACCGACTGTTTCATACCGTCTGTCTCACACCGTCTGTCTCAGGCCGTCTGCCTCAGACCGTCTATCTCGTCCCGTCTGTCTCGTCCCGTCTGTCTCAGACCGTCTGTATCAGACCGTCTGTCTCAGGCCGTCCGTTTCATGCCGTCGGTCTCAGACCGTCTGTCTCACACCGTCTGTCTCTGCCCGTCTGTCTTAGACCGTCTGTCACAGACCGTCTGTCTCAGACCGTCTGTCTCACACCGTCTGTCTCAGACCGTCTGTCTTAGACCGTCTGTCTTGGACCGTCTGTCTCGGATCGTCTGTCTCGGACCGTCTGTCTCGGACCGTCTGTCTCGGACCGTCTGTCTCGGACCGTCGGTCTCGGACCGTCTGTCTCAGACCGCCTGTATCAGACCGTCTGTCTCAGGCCGTCTGCTTCATACCGTCTGTCTCAGACCGTCTATCTCGTCCCGTCGGTCTCAGACCGTCTGTCTCAGACCGTCTGTTTCAGACCGTCTGCCTCAGACCGTCTGTCTCAGGACGTCTGCCTCAGACCGTCTGTCCCAGACCGTCTGTCTCAGACCGTCTGTCTCGGACCGTCTGTCTCAGAACGGCTATCTCCTCCCGTCGGTCTCAGACCGTCTGTCTCAGACCAGCTGTCTCAGACCGTCTGTCTCAGACCGTCTGTTTCATACCGTCTCTCTCACACCGTCTGTCTCAGACCGTCTGTCTTAGACCGTCTGTCTCAGACCGTCTGTCTCAGACCGTCTGTCTCAGACCGTCTGTCTCAGACCGTCTGTCTCAGGCCGTCTGCCTCAGACCGTCTATCTCGTCCCGTCTGTCTCGCCCCGTCTGTCTCAGGAAGTCTGTCTCAGGCCGTCTGCCTCAGACCGTCTGTCTCAGGCCGTCTGTCTCAGTCCGTCTGTCTCACACCGTCTATCTCTGCCCGTCTGTCTTAGACCGTCTGTCACAGACCGTCTGTCTCAGACCGTCTGTCTCACACCGTCTGTCTCAGACCGTCTGTCTTAGACCGTCTGTCTTGGACCGTCTGTCTCGGATCGTCTGTCTCGGACCGTCTGTCTCGGACCGTCTGTCTCGGACCGTCTGTCTCGGACCGTCGGTCTCGGACCGTCTGTCTCAGACCGCCTGTATCAGACCGTCTGTCTCAGGCCGTCTGCTTCATACCGTCTGTCTCAGACCGTCTATCTCGTCCCGTCGGTCTCAGACCGTCTGTCTCAGACCAGCTGTCTCAGACCGTCTGTCTCAGACCGTCGGTCTCAGACCGTCTGTCTCAGACCGTCTGTTTCAGACCGTCTGTCTCAGACCGTCTGTCTCAGGCCGTCTGCCTCAGACCGTCTGTCCCAGACCGTCTGTCTCAGACCGTCTGTCTCGGACCGTCTGTCTCAGAACGGCTATCTCCTCCCGTCGGTCTCAGACCGTCTGTCTCGGACCGTCTGTCTTAGAACGGCTATCTCCTCCCGTCGGTCTCAGACCGTCTGTTTCATACCGTCTGTCTCAGACCGTCTGTCTCAGACCGTCTGCCTCAGACCGTCTGTCACAGACCGTCTGTCTCAGACCGTCTATCTCGTCCCGTCGGTCTCAGACCGTCTGTCTCAGACCGTCTGTCTCAGGCCGTCTGCCTCAGACCGTCTATCTCGTCCCGTCTGTCTCGCCCCGTCTGTCTCAGGAAGTCTGTCTCAGGCCGTCTGCCTCAGACCGTCTGTCTCAGGCCGTCTGTCTCAGTCCGTCTGTCTCAGGCCGTCTGTCTCAGACCGTCTGTCTCAGACCGTCTGTCTCAGACCGTCTGTCTCAGACCGTCTGTCTCAGACCGTCTGTCTCAGACCGTCTGCCTCAGACCGTCTGTCGCAGAACGTCTCTCTCAGACCGTCTGTCTCAGAACGTCTATCTCGTCCCGTCGGTCTCAGATCGTCTGTCTCAGACCAGCTGTCTCAGACCGTCTGTCTCAGACCGTCTGTCTCAGACCGTCTGTTTCATACCGTCTGTCTCACACCGTCTGTCTCAGGCCGTCCGTTTCATGCCGTCGGTCTCAGACCGTCTGTCTCACACCGTCTATCTCTGCCCGTCTGTCTTAGACCGTCTGTCACAGACCGTCTGTCTCAGACCGTCTGTCTCACACCGTCTGTCTCAGACCGTCTGTCTTAGACCGTCTGTCTTGGACCGTCTGTCTCGGATCGTCTGTCTCGGACCGTCTGTCTCGGACCGTCGGTCTCGGACCGTCTGTCTCAGACCGCCTGTATCAGACCGTCTGTCTCAGGCCGTCTGCTTCATACCGTCTGTGTCAGACCGTCTATCTCGTCCCGTCGGTCTCAGACCGTCTGTCTCAGACCAGCTGTCTCAGACCGTCTGTCTCAGACCGTCGGTCTCAGACCGTCTGTCTCAAACCGTCGGTCTCAGACCGTCTGTCTCAGACCGTCTGTTTCAGACCATCTGCCTCAGACCGTCTGTCTCAGGCCGTCTGCCTCAGACCGTCTGTCTCGGACCGTCTGTCTCAGAACGGCTATCTCGTCCCGTCGGTCTCAGACCGTCTGTCTCAGACCAGCTGTCTCAGACCGTCTGTCTCAGACCGTCTGTCTCAGACCGTCTGTTTCATACCGTCTCTCTCACACCGTCTGCCTCAGACCGTCTGTCTTAGACCGTCTGTCTCAGACCGTCTGTCTCAGACCGTCTGTCTCAGACCGTCTGTCTCAGGCCGTCTGCCTCAGACCGTCTATCTCGTCCCGTCTGTCTCGCCCCGTCTGTCTCAGGAAGTCTGTCTCAGGCCGTCTGCCTCAGACCGTCTGTCTCAGGCCGTCTGTCTCAGTCCGTCTGTCTCAGGCCGTCTGTCTCAGACCGTCTGTCTCAGACCGTCTGTCTCAGACCGTCTGTCTCAGACCGTCTGTCTCAGACCGTCTGTCTCAGACCGTCTGCCTCAGACCGTCTGTCGCAGAACGTCTCTCTCAGACCGTCTGTCTCAGAACGTCTATCTCGTCCCGTCGGTCTCAGATCGTCTGTCTCAGACCAGCTGTCTCAGACCGTCTGTCTCGGACCGTCTGTCTCGGACCGTCGGTCTCGGACCGTCTGTCTCAGACCGCCTGTATCAGACCGTCTGTTTCATACCGTCTGTCTCACACCGTCTGTCTCAGACCGTCTGTCTTAGACCGTCTGTCTCATAAAGGTCTGTCTCAGGCCGTCTGCCTCAGACCGTCTATCTCGTCCCGTCTGTCTCGTCCCGTCTGTCTCAAACCGTCTGTCTCAGAAGGTCTATCTCGTCCCGTCGGTCTCAGACCGTCTGTCTCAGACCGTCTGTCTCAGACCGTCAGTCTCAGACCGTCTGTCTCAGACCATCTGTCTCAGAGCGTCTGTCTCAGACCGTCTGTCTCAGACCGTCTGTCTCAGGCCGTCTGCCTCAGACCGTCTGTCTCAGACCGTCGGTCTCAGACCGTCTGTCTCAGGCCGTCCGTTTCATGCCGTCGGTCTCAGACCGTCTGTCTCACACCGTCTATCTCTGCCCGTCTGTCTTAGACCGTCTGTCACAGACCGTCTGTCTCAGACCGTCTGTCTCACACCGTCTGTCTCAGACCGTCTGTCTTAGACCGTCTGTCTTGGACCGTCTGTCTCGGATCGTCTGTCTCGGCCCGTCTGTCTCGGACCGTCGGTCTCGGACCGTCTGTCTCAGACCGCCTGTATCAGACCGTCTGTCTCAGGCCGTCTGCTTCATACCGTCTTTCTCAGACCGTCTATCTCGTCCCGTCGGTCTCAGACCGTCTGTCTCAGACCAGCTGTCTCAGACCGTCTGTCTCAGACCGTCGGTCTCAGACCGTCTGTCTCAAACCGTCGGTCTCAGACCATCTGCCTCAGACCGTCTGTCTCAGGCCGTCTGCCTCAGACCGTCTGTCTCGGACCGTCTGTCTCAGAACGGCTATCTCGTCCCGTCGGTCTCAGACCGTCTGTCTCAGACCAGCTGTCTCAGACCGTCTGTCTCAGACCGTCTGTTTCATACCGTCTCTCTCACACCGTCTGCCTCAGACCGTCTGTCTTAGACCGTCTGTCTCAGACCGTCTGTCTCAGACCGTCTGTCTCAGACCGTCTGTCTCAGGCCGTCTGCCTCAGACCGTCTATCTCGTCCCGTCTGTCTCGCCCCGTCTGTCTCAGGAAGTCTGTCTCAGGCCGTCTGCCTCAGACCGTCTGTCTCAGGCCGTCTGTCTCAGTCCGTCTGTCTCAGGCCGTCTGTCTCAGACCGTCTGTCTCAGACCGTCTGTCTCAGACCGTCTGTCTCAGACCGTCTGTCTCAGACCGTCTGTCTCAGACCGTCTGCCTCAGACCGTCTGTCGCAGAACGTCTCTCTCAGACCGTCTGTCTCAGAACGTCTATCTCGTCCCGTCGGTCTCAGATCGTCTGTCTCAGACCAGCTGTCTCAGACCGTCTGTCTCAGACCGTCTGTCTCAGACCGTCTGTTTCATACCGTCTGTCTCACACCGTCTGTCTCAGGCCGTCTGCCTCAGACCGTCTATCTCGTCCCGTCTGTCTCGTCCCGTCTGTCTCAAACCGTCTGTCTCAGAAGGTCTATCTCGTCCCGTCGGTCTCAGACCGTCTGTCTCAGACCGTCTGTCTCAGACCGTCAGTCTCAGACCGTCTGTCTCAGACCATCTGTCTCAGAGCGTCTGTCTCAGACCGTCTGTCTCAGACCGTCTGTCTCAGGCCGTCTGCCTCAGACCGTCTGTCTCAGACCGTCGGTCTCAGACCGTCTGTCTCAGGCCGTCCGTTTCATGCCGTCGGTCTCAGACCGTCTGTCTCACACCGTCTATCTCTGCCCGTCTGTCTTAGACCGTCTGTCACAGACCGTCTGTCTCAGACCGTCTGTCTCACACCGTCTGTCTCAGACCGTCTGTCTTAGACCGTCTGTCTTGGACCGTCTGTCTCGGATCGTCTGTCTCGGACCGTCTGTCTCGGACCGTCGGTCTCGGACCGTCTGTCTCAGACCGCCTGTATCAGACCGTCTGTCTCAGGCCGTCTGCTTCATACCGTCTGTCTCAGACCGTCTATCTCGTCCCGTCGGTCTCAGACCGTCTGTCTCAGACCAGCTGTCTCAGACCGTCTGTCTCAGACCGTCGGTCTCAGACCGTCTGTCTCAAACCGTCGGTCTCAGACCGTCTGTCTCAGACCGTCTGTTTCAGACCATCTGCTTCAGACCGTCTGTCTCAGGCCGTCTGCCTCAGACCGTCTGTCTCGGACCGTCTGTCTCAGAACGGCTATCTCGTCCCGTCGGTCTCAGACCGTCTGTCTCAGACCAGCTGTCTCAGACCGTCTGTCTCAGACCGTCTGTTTCATACCGTCTCTCTCACACCGTCTGCCTCAGACCGTCTGTCTTAGACCGTCTGTCTCAGACCGTCTGTCTCAGACCGTCTGTCTCAGACCGTCTGTCTCAGGCCGTCTGCCTCAGACCGTCTATCTCGTCCCGTCTGTCTCGCCCCGTCTGTCTCAGGAAGTCTGTCTCAGGCCGTCTGCCTCAGACCGTCTGTCTCAGGCCGTCTGTCTCAGTCCGTCTGTCTCAGGCCGTCTGTCTCAGACCGTCTGTCTCAGACCGTCTGTCTCAGACCGTCTGTCTCAGACCGTCTGTCTCAGACCGTCTGTCTCAGACCGTCTGCCTCAGACCGTCTGTCGCAGAACGTCTCTCTCAGACCGTCTGTCTCAGAACGTCTATCTCGTCCCGTCGGTCTCAGATCGTCTGTCTCAGACCAGCTGTCTCAGACCGTCTGTCTCAGACCAGCTGTCTCAGACCGTCTGTCTCAGACCGTCTGTCTCAGACCGTCTGTTTCATACCGTCTGTCTCACACCGTCTGTCTCAGGCCGTCTGCCTCAGACCGTCTATCTCGTCCCGTCTGTCTCGTCCCGTCTGTCTCAGACCGTCTGTATCAGACCGTCTGTCTCAGGCCGTCCGTTTCATGCCGTCGGTCTCAGACCGTCTGTCTCACACCGTCTATCTCTGCCCGTCTGTCTTAGACCGTCTGTCACAGACCGTCTGTCTCAGACCGTCTGTCTCACACCGTCTGTCTCAGACCGTCTGTCTTAGACCGTCTGTCTTGGACCGTCTGTCTCGGATCGTCTGTCTCGGACCGTCTGTCTCGGACCGTCGGTCTCGGACCGTCTGTCTCAGACCGCCTGTATCAGACCGTCTGTCTCAGGCCGTCTGCTTCATACCGTCTGTGTCAGACCGTCTATCTCGTCCCGTCGGTCTCAGACCGTCTGTCTCAGACCAGCTGTCTCAGACCGTCTGTCTCAGACCGTCGGTCTCAGACCGTCTGTCTCAAACCGTCGGTCTCAGACCGTCTGTCTCAGACCGTCTGTTTCAGACCATCTGCCTCAGACCGTCTGTCTCAGGCCGTCTGCCTCAGACCGTCTGTCTCGGACCGTCTGTCTCAGAACGGCTATCTCGTCCCGTCGGTCTCAGACCGTCTGTCTCAGACCAGCTGTCTCAGACCGTCTGTCTCAGACCGTCTGTCTCAGACCGTCTGTTTCATACCGTCTCTCTCACACCGTCTGCCTCAGACCGTCTGTCTTAGACCGTCTGTCTCAGACCGTCTGTCTCAGACCGTCTGTCTCAGACCGTCTGTCTCAGGCCGTCTGCCTCAGACCGTCTATCTCGTCCCGTCTGTCTCGCCCCGTCTGTCTCAGGAAGTCTGTCTCAGGCCGTCTGCCTCAGACCGTCTGTCTCAGGCCGTCTGTCTCAGTCCGTCTGTCTCAGGCCGTCTGTCTCAGACCGTCTGTCTCAGACCGTCTGTCTCAGACCGTCTGTCTCAGACCGTCTGTCTCAGACCGTCTGTCTCAGACCGTCTGCCTCAGACCGTCTGTCGCAGAACGTCTCTCTCAGACCGTCTGTCTCAGAACGTCTATCTCGTCCCGTCGGTCTCAGATCGTCTGTCTCAGACCAGCTGTCTCAGACCGTCTGTCTCGGACCGTCTGTCTCGGACCGTCGGTCTCGGACCGTCTGTCTCAGACCGCCTGTATCAGACCGTCTGTTTCATACCGTCTGTCTCACACCGTCTGTCTCAGACCGTCTGTCTTAGACCGTCTGTCTCATAAAGGTCTGTCTCAGGCCGTCTGCCTCAGACCGTCTATCTCGTCCCGTCTGTCTCGTCCCGTCTGTCTCAAACCGTCTGTCTCAGAAGGTCTATCTCGTCCCGTCGGTCTCAGACCGTCTGTCTCAGACCGTCTGTCTCAGACCGTCAGTCTCAGACCGTCTGTCTCAGACCATCTGTCTCAGAGCGTCTGTCTCAGACCGTCTGTCTCAGACCGTCTGTCTCAGGCCGTCTGCCTCAGACCGTCTGTCTCAGACCGTCGGTCTCAGACCGTCTGTCTCAGGCCGTCCGTTTCATGCCGTCGGTCTCAGACCGTCTGTCTCACACCGTCTATCTCTGCCCGTCTGTCTTAGACCGTCTGTCACAGACCGTCTGTCTCAGACCGTCTGTCTCACACCGTCTGTCTCAGACCGTCTGTCTTAGACCGTCTGTCTTGGACCGTCTGTCTCGGATCGTCTGTCTCGGACCGTCTGTCTCGGACCGTCGGTCTCGGACCGTCTGTCTCAGACCGCCTGTATCAGACCGTCTGTCTCAGGCCGTCTGCTTCATACCGTCTTTCTCAGACCGTCTATCTCGTCCCGTCGGTCTCAGACCGTCTGTCTCAGACCAGCTGTCTCAGACCGTCTGTCTCAGACCGTCTGTCTCAAACCGTCGGTCTCAGACCATCTGCCTCAGACCGTCTGTCTCAGGCCGTCTGCCTCAGACCGTCTGTCTCGGACCGTCTGTCTCAGAACGGCTATCTCGTCCCGTCGGTCTCAGACCGTCTGTCTCAGACCAGCTGTCTCAGACCGTCTGTCTCAGACCGTCTGTTTCATACCGTCTCTCTCACACCGTCTGCCTCAGACCGTCTGTCTTAGACCGTCTGTCTCAGACCGTCTGTCTCAGACCGTCTGTCTCAGACCGTCTGTCTCAGGCCGTCTGCCTCAGACCGTCTATCTCGTCCCGTCTGTCTCGCCCCGTCTGTCTCAGGAAGTCTGTCTCAGGCCGTCTGCCTCAGACCGTCTGTCTCAGGCCGTCTGTCTCAGTCCGTCTGTCTCAGGCCGTCTGTCTCAGACCGTCTGTCTCAGACCGTCTGTCTCAGACCGTCTGTCTCAGACCGTCTGTCTCAGACCGTCTGTCTCAGACCGTCTGCCTCAGACCGTCTGTCGCAGAACGTCTCTCTCAGACCGTCTGTCTCAGAACGTCTATCTCGTCCCGTCGGTCTCAGATCGTCTGTCTCAGACCAGCTGTCTCAGACCGTCTGTCTCAGACCGTCTGTCTCAGACCGTCTGTTTCATACCGTCTGTCTCACACCGTCTGTCTCAGGCCGTCTGCCTCAGACCGTCTATCTCGTCCCGTCTGTCTCGTCCCGTCTGTCTCAAACCGTCTGTCTCAGAAGGTCTATCTCGTCCCGTCGGTCTCAGACCGTCTGTCTCAGACCGTCTGTCTCAGACCGTCAGTCTCAGACCGTCTGTCTCAGACCATCTGTCTCAGAGCGTCTGTCTCAGACCGTCTGTCTCAGACCGTCTGTCTCAGGCCGTCTGCCTCAGACCGTCTGTCTCAGACCGTCGGTCTCAGACCGTCTGTCTCAGGCCGTCCGTTTCATGCCGTCGGTCTCAGACCGTCTGTCTCACACCGTCTATCTCTGCCCGTCTGTCTTAGACCGTCTGTCACAGACCGTCTGTCTCAGACCGTCTGTCTCACACCGTCTGTCTCAGACCGTCTGTCTTAGACCGTCTGTCTTGGACCGTCTGTCTCGGATCGTCTGTCTCGGACCGTCTGTCTCGGACCGTCGGTCTCGGACCGTCTGTCTCAGACCGCCTGTATCAGACCGTCTGTCTCAGGCCGTCTGCTTCATACCGTCTGTCTCAGACCGTCTATCTCGTCCCGTCGGTCTCAGACCGTCTGTCTCAGACCAGCTGTCTCAGACCGTCTGTCTCAGACCGTCGGTCTCAGACCGTCTGTCTCAAACCGTCGGTCTCAGACCGTCTGTCTCAGACCGTCTGTTTCAGACCATCTGCTTCAGACCGTCTGTCTCAGGCCGTCTGCCTCAGACCGTCTGTCTCGGACCGTCTGTCTCAGAACGGCTATCTCGTCCCGTCGGTCTCAGACCGTCTGTCTCAGACCAGCTGTCTCAGACCGTCTGTCTCAGACCGTCTGTTTCATACCGTCTCTCTCACACCGTCTGCCTCAGACCGTCTGTCTTAGACCGTCTGTCTCAGACCGTCTGTCTCAGACCGTCTGTCTCAGACCGTCTGTCTCAGGCCGTCTGCCTCAGACCGTCTATCTCGTCCCGTCTGTCTCGCCCCGTCTGTCTCAGGAAGTCTGTCTCAGGCCGTCTGCCTCAGACCGTCTGTCTCAGGCCGTCTGTCTCAGTCCGTCTGTCTCAGGCCGTCTGTCTCAGACCGTCTGTCTCAGACCGTCTGTCTCAGACCGTCTGTCTCAGACCGTCTGTCTCAGACCGTCTGTCTCAGACCGTCTGCCTCAGACCGTCTGTCGCAGAACGTCTCTCTCAGACCGTCTGTCTCAGAACGTCTATCTCGTCCCGTCGGTCTCAGATCGTCTGTCTCAGACCAGCTGTCTCAGACCGTCTGTCTCAGACCGTCTGTCTCAGACCGTCTGTTTCATACCGTCTGTCTCACACCGTCTGTCTCAGGCCGTCTGCCTCAGACCGTCTATCTCGTCCCGTCTGTCTCGTCCCGTCTGTCTCAGACCGTCTGTATCAGACCGTCTGTCTCAGGCCGTCCGTTTCATGCCGTCGGTCTCAGACCGTCTGTCTCACACCGTCTATCTCTGCCCGTCTGTCTTAGACCGTCTGTCACAGACCGTCTGTCTCAGACCGTCTGTCTCACACCGTCTGTCTCAGACCGTCTGTCTTAGACCGTCTGTCTTGGACCGTCTGTCTCGGATCGTCTGTCTCGGACCGTCTGTCTCGGACCGTCGGTCTCGGACCGTCTGTCTCAGACCGCCTGTATCAGACTGTCTGTCTCAGGCCGTCTGCATCATACCGTCTGTCTCAGACCGTCTATCTCGTCCCGTCGGTCTCAGACCGTCTGTCTCAGACCAGCTGTCTCAGACCGTCTGTCTCAGACCGTCGGTCTCAGACCGTCTGTCTCAGACCGTCGGTCTCAGACCGTCTGTCTCAGACCGTCTGTTTCAGACCGTCTGCCTCAGACCGTCTGTCTCAGGCCGTCTGCCTCAGACCGTCTGTCCCAGACCGTCTGTCTCAGACCGTCTGTCTCAGACCGTCTGTTTCATACCGTCTCTCTCACACCGTCTGTCTTAGACCGTCTGTCTCAGACCGTCTGTCTCAGAACGTCTATCTCGTCCCGTCGGTCTCTGACCGTCTGTCTCAGAACGTCTATCTCGTCCGGTCGGTCTCAGACCGTCTGTCTCAGACCAGCTGTCTCAGACCGTCTGTCTCAGACCGTCTGTTTCATACCGTCTGTCTCACACCGTCTGTCTCAGACCGTCTGTCTTAGACCGTCTGTCTCATAAAGGTCTGTCTCAGGCCGTCTGCCTCAGACCGTCTATCTCGTCCCGTCTGTCTCGTCCCGTCTGTCTCAAACCGTCTGTCTCAGAAGGTCTATCTCGTCCCGTCGGTCTCAGACCGTCTGTCTCAGACCGTCTGTCTCAGACCGTCAGTCTCAGACCGTCTGTCTCAGACCATCTGTCTCAGAGCGTCTGTCTCAGACCGTCTGTCTCAGACCGTCTGTCTCAGGCCGTCTGCCTCAGACCGTCTGTCTCAGACCGTCGGTCTCAGACCGTCTGTCTCAGACCGTCTGTCTCAGACCGTCTGTTTCAGACCGTCTGCCTCAGACCGTCTGTCTCAGGCCGTCTGCCTCAGACCGTCTGTCCCAGACCGTCTGTCTCAGACCGTCTGTCTCAGACCGTCTGTTTCATACCGTCTCTCTCACACCGTCTGTCTCAGACCGTCTGTCTTAGACCGTCTGTCTCAGGCCGTCTGCCTCAGACCGTCTGTCTCAGACCGTCTGTCTCAGACCATCTGTCTCAGAGCGTCTGTCTCTAACCGTCTGTCTCAGACCGTCTGTCTCAGACCGTCTGTCTCAGACCGTCTGTCTCAGACCGTGTGTCTCAGACCGTCTGTCTCAGACCGTCTTTCTCAGACCGTCTGTCTCAGACCGTCTGTCTCTAACCGTCTGTCTCAGACCGTCTGTTTCATACGGTCTATCTCAGCCCGTCGGCATCAGACCGTCTGTCCCAGTCCGTATGTCTCAGATCCTCTGTCTCAGAGCGTCTGTCTCAGACCGTCTGTCTCAGGCCGTCTGCCTCAGACCGTCTGTCTCAGACCTTCTGTCTCAGACCGTCTGCCTCAGACCGTCTGCCTCAGACCGTCTGTCTCAGACCGTCTGTCTTAGACCGTCTGTCTCATAAAGGTCTGTCTCAGACCGTCTGTCTCAGACCGTCTGTCTCAGGCCGTCTGTCTCAGACCAGCTGTCTCAGACCGTCTGTCTCGGACCGTCTGTCTCAGACCGCCTGTATCAGACCGTCTGTCTCAGGCCGTCTGTCTCACATCGTCTGTCTCAGACCGTCTGTCTTAGACCGTCTGTCTCGCACCGTCTGTCTCAGACCGTCTGTCTTAGACCGTCTGTCTTGGACCGTCTGTATCGGATCGTCTGTCTCGGACCGTCGGTCTCGGACCGTCTGCCTCAGACCGCCTGTATCAGACTGTCTGTCTCAGGCCGTCCGTTTCATGCCGTCGGTCTCAGACCGTCTGTCTCACACCGTCTATCTCTGCCCGTCTGTCTTAGACCGTCTGTCACAGACCGTCTGTCTCAGACGGTCTGTCTCACACCGTCTGTCTCAGACCGTCTGTCTTAGACCGTCTGTCTTGGACCGTCTGTCTCGGATCGTCTGTCTCGGACCGTCTGTCTCGGACCGTCTGTCTCGGACCGTCTGTCTCGGACCGTCGGTCTCGGACCGTCTGTCTCAGACCGCCTGTATCAGACCGTCTGTCTCAGGCCGTCTGCTTCATACCGTCTGTCTCAGACCGTCTATCTCGTCCCGTCGGTCTCAGACCGTCTGTCTCAGACCAGCTGTCTCAGACCGTCTGTCTCAGACCGTCGGTCTCAGACCGTCTGTCTCAGACCGTCTGTTTCAGACCGTCAGTCTCAGACCGTCTGTCTCAGGCCGTCTGCCTCAGACCGTCTGTCCCAGACCGTCTGTCTCAGACCGTCTGTCTCGGACCGTCTGTCTCAGAACGGCTATCTCCTCCCGTCGGTCTCAGACCGTCTGTCTCGGACCGTCTGTCTCAGAACGGCTATCTCCTCCCGTCGGTCTCAGACCGTCTGTTTCATACCGTCTGTCTCAAACCGTCTGTCTCAGACCGTCTGCCTCAGACCGTCTGTCACAGACCGTCTGTCTCAGACCGTCTATCTCGTCCCGTCGGTCTCAGACCGTCTGTCTCAGACCGTCTGTCTCAGACCGTCTGTCTCAGGCCGTCTGCCTCAGACCGTCTATCTCGTCCCGTCTGTCTCGCCCCGCCTGTCTCAGGAAGTCTGTCTCAGGCCGTCTGCCTCAGACCGTCTGTCTCAGGCCGTCTGTCTCAGTCCGTCTGTCTCAGGCCGTCTGTCTCAGACCGTCTGTCTCAGACCGTCTGTCTCAGACCGTCTGTTTCAGACCGTCTGTCTCAGACCGTCTGTCTCAGACCGTCTGCCTCAGACCGTCTGTCGCAGAACGTCTCTCTCAGACCGTCTGTCTCAGAACGTCTATCTCGTCCCGTCGGTCTCAGATCGTCTGTCTCAGACCAGCTGTCTCAGACCGTCTGTCTCAGACCGTCTGTCTCAGACCGTCTGTTTCATACCGTCTGTCTCACACCGTCTGTCTCAGGCCGTCTGCCTCAGACCGTCTATCTCGTCCCGTCTGTCTCGTCCCGTCTGTCTCAGACCGTCTGTATCAGACCGTCTGTCTCAGGCCGTCCGTTTCATGCCGTCGGTCTCAGACCGTCTGTCTCACACCGTCTATCTCTGCCCGTCTGTCTTAGACCGTCTGTCACAGACCGTCTGTCTCAGACCGTCTGTCTCACACCGTCTGTCTCAGACCGTCTGTCTTAGACCGTCTGTCTTGGACCGTCTGTCTCGGATCGTCTGTCTCGGACCGTCGGTCTCGGACCGTCTGTCTCAGACCGCCTGTATCAGACCGTCTGTCTCAGGCCGTCTGCTTCATACCGTCTGTGTCAGACCGTCTATCTCGTCCCGTCGGTCTCAGACCGTCTGTCTCAGACCAGCTGTCTCAGACCGTCTGTCTCAGACCGTCGGTCTCAGACCGTCTGTCTCAAACCGTCGGTCTCAGACCGTCTGTCTCAGACCGTCTGTTTCAGACCATCTGCCTCAGACCGTCTGTCTCAGGCCGTCTGCCTCAGACCGTCTGTCTCGGACCGTCTGTCTCAGAACGGCTATCTCGTCCCGTCGGTCTCAGACCGTCTGTCTCAGACCAGCTGTCTCAGACCGTCTGTCTCAGACCGTCTGTTTCATACCGTATCTCTCACACCGTCTGCCTCAGACCGTCTGTCTTAGACCGTCTGTCTCAGACCGTCTGTCTCAGACCGTCTGTCTCAGACCGTCTGTCTCAGGCCGTCTGCCTCAGACCGTCTATCTCGTCCCGTCTGTCTCGCCCCGTCTGTCTCAGGAAGTCTGTCTCAGGCCGTCTGCCTCAGACCGTCTGTCTCAGGCCGTCTGTCTCAGTCCGTCTGTCTCAGGCCGTCTGTCTCAGACCGTCTGTCTCAGACCGTCTGTCCCAGACCGTCTGTCTCAGACCGTCTGTCTCAGACCGTCTGTCTCAGACCGTCTGCCTCAGACCGTCTGTCGCAGAACGTCTCTCTCAGACCGTCTGTCTCAGAACGTCTATCTCGTCCCGTCGGTCTCAGATCGTCTGTCTCAGACCAGCTGTCTCAGACCGTCTGTCTCGGACCGTCTGTCTCGGACCGTCGGTCTCGGACCGTCTGTCTCAGACCGCCTGTATCAGACCGTCTGTCTCAGGCCGTCTGCTTCATACCGTCTGTCTCAGACCGTCTATCTCGTCCCGTCGGTCTCAGACCGTCTGTCTCAGACCAGCTGTCTCAGACCGTCTGTCTCAG
Source organism: Coelioxys conoideus (assembly GCA_947623535.1). NCBI lineage: Eukaryota > Metazoa > Arthropoda > Insecta > Hymenoptera > Megachilidae > Coelioxys > Coelioxys conoideus. The sequence continues at coordinate 9,569,609 of CANQJN010000026.1, forward strand.
ACCGTCGGTCTCAGACCGTCTGTCTCAGACCGTCGGTCTCAGACCGTCTGTCTCAGACCGTCTGTTTCAGACCGTCTGCCTCAGACCGTCTGTCTCAGGCCGTCTGCCTCAGACCGTCTGTCCCAGACCGTCTGTCTCAGACCGTCTGTCTCAGACCGTCTGTTTCATACCGTCTCTCTCACACCGTCTGTCTCAGACCGTCTGTCTTAGACCGTCTGTCTCAGACCGTCTGTCTCAGAACGTCTATCTCGTCCCGTCGGTCTCTGACCGTCTGTCTCAGAACGTCTATCTCGTCCGGTCGGTCTCAGACCGTCTGTCTCAGACCAGCTGTCTCAGACCGTCTGTCTCAGATCGTCTGTTTCATACCGTCTGTCTCACACCGTCTGTCTCAGACCGTCTGTCTCAGACCGTCAGTCTCAGACCGTCTGTCTCAGACCATCTGTCTCAGAGCGTCTGTCTCAGACCGTCTGTCTCAGACCGTCTGTCTCAGGCCGTCTGCCTCAGACCGTCTGTCTCAGACCGTCGGTCTCAGACCGTCTGTCTCAGGCCGTCCGTTTCATGCCGTCGGTCTCAGACCGTCTGTCTCACACCGTCTATCTCTGCCCGTCTGTCTTAGACCGTCTGTCACAGACCGTCTGTCTCAGACCGTCTGTCTCACACCGTCTGTCTCAGACCGTCTGTCTTAGACCGTCTGTCTTGGACCGTCTGTCTCGGATCGTCTGTCTCGGACCGTCTGTCTCGGACCGTCGGTCTCGGACCGTCTGTCTCAGACCGCCTGTATCAGACCGTCTGTCTCAGGCCGTCTGCTTCATACCGTCTGTCTCAGACCGTCTATCTCGTCCCGTCGGTCTCAGACCGTCTGTCTCAGACCAGCTGTGTCAGACCGTCTGTCTCAGACCGTCTGTCTCAAACCGTCGGTCTCAGACCGTCTGTCTCAGACCGTCTGTTTCAGACCATCTGCCTCAGACCGTCTGTCTCAGGCCGTCTGCCTCAGACCGTCTGTCTCGGACCGTCTGTCTCAGAACGGCTATCTCGTCCCGTCGGTCTCAGACCGTCTGTCTCAGACCAGCTGTCTCAGACCGTCTGTCTCAGACCGTCTGTTTCATACCGTCTCTCTCACACCATCTGCCTCAGACCGTCTGTCTTAGACCGTCTGTCTCAGACCGTCTGTCTCAGACCGTCTGTCTCAGACCGTCTGTCTCAGGCCGTCTGTCTCAGACCGTCTATCTCGTCCCGTCTGTCTCGCCCCGTCTGTCTCAGGAAGTCTGTCTCAGGCCGTCTGCCTCAGACCGTCTGTCTCAGGCCGTCTGTCTCAGTCCGTCTGTCTCAGGCCGTCTGTCTCAGACCGTCTGTCTCAGACCGTCTGTCTCAGACCGTCTGTCTCAGACCGTCTGTCTCAGACCGTCTGTCTCAGACCGTCTGCCTCAGACCGTCTGTCGCAGAACGTCTCTCTCAGACCGTCTGTCTCAGAACGTCTATCTCGTACCGTCGGTCTCAGATCGTCTGTCTCAGACCAGCTGTCCCAGACCGTCTGTCTCAGACCGTCTGTCTCAGACCGTCTGTTTCATACCGTCTGTCTCACACCGTCTGTCTCAGGCCGTCTGCCTCAGACCGTCTATCTCGTCCCGTCTGTCTCGTCCCGTCTGTCTCAGACCGTCTGTATCAGACCGTCTGTCTCAGGCCGTCCGTTTCATGCCGTCGGTCTCAGACCGTCTGTCTCACACCGTCTATCTCTGCCCGTCTGTCTTAGACCGTCTGTCACAGACCGTCTGTCTCAGACCGTCTGTCTCACACCGTCTGTCTCAGACCGTCTGTCTTAGACCGTCTGTCTTGGACCGTCTGTGTCGGATCGTCTGTCTCGGACCGTCTGTCTCGGACCGTCGGTCTCGGACCGTCTGTCTCAGACCGCCTGTATCAGACTGTCTGTCTCAGGCCGTCTGCATCATACCGTCTGTCTCAGACCGTCTATCTCGTCCCGTCGGTCTCAGACCGTCTGTCTCAGACCAGCTGTCTCAGACCGTCTGTCTCAGACCGTCGGTCTCAGACCGTCTGTCTCAGACCGTCTGTCTCAGACCGTCTGTTTCATACCGTCTCTCTCACACCGTCTGTCTCAGACCGTCTGTCTTAGACCGTCTGTCTCAGACCGTCTGTCTCAGAACGTCTATCTCGTCCCGTCGGTCTCTGACCGTCTGTCTCAGAACGTCTATCTCGTCCGGTCGGTCTCAGACCGTCTGTCTCAGACCAGCTGTCTCAGACCGTCTGTCTCAGATCGTCTGTTTCATACCGTCTGTCTCACACCGTCTGTCTCAGACCGTCTGTCTCAGACCGTCAGTCTCAGACCGTCTGTCTCAGACCATCTGTCTCAGAGCGTCTGTCTCAGACCGTCTGTCTCAGACCGTCTGTCTCAGGCCGTCTGCCTCAGACCGTCTGTCTCAGACCGTCGGTCTCAGACCGTCTGTCTCAGGCCGTCCGTTTCATGCCGTCGGTCTCAGACCGTCTGTCTCACACCGTCTATCTCTGCCCGTCTGTCTTAGACCGTCTGTCACAGACCGTCTGTCTCAGACCGTCTGTCTCACACCGTCTGTCTCAGACCGTCTGTCTTAGACCGTCTGTCTTGGACCGTCTGTCTCGGATCGTCTGTCTCGGACCGTCTGTCTCGGACCGTCGGTCTCGGACCGTCTGTCTCAGACCGCCTGTATCAGACCGTCTGTCTCAGGCCGTCTGCTTCATACCGTCTGTCTCAGACCGTCTATCTCGTCCCGTCGGTCTCAGACCGTCTGTCTCAGACCAGCTGTCTCAGACCGTCTGTCTCAGACCGTCTGTCTCAAACCGTCGGTCTCAGACCGTCTGTCTCAGACCGTCTGTTTCAGACCATCTGCCTCAGACCGTCTGTCTCAGGCCGTCTGCCTCAGACCGTCTGTCTCGGACCGTCTGTCTCAGAACGGCTATCTCGTCCCGTCGGTCTCAGACCGTCTGTCTCAGACCAGCTGTTTCAGACCGTCTGTCTCAGACCGTCTGTTTCATACCGTCTCTCTCATACCATCTGCCTCAGACCGTCTGTCTTAGACCGTCTGTCTCAGACCGTCTGTCTCAGACCGTCTGTCTCAGACCGTCTGTCTCAGGCCGTCTGCCTCAGACCGTCTATCTCGTCCCGTCTGTCTCGCCCCGTCTGTCTCAGGAAGTCTGTCTCAGGCCGTCTGCCTCAGACCGTCTGTCTCAGGCCGTCTGTCTCAGTCCGTCTGTCTCAGGCCGTCTGTCTCAGACCGTCTGTCTCAGACCGTCTGTCTCAGACCGTCTGTCTCAGACCGTCTGTCTCAGACCGTCTGTCTCAGACCGTCTGCCTCAGACCGTCTGTCGCAGAACGTCTCTCTCAGACCGTCTGTCTCAGAACGTCTATCTCGTCCCGTCGGTCTCAGATCGTCTGTCTCAGACCAGCTGTCCCAGACCGTCTGTCTCAGACCGTCGGTTTCATACCGTCTGTCTCACACCGTCTGTCTCAGGCCGTCTGCCTCAGACCGTCTATCTCGTCCCGTCTGTCTCGTCCCGTCTGTCTCAGACCGTCTGTATCAGACCGTCTGTCTCAGGCCGTCCGTTTCATGCCGTCGGTCTCAGACCGTCTGTCTCACACCGTCTATCTCTGCCCGTCTGTCTTAGACCGTCTGTCACAGACCGTCTGTCTCAGACCGTCTGTCTCACACCGTCTGTCTCAGACCGTCTGTCTTAGACCGTCTGTCTTGGACCGTCTGTGTCGGATCGTCTGTCTCGGACCGTCTGTCTCGGACCGTCGGTCTCGGACCGTCTGTCTCAGACCGCCTGTATCAGACTGTCTGTCTCAGGCCGTCTGCATCATACCGTCTGTCTCAGACCGTCTATCTCGTCCCGTCGGTCTCAGACCGTCTGTCTCAGACCAGCTGTCTCAGACCGTCTGTCTCAGACCGTCGGTCTCAGACCGTCTGTCTCAGACCGTCGGTCTCAGACCGTCTGTCTCAGACCGTCTGTTTCAGACCGTCTGCCTCAGACCGTCTGTCTCAGGCCGTCTGCCTCAGACCGTCTGTCCCAGACCGTCTGTCTCAGACCGTCTGTCTCAGACCGTCTGTTTCATACCGTCTCTCTCACACCGTCTGTCTCAGACCGTCTGTCTTAGACCGTCTGTCTCAGACCGTCTGTCTCAGAACGTCTATCTCGTCCCGTCGGTCTCTGACCGTCTGTCTCAGAACGTCTATCTCGTCCGGTCGGTCTCAGACCGTCTGTCTCAGACCAGCTGTCTCAGACCGTCTGTCTCAGACCGTCTGTTTCATACCGTCTGTCTCACACCGTCTGTCTCAGACCGTCTGTCTTAGACCGTCTGTCTCATAAAGGTCTGTCTCAGGCCGTCTGCCTCAGACCGTCTATCTCGTCCCGTCTGTCTCGTCCCGTCTGTCTCAAACCGTCTGTCTCAGAAGGTCTATCTCGTCCCGTCGGTCTCAGACCGTCTGTCTCAGACCGTCTGTCTCAGACCGTCAGTCTCAGACCGTCTGTCTCAGACCATCTGTCTCAGAGCGTCTGTCTCAGACCGTCTGTCTCAGACCGTCTGTCTCAGACCGTCTGTCCCAGACCGTCTGTCTCAGACCGTCTGTCTCAGACCGTCTGTTTCATACCGTCTCTCTCACACCGTCTGTCTCAGACCGTCTGTCTTAGACCGTCTGTCTCAGGCCGTCTGCCTCAGACCGTCTGTCTCAGACCGTCTGTCTCAGACCATCTGTCTCAGAGCGTCTGTCTCTAACCGTCTGTCTCAGACCGTCTGTCTCAGACCGTCTGTCTCAGACCGTCTGTCTCAGACCGTGTGTCTCAGACCGTCTGTCTCAGACCGTCTGTCTCAGACCGTCTGTCTCAGACCGTCTGTCTCTAACCGTCTGTCTCAGACCGTCTGTTTCATACGGTCTATCTCAGCCCGTCGGCATCAGACCGTCTGTCCCAGTCCGTATGTCTCAGATCCTCTGTCTCAGAGCGTCTGTCTCAGACCGTCTGTCTCAGGCCGTCTGCCTCAGACCGTCTGTCTCAGACCGTCTGTCTCAGACCGTCTGCCTCAGACCGTCTGCCTCAGACCGTCTGTCTCAGACCGTCTGTCTTAGACCGTCTGTCTCATAAAGGTCTGTCTCAGACCGTCTGTCTCAGACCGTCTGTCTCAGGCCGTCTGCCTCAGACCGTCTGTCCCAGACCGTATATCTCGTCCCGTCCTTCTCGTCCCGTCTGTCTCAGAACGTCTATCTCGTCCCGTCTGTCTCGGACTGTCTGTCTCGGACCGTCTGTCTCAGACCAGCTGTCTCAGACCGTCTGTCTCAGACCGTCTGTTTCATACCGTCTGTCTCACACCGTCTGTCTCAGACCTTCTGTCATAGACCGTCTGTTTCATTCCGTCGATCTCAGACCGTCTGTCTCAGACCGTCTATCTCTGCCCGTCTGTCTCTAACCGTCTGTCTCAGACCGTCTGTTTCATACGGTCCATCTCAGCCCGTCGGCATCAGACCATCTGTGTCAGTCCGTATGTCTCAGATCCTCTGTCTCGGACCGTCTGTCTCGGACCGTCTGTCTCAGACCGTCTGTCTCAGACCGTCTGTCTCAGGCCGTCCGCCTCAGACCGTCTATCTCGTCCCGTCTGTCTCGCCCCGTCTGTCTCAGGAAGTCTGTCTCAGGCCGTCTGCCTCAGACCGTCTGTCTCAGGCCGTCTGTCTCAGTCCGTCTGTCTCAGGCCGTCTGTCTCAGACCGTCTGTCTCAGACCGTCTGTCTCAGACCGTCTGTCTCAGACCGTCTGTCTCAGACCGTCTGTCTCAGACCGTCTGTCTCAGACCGTCTGTCTCAGACCGTCTGCCTCAGACCGTCTGTCGCAGAACGTCTCTCTCAGACCGTCTGTCTCAGAACGTCTATCTCGTCCCGTCGGTCTCAGATCGTCTGTCTCAGACCAGCTGTCTCAGACCGTCTGTCTCAGACCGTCTGTCTCAGACCGTCTGTTTCATACCGTCTGTCTCACACCGTCTGTCTCAGGCCGTCTGCCTCAGACCGTCTATCTCGTCCCGTCTGTCTCGTCCCGTCTGTCTCAGACCGTCTGTATCAGACCGTCTGTCTCAGGCCGTCCGTTTCATGCCGTCGGTCTCAGACCGTCTGTCTCACACCGTCTATCTCTGCCCGTCTGTCTTAGACCGTCTGTCACAGACCGTCTGTCTCAGACCGTCTGTCTCACACCGTCTGTCTCAGACCGTCTGTCTTAGACCGTCTGTCTTGCACCGTCTGTCTCGGATCGTCTGTCTCGGACCGTCTGTCTCGGACCGTCTGTCTCGGACCGTCTGTCTCAGGCCGTCTGCTTCATACCGTCTGTCTCAGACCGTCTATCTCGTCCCGTCGGTCTCAGACCGTCTGTCTCAGACCAGCTGTCTCAGACCGTCTGTCTCAGACCGTCGGTCTCAGACCGTCTGTCTCAGACCGTCGGTCTCAGACCGTCTGTCTCAGACCGTCTGTTTCAGACCGTCTGACTCAGACCGTCTGTCTCAGGCCGTCTGCCTCAGACCGTCTGTCCCAGACCGTCTGTCTCAGACCGTCTGTCTCAGACCGTCTGTTTCATACCGTCTCTCTCACACCGTCTGTCTCAGACCGTCTGTCTTAGACCGTCTGTCTCAGACCGTCTGTCTCAGAACGTCTATCTCGTCCCGTCGGTCTCTGACCGTCTGTCTCAGAACGTCTATCTCGTCCCGTCGGTCTCAGATCGTCTGTCTCAGACCAGCTGTCTCAGACCGTCTGTCTCAGACCGTCTGTTTCATACCGTCTGTCTCACACCGTCTGTCTCAGACCGTCTGTCTTAGACCGTCTGTCTTGGACCGTCTGTCTCAGATCGTCTGTCTCGGACCGTCTGTCTCGGACCGTCTGTCTCGGACCGTCTGTCTCAGACCAGCTGTCTCAGACCGTCTGTCTCGGACCGTCTGTCTCAGACCGCCTGTATCAGACCGTCTGTCTCAGGCCGTCTGTCTCACACCGTCTGTCTCAGACCGTCTGTCTTAGACCGTCTGTCTCACACCGTCTGTCTCAGACCGTCTGTCTTAGACCGTCTGTCTTGGACCGTCTGTCTCGGATCGTCTGTCTCGGACCGTCGGTCTCGGACCGTCTGTCTCAGACCGCCTGTATCAGACCGTCTGTCTCAGGCCGTCCGTTTCATGCCGTCGGTCTCAGACCGTCTGTCTCACACCGTCTATCTCTGCCCGTCTGTCTTAGACCGTCTGTCACAGACCGTCTGTCTCAGACCGTCTGTCTCACACCGTCTGTCTCAGACCGTCTGTCTTAGACCGTCTGTCTTGGACCGTCTGTCTCGGATCGTCTGTCTCGGACCGTCTGTCTCGGACCGTCTGTCTCGGACCGTCTGTCTCGGACCGTCGGTCTCGGACCGTCTGTCTCAGACCGCCTGTATCAGACCGTCTGTCTCAGGCCGTCTGCTTCATACCGTCTGTCTCAGACCGTCTATCTCGTCCCGTCTGTCTCAGACCAGCTGTCTCAGACCGTCTGTCTCAGACCGTCGGTCTCAGACCGTCTGTCTCAGAACGTCTGTTTCAGACCGTCTGCCTCAGACCGTCTGTCTCAGGCCGTCTGCCTCAGACCGTCTGTCCCAGACCGTCTGTCTCAGACCGTCTGTCTCGGACCGTCTGTCTCAGAACGGTTATCTCGTCCCGTCGGTCTCAGACCGTCTGTCTCAGACCAGCTGTCTCAGACCGTCTGTCTCAGACCGTCTGTCTCAGACCGTCTGTTTCATACCGTCTGTCTCACACCGTCTGTCTCAGACCTTCTGTCATAGACCGTCTGTTTCATTCCGTCGATCTCAGACCGTCTGTCTCAGACCGTCTATCTCTGCCCGTCTGTCTCTAACCGTCTGTCTCAGACCGTCTGTTTCATACGGTCCATCTCAGCCCGTCGGCATCAGACCATCTGTGTCAGTCCGTATGTCTCAGATCCTCTGTCTCGGACCGTCTGTCTCGGACCGTCTGTCTCAGACCGTCTGTCTCAGACCGTCTGTCTCAGGCCGTCTGCCTCAGACCGTCTATCTCGTCCCGTCTGTCTCGCCCCGTCTGTCTCAGGAAGTCTGTCTCAGGCCGTCTGCCTCAGACCGTCTGTCTCAGGCCGTCTGTCTCAGTCCGTCTGTCTCAGGCCGTCTGTCTCAGACCGTCTGTCTCAGACCGTCTGTCTCAGACCGTCTGTCTCAGACCGTCTGTCTCAGACCGTCTGTCTCAGACCGTCTGCCTCAGACCGTCTGTCGCAGAACGTCTCTCTCAGACCGTCTGTCTCAGAACGTCTATCTCGTCCCGTCGGTCTCAGATCGTCTGTCTCAGACCAGCTGTCTCAGACCGTCTGTCTCAGATCGTCTGTCTCAGACCAGCTGTCTCAGACCGTCTGTCTTGGACCGTCTGTCTCGGATCGTCTGTCTCGGACCGTCGGTCTCGGACCGTCTGTCTCAGACCGCCTGTATCAGACCGTCTGTCTCAGGCCGTCCGTTTCATGCCGTCGGTCTCAGACCGTCTGTCTCACACCGTCTATCTCTGCCCGTCTGTCTTAGACCGTCTGTCACAGACCGTCTGTCTCAGACCGTCTGTCTCACACCGTCTGTCTCAGACCGTCTGTCTTAGACCGTCTGTCTTGGACCGTCTGTCTCGGATCGTCTGTCTCGGACCGTCTGTCTCGGACCGTCTGTCTCGGACCGTCTGTCTCGGACCGTCGGTCTCGGACCGTCTGTCTCAGACCGCCTGTATCAGACCGTCTGTCTCAGGCCGTCTGCTTCATACCGTCTGTCTCAGACCGTCTATCTCGTCCCGTCGGTCTCAGACCGTCTGTCTCAGACCAGCTGTCTCAGACCGTCTGTCTCAGACCGTCGGTCTTAGACCGTCTGTCCCAGACGGTCTGTTTCAGACCGTCTGCCTCAGACCGTCTGTCTCAGGCCGTCTGCCTCAGACCGTCTGTCCCAGACCGTCTGTCTCAGACCGTCTGTCTCGGACCGTCTGTCTCAGAACGGCTATCTCGTCCCGTCGGTCTCAGACCGTCTGTCTCAGACCAGCTGTCTCAGACCGTCTGTCTCAGACCGTCTGTTTCATACCGTCTCTCTCACACCGTCTGGCTCAGACCGTCTGTCTTAGACCGTCTGTCTCAGACCGTCTGTCTTAGACCGTCTGTCTCAGACCGTCTGTCTCAGACCGTCTGTCTCAGACCGTCTGTCTCAGACCGTCTGTCTCAGGCCGTCTGCCTCAGACCGTCTATCTCGTCCCGTCTGTCTCGCCCCGTCTGTCTCAGGAAGTCTGTCTCATGCCGTCTGCCTCAGACCGTCTGTCTCAGGCCGTCTGTCTCAGTCCGTCTGTCTCAGGCCGTCTGTCTCAGACCGCCTGTCTCAGACCGTCTGTCTCAGACCGTCTGTCTCAGACCGTCTGTCTCAGACCGTCTGTCTCAGACCGTCTGCCTCAGACCGTCTGTCGCAGAACGTCTCTCTCAGACCGTCTGTCTCAGAACGTCTATCTCGTCCCGTCGGTCTCAGATCGTCTGTCTCAGACCAGCTGTCTCAGACCGTCTGTCTCAGACCGTCTGTCTCAGACCGTCTGTTTCATACCGTCTGTCTCACACCGTCTGTCTCAGGCCGTCTGCCTCAGACCGTCTATCTCGTCCCGTCTGTCTCGTCCCGTCTGTCTCTGACCGTCTGTATCAGACCGTCTGTCTCAGGCCGTCCGTTTCATGCCGTCGGTCTCAGACCGTCTGTCTCACACTGTCTATCTCTGCCCGTCTGTCTTAGACCGTCTGTCACAGACCGTCTGTCTCAGACCGTCTGTCTCACACCGTCTGTCTCAGACCGTCTGTCTTAGACCGTCTGTCTTGGACCGTCTGTCTCGGATCGTCTGTCTCAGGCCGTCTGCTTCATACCGTCTGTCTCAGACCGTCTATCTCGTCCCGTCGGTCTCAGACCGTCTGTCTCAGACCAGCTGTCTCAGACCGTCTATCTCGTCCCGTCGGTCTCAGACCGTCGGTCTCAGACCGTCTGTCTCAGACCGTCTGTCTCAGACCGTCTGTCTTAGACCGTCTGTCTCAGACCGTCTGTCTCAGACCGTCTGTCTCAGACCGTCTGTCTCAGGCCGCCTGCCTCAGACCGTCTATCTCGTCCCGTCTGTCTCGCCCCGTCTGTCTCAGGAAGTCTGTCTCAGGCCGTCTGCCTCAGACCGTCTGTCTCAGGCCGTCTGTCTCAGTCCGTCTGTCTCAGACCGTCTGTCTCATACCGTCTGTCTCAGACCGTCTGTCACAGACCGTCTGTCTCAGACCGTCTATCTCGTCCCGTCGGTCTCAGACCAGCTGTCTCAGACCGTCTGTCTCAGACCGTCTGTCTCACACCGTCTGTCTCAGACCGTCTGTCTTAGACCGTCTGTCTTGGACCGTCTGTCTCGGATCGTCTGTCTCGGACCGTCTGTCTCGGACCGTCTGTCTCGGACCGTCTGTCTCAGACCAGCTGTCTCAGACCGTCTGTCTCGGACCGTCTGTCTCAGACCGCCTGTATCAGACCGTCTGTCTCAGGCCGTCTGTCTCACATCGTCTGTCTCAGACCGTCTGTCTCGGACCGTCTGTCTCAGACCAGCTGTCTCAGACCGTCTGTCTCGGACCGTCTGTCTCAGACCGCCTGTATCAGACCGTCTGTCTCAGGCCGTCTGTCTCACATCGTCTGTCTCAGACCGTCTGTCTTAGACCGTCTGTCTCACACCGTCTGTCTCAGACCGTCTGTCTTAGACCGTCTGTCTTGGACCGTCTGTATCGGATCGTCTGTCTCGGACCGTCGGTCTCGGACCGTCTGCCTCAGACCGCCTGTATCAGACCGTCTGTCTCAGGCCGTCCGTTTCATGCCGTCTATCTCTGCCCGTCTGTCTTAGACCGTCTGTCACAGACCGTCTGTCTCAGACCGTCTGTCTCACACCGTCTGTCTCAGACCGTCTGTCTTAGACCGTCTGTCTCGGACCGTCTGTCTCGGACCGTCTGTCTCGGACCGTCGGTCTCGGACCGTCTGTCTCAGACCGCCTGTATCAGTCCGTCTGTCTCAGGCCGTCTGCTTCATACCGTCTGTCTCAGACCGTCTATCTCGTCCCGTCGGTCTCAGACCGTCTGTCTCAGACCAGCTGTCTCAGACCGTCTGTCTCAGACCGTCGGTCTCAGACCGTCTGTCTCAGACCGTCTGTTTCAGACCGTCTGTCTCAGACCGTCTGTCTCAGGCCGTCTGCCTCAGACCGTCTGTCCCAGACCGTCTGTCTCAGACCGTCTGTCTCGGACCGTCTGTCTCAGAACGGCTATCTCCTCCCGTCGGTCTCAGACCGTCTGTCTCGGACCGTCTGTCTCAGAACGGCTATCTCCTCCCGTCGGTCTCAGACCGTCTGTTTCATACCGTCTGTCTCAGACCGTCTGTCTCAGACCGTCTGCCTCAGACCGTCTGTCACAGACCGTCTGTCTCAGACCGTCTATCTCGTCCCGTCGGTCTCAGACCGTCTGTCTCAGACCGTCTGTCTCAGGCCGTCTGCCTCAGACCGTCTATCTCGTCCCGTCTGTCTCGCCCCGTCTATCTCAGGAAGTCTGTCTCAGGCCGTCTGCCTCAGACCGTCTGTCTCAGGCCGTCTGTCTCAGTCCGTCTGTCTCAGGCCGTCTGTCTCAGACCGTCTGTCTCAGACCGTCTGTCTCAGACCGTCTGTCTCAGACCGTCTGTCTCAGACCGTCTGCCTCAGACCGTCTGTCGCAGAACGTCTCTCTCAGACCGTCTGTCTCAGAACGTCTATCTCGTCCCGTCGGTCTCAGATCGTCTGTCTCAGACCAGCTGTCTCAGACCGTCTGTCTCAGACCGTCTGTCTCAGACCGACTGTTTCATACCGTCTGTCTCACACCGTCTGTCTCAGGCCGTCTGCCTCAGACCGTCTATCTCGTCCCGTCTGTCTCGTCCCGTCTGTCTCAGACCGTCTGTATCAGACCGTCTGTCTCAGGCCGTCCGTTTCATGCCGTCGGTCTCAGACCGTCTGTCTCACACCGTCTATCTCTGCCCGTCTGTCTTAGACCGTCTGTCACAGACCGTCTGTCTCAGACCGTCTGTCTCACACCGTCTGTCTCAGACCGTCTGTCTTAGACCGTCTGTCTTGGACCGTCTGTCTCGGATCGTCTGTCTCGGACCGTCGGTCTCGGACCGTCTGTCTCAGACCGCCTGTATCAGACCGTCTGTCTCAGGCCGTCTGCTTCATACCGTCTGTCTCAGACCGTCTATCTCGTCCCGTCGGTCTCAGACCGTCTGTCTCAGACCAGCTGTCTCAAACCGTCGGTCTCAGACCGTCTGTCTCAGACCGTCTGCCTCAGACCGTCTATCTCGTCCCGTCGGTCTCAGACCGTCTGTCTCAGACCGTCTGTCTCAGGCCGTCTGCCTCAGACCGTCTATCTCGTCCCGTCTGTCTCAGAACGGCTATCTCGTCCCGTCGGTCTCAGACCGTCTGTCTCAGACCGTCTGTTTCAGACCATCTGCCTCAGACCGTCTGTCTCAGGCCGTCTGCCTCAGACCGTCTGTCTCGGACCGTCTGTCTCAGAACGGCTATCTCGTCCCGTCGGTCTCAGACCGTCTGTCTCAGACCAGCTGTCTCAGACCGTCTGTCTCAGACCGTCTGTTTCATACCGTCTCTCTCACACCGTCTGCCTCAGACCGTCTGTCTTAGACCGTCTGTCTCAGACCGTCTGTCTCAGACCGTCTGTCTCAGACCGTCTGTCTCAGGCCGTCTGCCTCAGACCGTCTATCTCGTCCCGTCTGTCTCGCCCCGTCTGTCTCAGGAAGTCTGTCTCAGGCCGTCTGCCTCAGACCGTCTGTCTCAGGCCGTCTGTCTCAGTCCGTCTGTCTCAGGCCGTCTGTCTCAGACCGTCTGTCTCAGACCGTCTGTCTCAGACCGTCTGTCTCAGACCGTCTGTCTCAGACCGTCTGTCTCAGACCGTCTGCCTCAGACCGTCTGTCGCAGAACGTCTCTCTCAGACCGTCTGTCTCAGAACGTCTATCTCGTCCCGTCGGTCTCAGATCGTCTGTCTCAGACCAGCTGTCTCAGACCGTCTGTCTCAGACCGTCTGTCTCAGACCGTCTGTCTCAGACCGTCTGTTTCATACCGTCTGTCTCACACCGTCTGTCTCAGGCCGTCTGCCTCAGACCGTCTATCTCGTCCCGTCTGTCTCGTCCCGTCTGTCTCAGACCGTCTGTATCAGACCGTCTGTCTCAGGCCGTCCGTTTCATGCCGTCGGTCTCAGACCGTCTGTCTCACACCGTCTATCTCTGCCCGTCTGTCTTAGACCGTCTGTCACAGACCGTCTGTCTCAGACCGTCTATCTCGTCCCGTCGGTCTCAGACCGTCTGTCTCAGACCAGCTGCCTCAGACCGTCTGTCTCAGACCGTCGGTCTCAGACCGTCTGTCTCAGACCGTCGGTCTCAGACCGTCTGTCTCAGACCGTCTGTTTCAGACCGTCTGCCTCAGACCGTCTGTCTCAGGCCGTCTGCCTCAGACCGTCTGTCCCAGACCGTCTGTCTCAGACCGTCTGTCTCAGACCGTCTGTTTCATACCGTCTCTCTCACACCGTCTGTCTCAGACCGTCTGTCTTAGACCGTCTGTCTCAGACCGTCTGTCTCAGAACGTCTATCTCGTCCCGTCGGTCTCTGACCGTCTGTCTCAGAACGTCTATCTCGTCCGGTCGGTCTCAGACCGTCTGTCTCAGACCAGCTGTCTCAGACCGTCTGTCTCAGACCGTCTGTTTCATACCGTCTGTCTCACACCGTCTGTCTCAGACCGTCTGTCTTAGACCGTCTGTCTCATAAAGGTCTGTCTCAGGCCGTCTGCCTCAGACCGTCTATCTCGTCCCGTCTGTCTCGTCCCGTCTGTCTCAAACCGTCTGTCTCAGAAGGTCTATCTCGTCCCGTCGGTCTCAGACCGTCTGTCTCAGACCGTCTGTCTCAGACCGTCTGTCTCAGACCGTCAGTCTCAGACCGTCTGTATCAGACCATCTGTCTCAGAGCGTCTGTTTCAGACCGTCTGCCTCAGACCGTCTGTCTCAGGCCGTCTGCCTCAGACCGTCTGTCCCAGACCGTCTGTCTCAGACCGTCTGTCTCAGACCGTCTGTTTCATACCGTCTCTCTCACACCGTCTGTCTCAGACCGTCTGTCTTAGACCGTCTGTCTCAGGCCGTCTGCCTCAGACCGTCTGTCTCAGACCGTCTGTCTCAGACCGTCTGTCTCAGACCATCTGTCTCAGAGCGTCTGTCTCTAACCGTCTGTCTCAGACCGTCTGTCTCAGACCGTCTGTCTCAGACCGTCTGTCTCAGACCGTGTGTCTCAGACCGTCTGTCTCAGACCGTCTGTCTCAGACCGTCTGTCTCAGACCGTCTGTCTCTAACCGTCTGTCTCAGACCGTCTGTTTCATACGGTCTATCTCAGCCCGTCGGCATCAGACCGTCTGTCCCAGTCCGTATGTCTCAGATCCTCTGTCTCAGAGCGTCTGTCTCAGACCGTCTGTCTCAGGCCGTCTGCCTCAGACCGTCTGTCTCAGACCGTCTGTCTCAGACCGTCTGCCTCAGACCGTCTGCCTCAGACCGTCTGTCTCAGACCGTCTGTCTTAGACCGTCTGTCTCATAAAGGTCTGTCTCAGACCGTCTGTCTCAGACCGTATATCTCGTCCCGTCCTTCTCGTCCCGTCTGTCTCAGAACGTCTATCTCGTCCCGTCGGTCTCAGGCCGTCTGTCTCATACCAGCTGTCTCAGACCGTCTGTCTCAGACCGTCTGTTTCATACCGTCTGTCTCACACCGTCTGTCTCAGACCTTCTGTCATAGACCGTCTGTTTCATTCCGTCGATCTCAGACCGTCTGTCTCAGACCGTCTATCTCTGCCCGTCTGTCTCTAACCGTCTGTCTCAGACCGTCTGTTTCATACGGTCCATCTCAGCCCGTCGGCATCAGACCATCTGTGTCAGTCCGTATGTCTCAGATCCTCTGTCTCGGACCGTCTGTCTCGGACCGTCTGTCTCAGACCGTCTGTCTCAGACCGTCTGTCTCAGGCCGTCTGCCTCAGACCGTCTATCTCGTCCCGTCTGTCTCGCCCCGTCTGTCTCAGGAAGTCTGTCTCAGGCCGTCTGCCTCAGACCGTCTGTCTCAGGCCGTCTGTCTCAGTCCGTCTGTCTCAGGCCGTCTGTCTCAGACCGTCTGTCTCAGACCGTCTGTCTCAGACCGTCTGTCTCAGACCGTCTGTCTCAGACCGTCTGTCTCAGACCGTCTGCCTCAGACCGTCTGTCGCAGAACGTCTCTCTCAGACCGTCTGTCTCAGAACGTCTATCTCGTCCCGTCGGTCTCAGATCGTCTGTCTCAGACCAGCTGTCTCAGACCGTCTGTCTCAGACCGTCTGTCTCAGACCGTCTGTTTCATACCGTCTGTCTCACACCGTCTGTCTCAGGCCGTCCGCCTCAGACCGTCTATCTCGTCCCGTCTGTCTCGTCCCGTCTGTCTCAGACCGTCTGTATCAGACCGTCTGTCTCAGGCCGTCCGTTTCATGCCGTCGGTCTCAGACCGTCTGTCTCACACCGTCTATCTCTGCCCGTCTGTCTTAGACCGTCTGTCACAGACCGTCTGTCTCAGACCGTCTGTCTCACACCGTCTGTCTCAGACCGTCTGTCTTAGACCGTCTGTCTTGGACCGTCTGTCTCGGATCGTCTGTCTCGGACCGTCTGTCTCGGACCGTCTGTCTCGGACCGTCTGTCTCGGACCGTCGGTCTCGGACCGTCTGTCTCAGACCGCCTGTATCAGACCGTCTGTCTCAGGCCGTCTGCTTCATACCGTCTGTCTCAGACCCTCTATCTCGTCCCGTCGGTCTCAGACCGTCTGTCTCAGACCAGCTGTCTCAGACCGTCTGTCTCAGACCGTCGGTCTCAGACCGTCTGTCTCAGACCGTCGGTCTCAGACCGTCTGTCTCAGGCCGTCTGCCTCAGACCGTCTGTCCCAGACCGTCTATCTCGTCCCGTCGGTCTCAGACCGTCTGTCTCAGACCAGCTGTCTTAGACCGTCTGTCACAGACCGTCTGTCTCAGACCGTCTGTTTCAGACCGTCTGCCTCAGACCGTCTGTCTCAGGCCGTCTGCCTCAGACCGTCTGTCCCAGACCGTCTGTCTCAGACCGTCTGTCTCAGACCGTCTGTTTCATACCGTCTCTCTCACACCGTCTGTCTCAGACCGTCTGTCTTAGACCGTCTGTCTCAGACCGTCTGTCTCAGAACGTCTATCTCGTCCCGTCGGTCTCTGACCGTCTGTCTCAGAACGTCTATCTTGTCCGGTCGGTCTCAGACCGTCTGTCTCAGACCAGCTGTCTCAGACCGTCTGTCTCAGACCGTCTGTTTCATACCGTCTGTCTCACACCGTCTGTCTCAGACCGTCTGTCTTAGACCGTCTGTCTCATAAAGGTCTGTCTCAGGCCGTCTGCCTCAGACCGTCTATCTCGTCCCGTCTGTCTCGTCCCGTCTGTCTCAAACCGTCTGTCTCAGAAGGTCTATCTCGTCCCGTCGGTCTCAGACCGTCTGTCTCAGACCGTCTGTCTCAGACCGTCTGTCTCAGACCGTCAGTCTCAGACCGTCTGTCTCAGACCATCTGTCTCAGAGCGTCTGTCTCAGACGGTCTGTCTCAGACCGTCTGTCTCAGGCCGTCTGCCTCAGACCGTCTGTCTCAGGCCGTCTGCCTCAGACCGTCTGTCTCAGACCGTCTGTCTCAGACCGTCTGTCTCAGACCATCTGTCTCAGAGCGTCTGTCTCTAACCGTCTGTCTCAGACCGTCTGTCTCAGACCGTCTGTCTCAGACCGTGTGTCTCAGACCGTCTGTCTCAGACCGTCTGTCTCAGACCGTCTGTCTCTAACCGTCTGTCTCAGACCGTCTGTTTCATACGGTCTATCTCAGCCCGTCGGCATCAGACCGTCTGTCCCAGTCCGTATGTCTCAGATCCTCTGTCTCAGAGCGTCTGTCTCAGACCGTCTGTCTCAGGCCGTCTGCCTCAGACCGTCTGTCTCAGACCGTCTGTCTCAGACCGTCTGCCTCAGACCGTCTGCCTCAGACCGTCTGTCGCAGAACGTCTGTCACAGACCGTCTGTCTCAGACCGTCTGTCTTAGACCGTCTGTCTCATAAAGGTCTGTCTCAGACCGTCTGTCTCAGACCGTCTGTCTCAGGCCGTCTGCCTCAGACCGTCTGTCCCAGACCGTATATCTCGTCCCGTCCTTCTCGTCCCGTCTGTCTCAGAACGTCTATCTCGTCCCGTCGGTCTCAGGCCGTCTGTCTCATACCAGCTGTCTCAGACCGTCTGTCTCAGACCGTCTGTTTCATACCGTCTGTCTCACACCGTCTGTCTCAGACCTTCTGTCATAGACCGTCTGTTTCATTCCGTCGATCTCAGACCGTCTGTCTCAGACCGTCTATCTCTGCCCGTCTGTCTCTAACCGTCTGTCTCAGACCGTCTGTTTCATACGGTCCATCTCAGCCCGTCGGCATCAGACCATCTGTGTCAGTCCGTATGTCTCAGATCCTCTGTCTCGGACCGTCTGTCTCGGACCGTCTGTCTCAGACCGTCTGTCTCAGACCGTCTGTCTCAGGCCGTCTGCCTCAGACCGTCTATCTCGTCCCGTCTGTCTCGCCCCGTCTGTCTCAGGAAGTCTGTCTCAGGCCGTCTGCCTCAGACCGTCTGTCTCAGGCCGTCTGTCTCAGTCCGTCTGTCTCAGGCCGTCTGTCTCAGACCGTCTGTCTCAGACCGTCTGTCTCAGACCGTCTGTCTCAGACCGTCTGCCTCAGACCGTCTGTCGCAGAACGTCTCTCTCAGACCGTCTGTCTCAGAACGTCTATCTCGTCCCGTCGGTCTCAGATCGTCTGTCTCAGACCAGCTGTCTCAGACCGTCTGTCTCAGACCGTCTGTTTCATACCGTCTGTCTCACACCGTCTGTCTCAGGCCGTCCGCCTCAGACCGTCTATCTCGTCCCGTCTGTCTCGTCCCGTCTGTCTCAGACCGTCTGTATCAGACCGTCTGTCTCAGGCCGTCCGTTTCATGCCGTCGGTCTCAGACCGTCTGTCTCACACCGTCTATCTCTGCCCGTCTGTCTTAGACCGTCTGTCACAGACCGTCTGTCTCAGACCGTCTGTCTCACACCGTCTGTCTCAGACCGTCTGTCTTAGACCGTCTGTCTTGGACCGTCTGTCTCGGATCGTCTGTCTCGGACCGTCTGTCTCGGACCGTCTGTCTCGGACCGTCTGTCTCGGACCGTCGGTCTCGGACCGTCTGTCTCAGACCGCCTGTATCAGACCGTCTGTCTCAGGCCGTCTGCTTCATACCGTCTGTCTCAGACCCTCTATCTCGTCCCGTCGGTCTCAGACCGTCTGTCTCAGACCAGCTGTCTCAGACCGTCTGTCTCAGACCGTCGGTCTCAGACCGTCTGTCTCAGACCGTCGGTCTCAGACCGTCTGTCTCAGGCCGTCTGCCTCAGACCGTCTGTCCCAGACCGTCTATCTCGTCCCGTCGGTCTCAGACCGTCTGTCTCAGACCAGCTGTCTTAGACCGTCTGTCACAGACCGTCTGTCTCAGACCGTCTGTTTCAGACCGTCTGCCTCAGACCGTCTGTCTCAGGCCGTCTGCCTCAGACCGTCTGTCCCAGACCGTCTGTCTCAGACCGTCTGTCTCAGACCGTCTGTTTCATACCGTCTCTCTCACACCGTCTGTCTCAGACCGTCTGTCTTAGACCGTCTGTCTCAGACCGTCTGTCTCAGAACGTCTATCTCGTCCCGTCGGTCTCTGACCGTCTGTCTCAGAACGTCTATCTTGTCCGGTCGGTCTCAGACCGTCTGTCTCAGACCAGCTGTCTCAGACCGTCTGTCTCAGACCGTCTGTTTCATACCGTCTGTCTCACACCGTCTGTCTCAGACCGTCTGTCTTAGACCGTCTGTCTCATAAAGGTCTGTCTCAGGCCGTCTGCCTCAGACCGTCTATCTCGTCCCGTCTGTCTCGTCCCGTCTGTCTCAAACCGTCTGTCTCAGAAGGTCTATCTCGTCCCGTCGGTCTCAGACCGTCTGTCTCAGACCGTCTGTCTCAGACCGTCTGTCTCAGACCGTCAGTCTCAGACCGTCTGTCTCAGACCATCTGTCTCAGAGCGTCTGTCTCAGACGGTCTGTCTCAGACCGTCTGTCTCAGGCCGTCTGCCTCAGACCGTCTGTCTCAGGCCGTCTGCCTCAGACCGTCTGTCTCAGACCGTCTGTCTCAGACTGTCTGCCTCAGACCGTCTGCCTCAGACCGTCTGTCGCAGAACGTCTGTCACAGACCGTCTGTCTCAGACCGTCTGTCTTAGACCGTCTGTCTCATAAAGGTCTGTCTCAGACCGTCTGTCTCAGACCGTCTGTCTCAGGCCGTCTGCCTCAGACCGTCTGTCCCAGACCGTATATCTCGTCCCGTCCTTCTCGTCCCGTCTGTCTCAGAACGTCTATCTCGTCCCGTCGGTCTCAGGCCGTCTGTCTCATACCGTCTGTCTCACACCGTCTGTCTCAGACCTTCTGTCATAGACCGTCTGTTTCATTCCGTCGATCTCAGACCGTCTGTCTCAGACCGTCTATCTCTGCCCGTCTGTCTCTAACCGTCTGTCTCAGACCGTCTGTTTCATACGGTCCATCTCAGCCCGTCGGCATCAGACCATCTGTGTCAGTCCGTATGTCTCAGATCCTCTGTCTCGGACCGTCTGTCTCGGACCGTCTATCTCGTCCCGTCTGTCTCGCCCCGTCTGTCTCAGGAAGTCTGTCTCAGGCCGTCTGCCTCAGACCGTCTGTCTCACACCGTCTGTCTCAGTCCGTCTGTCTCAGGCCGTCTGTCTCAGACCGTCTGTCTCAGACCGTCTGTCTCAGACCGTCTGTCTCAGACCGTCTGTCTCAGACCGTCTGTCTCAGACCGCCTGCCTCAGACCGTCTGTCGCAGAACGTCTCTCTCAGACCGTCTGTCTCAGAACGTCTATCTCGTCCCGTCGGTCTCAGATCGTCTGTCTCAGACCAGCTGTCTCAGACCGTCTGTCTCAGTCCGTCTGTCTCAGGCCGTCTGTCTCAGACCGTCTGTCTCGGATCGTCTGTCTCGGACCGTCTGTCTCGGACCGTCTGTCTCGGACCGTCTGTCTCGGACCGTCGGTCTCGGACCGTCTGTCTCAGACCGCCTGTATCAGACCGTCTGTCTCAGGCCGTCTGCTTCATACCGTCTGTCTCAGACCGTCTATCTCGTCCCGTCGGTCTCAGACCGTCTGTCTCAGACCAGCTGTCTCAGACCGTCTGTCTCAGACCGTCGGTCTCAGACCGTCTGTCTCAGACCGTCGGTCTCAGACCGTCTGTCTCAGACCGTCTGTTTCAGACCGTCTGCCTCAGACCGTCTGTCTCAGGCCGTCTGCCTCAGACCGTCTGTCCCAGACCGTCTGTCTCAGACCGTCTGTCTCTGACCGTCTGTTTCATACCGTCTCTCCCACACCGTCTGTCTCAGACCGTCTGTCTTAGACCGTCTGTCTCAGACCGTCTGTCTCAGAACGTCTATCTCGTCCCGTCGGTCTCTGACCGTCTGTCTCAGAACGTCTATCTCGTCCGGTCGGTCTCAGACCGTCTGTCTCAGACCAGCTGTCTCAGACCAGCTGTCTCAGACCGTCTGTCTCAGACCGTCTGTTTCATACCGTCTGTATCACACCGTCTGTCTCAGACCGTCTGTCTTAGACCGTCTGTCTCATAAAGGTCTGTCTCAGGCCGTCTGCCTCAGACCGTCTGTCCCAGACCGTCTGTCTCAGACCGTCTGTCTCAGACCGTCTGTTTCATACCGTCTCTCTCACACCGTCTGTCTCAGACCGTCTGTCTTAGACCGTCTGTCTCAGACCGTCTGTCTCAGAACGTCTATCTCGTCCCGTCGGTCTCTGACCGTCTGTCTCAGAACGTCTATCTTGTCCGGTCGGTCTCAGACCGTCTGTCTCAGACCAGCTGTCTCAGACC
Source organism: Coelioxys conoideus (assembly GCA_947623535.1). NCBI lineage: Eukaryota > Metazoa > Arthropoda > Insecta > Hymenoptera > Megachilidae > Coelioxys > Coelioxys conoideus. The sequence continues at coordinate 9,590,649 of CANQJN010000026.1, forward strand.
GTCTGTCTCAGACCGTCTGTTTCATACCGTCTGTCTCACACCGTCTGTCTCAGACCGTCTGTCTTAGACCGTCTGTCTCATAAAGGTCTGTCTCAGGCCGTCTGCCTCAGACCGTCTATCTCGTCCCGTCTGTCTCGTCCCGTCTGTCTCAAACCGTCTGTCTCAGAAGGTCTATCTCGTCCCGTCGGTCTCAGACCGTCTGTCTCAGACCGTCTGTCTCAGACCGTCTGTCTCAGACCGTCAGTCTCAGACCGTCTGTCTCAGACCATCTGTCTCAGAGCGTCTGTCTCAGACGGTCTGTCTCAGACCGTCTGTCTCAGGCCGTCTGCCTCAGACCGTCTGTCTCAGGCCGTCTGCCTCAGACCGTCTGTCTCAGACCGTCTGTCTTAGACCGTCTGTCTCAGACCGTCTGTCTCAGAACGTCTATCTCGTCCCGTCGGTCTCTGACCGTCTGTCTCAGAACGTCTATCTCGTCCGGTCGGTCTCAGACCGTCTGTCTCAGACCAGCTGTCTCAGACCAGCTGTCTCAGACCGTCTGTCTCAGACCGTCTGTTTCATACCGTCTGTATCACACCGTCTGTCTCAGACCGTCTGTCTTAGACCGTCTGTCTCATAAAGGTCTGTCTCAGGCCGTCTGCCTCAGACCGTCTATCTCGTCCCGTCTGTCTCAGACCGTCTGTTTCATACCGTCTGTCTCACACCGTCTGTCTCAGACCTTCTGTCATAGACCGTCTGTTTCATTCCGTCGATCTCAGACCGTCTGTCTCAGACCGTCTATCTCTGCCCGTCTGTCTCTAACCGTCTGTCTCAGACCGTCTGTTTCATACGGTCCATCTCAGCCCGTCGGCATCAGACCATCTGTGTCAGTCCGTATGTCTCAGATCCTCTGTCTCGGACCGTCTGTCTCGGACCGTCTATCTCGTCCCGTCTGTCTCGCCCCGTCTGTCTCAGGAAGTCTGTCTCAGGCCGTCTGCCTCAGACCGTCTGTCTCACACCGTCTGTCTCAGTCCGTCTGTCTCAGGCCGTCTGTCTCAGACCGTCTGTCTCAGACCGTCTGTCTCAGACCGTCTGTCTCAGACCGTCTGTCTCAGACCGTCTGTCTCAGACCGCCTGCCTCAGACCGTCTGTCGCAGAACGTCTCTCTCAGACCGTCTGTCTCAGAACGTCTATCTCGTCCCGTCGGTCTCAGATCGTCTGTCTCAGACCAGCTGTCTCAGACCGTCTGTCTCAGTCCGTCTGTCTCAGGCCGTCTGTCTCAGACCGTCTGTCTCGGATCGTCTGTCTCGGACCGTCTGTCTCGGACCGTCTGTCTCGGACCGTCTGTCTCGGACCGTCGGTCTCGGACCGTCTGTCTCAGACCGCCTGTATCAGACCGTCTGTCTCAGGCCGTCTGCTTCATACCGTCTGTCTCAGACCGTCTATCTCGTCCCGTCGGTCTCAGACCGTCTGTCTCAGACCAGCTGTCTCAGACCGTCTGTCTCAGACCGTCGGTCTCAGACCGTCTGTCTCAGACCGTCGGTCTCAGACCGTCGGTCTCAGACCGTCTGTCTCAGACCGTCTGTTTCAGACCGTCTGCCTCAGACCGTCTGTCTCAGGCCGTCTGCCTCAGACCGTCTGTCCCAGACCGTCTGTCTCAGACCGTCTGTCTCAGACCGTCTGTTTCATACCGTCTCTCCCACACCGTCTGTCTCAGACCGTCTGTCTTAGACCGTCTGTCTCAGACCGTCTGTCTCAGAACGTCTATCTCGTCCCGTCGGTCTCTGACCGTCTGTCTCAGAACGTCTATCTCGTCCGGTCGGTCTCAGACCGTCTGTCTCAGACCAGCTGTCTCAGACCAGCTGTCTCAGACCGTCTGTCTCAGACCGTCTGTTTCATACCGTCTGTATCACACCGTCTGTCTCAGACCGTCTGTCTTAGACCGTCTGTCTCATAAAGGTCTGTCTCAGGCCGTCTGCCTCAGACCGTCTATCTCGTCCCGTCTGTCTCAGACCGTCTGTTTCATACCGTCTGTCTCACACCGTCTGTCTCAGGCCGTCTGCCTCAGACCGTCTATCTCGTCCCGTCTGTCTCGTCCCGTCTGTCTCAGACCGTCTGTATCAGACCGTCTGTCTCAGGCCGTCCGTTTCATGCCGTCGGTCTCAGACCGTCTGTCTCACACCGTCTATCTCTGCCCGTCTGTCTTACACCGTCTGTCACAGACCGTCTGTCTCAGACCGTCTGTCTCACACCGTCTGTCTCAGACCGTCTGTCTTAGACCGTCTGTCTTTTACCGTCTGTCTCGGATCGTCTGTCTCGGACCGTCTGTCTCGGACCGTCTGTCTCGGACCGTCTGTCTCGGACCAGCTGTCTCGGACCGTCTGTCTCGGACCGTCTGTCTCAGACCGTCTGTCTCAGACCGTCTGTTTCATACCGTCTCTCTCACACCGTCTGTCTCAGACCGTCTGTCTTAGACCGTCTGTCTCAGACCGTCTGTCTCAGAACGTCTATCTCGTCCCGTCGGTCTCTGACCGTCTGTCTCAGAACGTCTATCTCGTCCCGTCGGTCTCAGATCGTCTGTCTCAGACCAGCTGTCTCAGACCGTCTGTCTCAGACCGTCTGTCTCAGACCGTCTGTTTCATACCGTCTGTCTCACACCGTCTGTCTCAGACCGTCTGTCTTAGACCGTCTGTCTTGGACCGTCTTTCTCGGATCGTCTGTCTCGGACCGTCTGTCTCGGACCGTCTGTCTCGGACCGTCTGTCTCAGACCAGCTGTCTCAGACCGTCTGTCTCGGACCGTCTGTCTCAGACCGCCTGTATCAGACCGTCTGTCTCAGGCCGTCTGTCTCACACCGTCTGTCTCAGACCGTCTGTCTTAGACCGTCTGTCTCACACCGTCTGTCTCAGACCGTCTGTCTTAGACCGTCTGTCTTGGACCGTCTGTCTCGGATCGTCTGTCTCGGACCGTCGGTCTCGGACCGTCTGTCTCAGACCGCCTGTATCAGACCGTCTGTCTCAGGCCGTCCGTTTCATGCCGTCGGTCTCAGACCGTCTGTCTCACACCGTCTATCTCTGCCCGTCTGTCTTAGACCGTCTGTCACAGACCGTCTGTCTCAGACCGTCTGTCTTAGACCGTCTGTCTCAGACCGTCTGTCTCAGAACGTCTATCTCGTCCCGTCGGTCTCTGACCGTCTGTCTCAGAACGTCTATCTCGTCCGGTCGGTCTCAGACCGTCTGTCTCAGACCAGCTGTCTCAGACCGTCTGTCTCAGACCGTCTGTTTCATACCGTCTGTCTCACACCGTCTGTCTCAGACCGTCTGTCTTAGACCGTCTGTCTCATAAAGGTCTGTCTCAGGCCGTCTGCCTCAGACCGTCTATCTCGTCCCGTCTGTCTCGTCCCGTCTGTCTCAAACCGTCTGTCTCAGAAGGTCTATCTCGTCCCGTCGGTCTCAGACCGTCTGTCTCAGACCGTCTGTCTCAGACCGTCAGTCTCAGACCGTCTGTCTCAGACCATCTGTCTCAGAGCGTCTGTCTCAGACCGTCTGTCTCAGACCGTCTGTCTCAGGCCGTCTGCCTCAGACCGTCTGTCTCAGACCGTCGGTCTCAGACCGTCGGTCTCAGACCGTCTGTCTCAGACCGTCTGTTTCAGACCGTCTGCCTCAGACCGTCTGTCTCAGGCCGTCTGCCTCAGACCGTCTGTCCCAGACCGTCTGTCTCAGACCGTCTGTCTCAGACCGTCTGTTTCATACCGTCTCTCTCACACCGTCTGTCTCAGACCGTCTGTCTTAGACCGTCTGTCTCAGGCCGTCTGCCTCAGACCGTCTGTCTCAGACCGTCTGTCTCAGACCGTCTGTCTCAGACCGTCTGTCTCAGACCATCTGTCTCAGAGCGTCTGTCTCTAACCGTCTGTCTCAGACCGTCTGTCTCAGACCGTCTGTCTCAGACCGTGTGTCTCAGACCGTCTGTCTCAGACCGTCCGTCTCAGACCGTCTGTCTCTAACCGTCTGTCTCAGACCGTCTGTTTCATACGGTCTATCTCAGCCCGTCGGCATCAGACCGTCTGTCCCAGTCCGTATGTCTCAGATCCTCTGTCTCAGAGCGTCTGTCTCAGACCGTCTGTCTCAGGCCGTCTGCCTCAGACCGTCTGTCTCAGACCGTCTGTCTCAGACCGTCTGCCTCAGACCGTCTGCCTCAGACCGTCTGTCGCAGAACGTCTGTCACAGACCGTCTGTCTCAGACCGTCTGTCTTAGACCGTCTGTCTCATAAAGGTCTGTCTCAGACCGTCTGTCTCAGACCGTCTGTCTCAGGCCGTCTGCCTCAGACCGTCTGTCCCAGACCGTATATCTCGTCCCGTCCTTCTCGTCCCGTCTGTCTCAGAACGTCTATCTCGTCCCGTCGGTCTCAGGCCGTCTGTCTCATACCAGCTGTCTCAGACCGTCTGTCTCAGACCGTCTGTTTCATACCGTCTGTCTCACACCGTCTGTCTCAGACCTTCTGTCATAGACCGTCTGTTTCATTCCGTCGATCTCAGACCGTCTGTCTCAGACCGTCTATCTCTGCCCGTCTGTCTCTAACCGTCTGTCTCAGACCGTCTGTTTCATACGGTCCATCTCAGCCCGTCGGCATCAGACCATCTGTGTCAGTCCGTATGTCTCAGATCCTCTGTCTCGGACCGTCTGTCTCGGACCGTCTGTCTCAGACCGTCTGTCTCAGACCGTCTGTCTCAGGCCGTCTGCCTCAGACCGTCTATCTCGTCCCGTCTGTCTCGCCCCGTCTGTCTCAGGAAGTCTGTCTCAGGCCGTCTGCCTCAGACCGTCTGTCTCGGACCGTCTGTCTCAGACCGTCTGTCTCAGACCGTCTGTCTCAGACCGTCTGTTTCATACCGTCTGTCTCACACCGTCTGTCTCAGACCTTCTGTCATAGACCGTCTGTTTCATTCCGTCGATCTCAGACCGTCTGTCTCAGACCGTCTGTCTCAGACCGTCTGTCTCAGACCGTCTGCCTCAGACCGTCTGTCGCAGAACGTCTCTCTCAGACCGTCTGTCTCAGAACGTCTATCTCGTCCCGTCGGTCTCAGATCGTCTGTCTCAGACCAGCTGTCTCAGACCGTCTGTCTCAGACCGTCTGTCTCAGACCGTCTGTTTCATACCGTCTGTCTCACACCGTCTGTCTCAGGCCGTCCGCCTCAGACCGTCTATCTCGTCCCGTCTGTCTCGTCCCGTCTGTCTCAGACCGTCTGTATCAGACCGTCTGTCTCAGGCCGTCCGTTTCATGCCGTCGGTCTCAGACCGTCTGTCTCACACCGTCTATCTCTGCCCGTCTGTCTTAGACCGTCTGTCACAGACCGTCTGTCTCAGACCGTCTGTCTCAGACCGTCTGTCTCACACCGTCTGTCTCAGACCGTCTGTCTTAGACCGTCTGTCTTGGACCGTCTGTCTCGGATCGTCTGTCTCGGACCGTCTGTCTCGGACCGTCTGTCTCGGACCGTCTGTCTCGGACCGTCGGTCTCGGACCGTCTGTCTCAGACCGCCTGTATCAGACCGTCTGTCTCAGGCCGTCTGCTTCATACCGTCTGTCTCAGACCGTCTATCTCGTCCCGTCGGTCTCAGACCGTCTGTCTCAGACCAGCTGTCTCAGACCGTCTGTCTCAGACCGTCGGTCTCAGACCGTCTGTCTCAGACCGTCGGTCTCAGACCGTCTGTCTCAGGCCGTCTGCCTCAGACCGTCTGTCCCAGACCGTCTATCTCGTCCCGTCGGTCTCAGACCGTCTGTCTCAGACCAGCTGTCTTAGACCGTCTGTCACAGACCGTCTGTCTCAGACCGTCTGTTTCAGACCGTCTGCCTCAGACCGTCTGTCTCAGGCCGTCTGTTTCATACCGTCTCTCTCACACCGTCTGTCTCAGACCGTCTGTCTTAGACCGTCTGTCTCAGACCGTCTGTCTCAGAACGTCTATCTCGTCCCGTCGGTCTCTGACCGTCTGTCTCAGAACGTCTATCTTGTCCGGTCGGTCTCAGACCGTCTGTCTCAGACCAGCTGTCTCAGACCGTCTGTCTCAGACCGTCTGTTTCATACCGTCTGTCTCACACCGTCTGTCTCAGACCGTCTGTCTTAGACCGTCTGTCTCATAAAGGTCTGTCTCAGGCCGTCTGCCTCAGACCGTCTATCTCGTCCCGTCTGTCTCGTCCCGTCTGTCTCAAACCGTCTGTCTCAGAAGGTCTATCTCGTCCCGTCGGTCTCAGACCGTCTGTCTCAGACCGTCTGTCTCAGACCGTCTGTCTCAGACCGTCTGTCTCAGACCGTCAGTCTCAGACCGTCTGTCTCAGACCATCTGTCTCAGAGCGTCTCTCTCAGACGGTCTGTCTCAGACCGTCTGTCTCAGGCCGTCTGCCTCAGACCGTCTGTCTCAGGCCGTCTGCCTCAGACCGTCTGTCCCAGACCGTCTGTCTCAGACTGTCTGCCTCAGACCGTCTGCCTCAGACCGTCTGTCGCAGAACGTCTGTCACAGACCGTCTGTCTCAGACCGTCTGTCTTAGACCGTCTGTCTCATAAAGGTCTGTCTCAGACCGTCTGTCTCAGACCGTCTGTCTCAGGCCGTCTGCCTCAGACCGTCTGTCCCAGACCGTATATCTCGTCCCGTCCTTCTCGTCCCGTCTGTCTCAGAACGTCTATCTCGTCCCGTCGGTCTCAGGCCGTCTGTCTCATACCAGCTGTCTCAGACCGTCTGTCTCAGACCGTCTGTTTCATACCGTCTGTCTCACACCGTCTGTCTCAGACCTTCTGTCATAGACCGTCTGTTTCATTCCGTCGATCTCAGACCGTCTGTCTCAGACCGTCTATCTCTGCCCGTCTGTCTCTAACCGTCTGTCTCAGACCGTCTGTTTCATACGGTCCATCTCAGCCCGTCGGCATCAGACCATCTGTGTCAGTCCGTATGTCTCAGATCCTCTGTCTCGGACCGTCTGTCTCGGACCGTCTATCTCGTCCCGTCTGTCTCGCCCCGTCTGTCTCAGGAAGTCTGTCTCAGGCCGTCTGCCTCAGACCGTCTGTCTCACACCGTCTGTCTCAGTCCGTCTGTCTCAGGCCGTCTGTCTCAGACCGTCTGTCTCAGACCGTCTGTCTCAGACCGTCTGTCTCAGACCGTCTGTCTCAGACCGTCTGTCTCAGACCGCCTGCCTCAGACCGTCTGTCGCAGAACGTCTCTCTCAGACCGTCTGTCTCAGAACGTCTATCTCGTCCCGTCGGTCTCAGATCGTCTGTCTCAGACCAGCTGTCTCAGACCGTCTGTCTCAGTCCGTCTGTCTCAGGCCGTCTGTCTCAGACCGTCTGTCTCGGATCGTCTGTCTCGGACCGTCTGTCTCGGACCGTCTGTCTCGGACCGTCTGTCTCGGACCGTCGGTCTCGGACCGTCTGTCTCAGACCGCCTGTATCAGACCGTCTGTCTCAGGCCGTCTGCTTCATACCGTCTGTCTCAGACCGTCTATCTCGTCCCGTCGGTCTCAGACCGTCTGTCTCAGACCAGCTGTCTCAGACCGTCTGTCTCAGACCGTCGGTCTCAGACCGTCTGTCTCAGACCGTCGGTCTCAGACCGTCTGTCTCAGACCGTCTGTTTCAGACCGTCTGCCTCAGACCGTCTGTCTCAGGCCGTCTGCCTCAGACCGTCTGTCCCAGACCGTCTGTCTCAGACCGTCTGTCTCAGACCGTCTGTTTCATACCGTCTCTCCCACACCGTCTGTCTCAGACCGTCTGTCTTAGACCGTCTGTCTCAGACCGTCTGTCTCAGAACGTCTATCTCGTCCCGTCGGTCTCTGACCGTCTGTCTCAGAACGTCTATCTCGTCCGGTCGGTCTCAGACCGTCTGTCTCAGACCAGCTGTCTCGGACCGTCTGTCTCGGACCGTCGGTCTCGGACCGTCTGTCTCAGACCGCCTGTATCAGACCGTCTGTCTCAGGCCGTCTGCTTCATACCGTCTGTCTCAGACCGTCTATCTCGTCCCGTCGGTCTCAGACCGTCTGTCTCAGGCCAGCTGTCTCAGACCGTCTGTCTCAGACCGTCGGTCTCAGACCGTCTGTCTCAGACCGTCGGTCTCAGACTGTCTGTCTCAGACCGTCTGTTTCAGACCGTCTGCCTCAGACCGTCTGTCTCAGGCCGTCTGCCTCAGACCGTCTGTCCCAGACCGTCTGTCTCAGACCGTCTGTCTCAGACCGTCTGTTTCATACCGTCTCTCCCACACCGTCTGTCTCAGACCGTCTGTCTTAGACCGTCTGTCTCAGACCGTCTGTCTCAGAACGTCTATCTCGTCCCGTCGGTCTCTGACCGTCTGTCTCAGAACGTCTATCTCGTCCGGTCGGTCTCAGACCGTCTGTCTCAGACCAGCTGTCTCAGACCAGCTGTCTCAGACCGTCTGTCTCAGACCGTCTGTTTCATACCGTCTGTATCACACCGTCTGTCTCAGACCGTCTGTCTTAGACCGTCTGTCTCATAAAGGTCTGTCTCAGGCCGTCTGCCTCAGACCGTCTATCTCGTCCCGTCTGTCTCAGACCGTCTGTTTCATACCGTCTGTCTCACACCGTCTGTCTCAGGCCGTCTGCCTCAGACCGTCTATCTCGTCCCGTCTGTCTCGTCCCGTCTGTCTCAGACCGTCTGTATCAGACCGTCTGTCTCAGGCCGTCCGTTTCATGCCGTCGGTCTCAGACCGTCTGTCTCACACCGTCTATCTCTGCCCGTCTGTCTTAGACCGTCTGTCACAGACCGTCTGTCTCAGAATGTCTGTCTCACACCGTCTGTCTCAGACCGTCTGTCTTAGACCGTCTGTCTTGGACCGTCTGTCTCGGATCGTCTGTCTCGGACCGTCTGTCTCGGACCGTCTGTCTCGGACCGTCTGTCTCGGACCGTCGGTCTCGGACCGTCTGTCTCAGACCGCCTGTATCAGACCGTCTGTCTCAGGCCGTCTGCTTCATACCGTCTGTCTCAGACCGTCTATCTCGTCCCGTCGGTCTCAGACCGTCTGTCTCAGACCGTCTGTTTCATACCGTCTCTCTCACACCGTCTGTCTCAGACCGTCTGTCTTAGACCGTCTGTCTCATAAAGGTCTGTCTCAGACCGTCTGTCTCAGACCGTCTGTCTCAGGCCGTCTGCCTCAGACCGTCTGTCCCAGACCGTATATCTCGTCCCGTCCTTCTCGTCCCGTCTGTCTCAGAACGTCTATCTCGTCCCGTCGGTCTCAGGCCGTCTGTCTCATACCAGCTGTCTCAGACCGTCTGTCTCAGACCGTCTGTCTCAGACCGTCTGTTTCATACCGTCTGTCTCACACCGTCTGTCTCAGACCTTCTGTCATAGACCGTCTGTTTCATTCCGTCGATCTCAGACCGTCTGTCTCAGACCGTCTATCTCTGCCCGTCTGTCTCTAACCGTCTGTCTCAGACCGTCTGTTTCATACGGTCCATCTCAGCCCGTCGGCATCAGACCATCTGTGTCAGTCCGTATGTCTCAGATCCTCTGTCTCGGACCGTCTGTCTCGGACCGTCTGTCTCAGACCGTCTGTCTCAGACCGTCTGTCTCAGGCCGTCTGCCTCAGACCGTCTATCTCGTCCCGTCTGTCTCGCCCCGTCTGTCTCAGGAAGTCTGTCTCAGGCCGTCTGCCTCAGACCGTCTGTCTCAGGCCGTCTGTCTCAGTCCGTCTGTCTCAGGCCGTCTGTCTCAGACCGTCTGTCTCAGACCGTCTGTCTCAGACCGTCTGTCTCAGACCGTCTGCCTCAGACCGTCTGTCGCAGAACGTCTCTCTCAGACCGTCTGTCTCAGAACGTCTATCTCGTCCCGTCGGTCTCAGATCGTCTGTCTCAGACCAGCTGTCTCAGACCGTCTGTCTCAGACCGTCTGTCTCAGACCGTCTGTTTCATACCGTCTGTCTCACACCGTCTGTCTCAGGCCGTCCGCCTCAGACCGTCTATCTCGTCCCGTCTGTCTCGTCCCGTCTGTCTCAGACCGTCTGTATCAGACCGTCTGTCTCAGGCCGTCCGTTTCATGCCGTCGGTCTCAGACCGTCTGTCTCACACCGTCTATCTCTGCCCGTCTGTCTTAGACCGTCTGTCACAGACCGTCTGTCTCAGACCGTCTGTCTCACACCGTCTGTCTCAGACCGTCTGTCTTAGACCGTCTGTCTTGGACCGTCTGTCTCGGATCGTCTGTCTCGGACCGTCTGTCTCGGACCGTCTGTCTCGGACCGTCTGTCTCGGACCGTCGGTCTCGGACCGTCTGTCTCAGACCGCCTGTATCAGACCGTCTGTCTCAGGCCGTCTGCTTCATACCGTCTGTCTCAGACCGTCTATCTCGTCCCGTCGGTCTCAGACCGTCTGTCTCAGACCAGCTGTCTCAGACCGTCTGTCTCAGACCGTCGGTCTCAGACCGTCTGTCTCAGACCGTCGGTCTCAGACCGTCTGTCTCAGGCCGTCTGCCTCAGACCGTCTGTCCCAGACCGTCTATCTCGTCCCGTCGGTCTCAGACCGTCTGTCTCAGACCAGCTGTCTTAGACCGTCTGTCACAGACCGTCTGTCTCAGACCGTCTGTTTCAGACCGTCTGCCTCAGACCGTCTGTCTCAGGCCGTCTGTTTCATACCGTCTCTCTCACACCGTCTGTCTCAGACCGTCTGTCTTAGACCGTCTGTCTCAGACCGTCTGTCTCAGAACGTCTATCTCGTCCCGTCGGTCTCTGACCGTCTGTCTCAGAACGTCTATCTTGTCCGGTCGGTCTCAGACCGTCTGTCTCAGACCAGCTGTCTCAGACCGTCTGTCTCAGACCGTCTGTTTCATACCGTCTGTCTCACACCGTCTGTCTCAGACCGTCTGTCTTAGACCGTCTGTCTCATAAAGGTCTGTCTCAGGCCGTCTGCCTCAGACCGTCTATCTCGTCCCGTCTGTCTCGTCCCGTCTGTCTCAAACCGTCTGTCTCAGAAGGTCTATCTCGTCCCGTCGGTCTCAGACCGTCTGTCTCAGACCGTCTGTCTCAGACCGTCTGTCTCAGACCGTCAGTCTCAGACCGTCTGTCTCAGACCATCTGTCTCAGAGCGTCTGTCTCAGACGGTCTGTCTCAGACCGTCTGTCTCAGGCCGTCTGCCTCAGACCGTCTGTCTCAGGCCGTCTGCCTCAGACCGTCTGTCCCAGACCGTCTGTCTCAGACTGTCTGCCTCAGACCGTCTGCCTCAGACCGTCTGTCGCAGAACGTCTGTCACAGACCGTCTGTCTCAGACCGTCTGTCTTAGACCGTCTGTCTCATAAAGGTCTGTCTCAGACCGTCTGTCTCAGACCGTCTGTCTCAGGCCGTCTGCCTCAGACCGTCTGTCCCAGACCGTATATCTCGTCCCGTCCTTCTCGTCCCGTCTGTCTCAGAACGTCTATCTCGTCCCGTCGGTCTCAGGCCGTCTGTCTCATACCAGCTGTCTCAGACCGTCTGTCTCAGACCGTCTGTTTCATACCGTCTGTCTCACACCGTCTGTCTCAGACCTTCTGTCATAGACCGTCTGTTTCATTCCGTCGATCTCAGACCGTCTGTCTCAGACCGTCTATCTCTGCCCGTCTGTCTCTAACCGTCTGTCTCAGACCGTCTGTTTCATACGGTCCATCTCAGCCCGTCGGCATCAGACCATCTGTGTCAGTCCGTATGTCTCAGATCCTCTGTCTCGGACCGTCTGTCTCGGACCGTCTATCTCGTCCCGTCTGTCTCGCCCCGTCTGTCTCAGGAAGTCTGTCTCAGGCCGTCTGCCTCAGACTGTCTGTCTCACACCGTCTGTCTCAGTCCGTCTGTCTCAGGCCGTCTGTCTCAGACCGTCTGTCTCAGACCGTCTGTCTCAGACCGTCTGTCTCAGACCGTCTGTCTCAGACCGCCTGCCTCAGACCGTCTGTCGCAGAACGTCTCTCTCAGACCGTCTGTCTCAGAACGTCTATCTCGTCCCGTCGGTCTCAGATCGTCTGTCTCAGACCAGCTGTCTCAGACCGTCTGTCTCAGTCCGTCTGTCTCAGGCCGTCTGTCTCAGACCGTCTGTCTCGGATCGTCTGTCTCGGACCGTCTGTCTCGGACCGTCTGTCTCGGACCGTCTGTCTCGGACCGTCGGTCTCGGACCGTCTGTCTCAGACCGCCTGTATCAGACCGTCTGTCTCAGGCCGTCTGCTTCATACCGTCTGTCTCAGACCGTCTATCTCGTCCCGTCGGTCTCAGACCGTCTGTCTCAGACCAGCTGTCTCAGACCGTCTGTCTCAGACCGTCGGTCTCAGACCGTCGGTCTCAGACCGTCGGTCTCAGACCGTCTGTCTCAGACCGTCGGTTTCAGACCGTCTGTCTCAGACCGTCTGTTTCAGACCGTCTGCCTCAGACCGTCTGTCTCAGGCCGTCTGCCTCAGACCGTCTGTCCCAGACCGTCTGTCTCAGACCGTCTGTCTCAGACCGTCTGTTTCATACCGTCTCTCCCACACCGTCTGTCTCAGACCGTCTGTCTTAGACCGTCTGTCTCAGACCGTCTGTCTCAGAACGTCTATCTCGTCCCGTCGGTCTCTGACCGTCTGTCTCAGAACGTCTATCTCGTCCGGTCGGTCTCAGACCGTCTGTCTCAGACCAGCTGTCTCGGACCGTCTGTCTCGGACCGTCGGTCTCGGACCGTCTGTCTCAGACCGCCTGTATCAGACCGTCTGTCTCAGGCCGTCTGCTTCATACCGTCTGTCTCAGACCGTCTATCTCGTCCCGTCGGTCTCAGACCGTCTGTCTCAGACCAGCTGTCTCAGACCGTCTGTCTCAGACCGTCGGTCTCAGACCGTCTGTCTCAGACCGTCGGTCTCAGACTGTCTGTCTCAGACCGTCTGTTTCAGACCGTCTGCCTCAGACCGTCTGTCTCAGGCCGTCTGCCTCAGACCGTCTGTCCCAGACCGTCTGTCTCAGACCGTCTGTCTCAGACCGTCTGTTTCATACCGTCTCTCCCACACCGTCTGTCTCAGACCGTCTGTCTTAGACCGTCTGTCTCAGACCGTCTGTCTCAGAACGTCTATCTCGTCCCGTCGGTCTCTGACCGTCTGTCTCAGAACGTCTATCTCGTCCGGTCGGTCTCAGACCGTCTGTCTCAGACCAGCTGTCTCAGACCAGCTGTCTCAGACCGTCTGTCTCAGACCGTCTGTTTCATACCGTCTGTATCACACCGTCTGTCTCAGACCGTCTGTCTTAGACCGTCTGTCTCATAAAGGTCTGTCTCAGGCCGTCTGCCTCAGACCGTCTATCTCGTCCCGTCTGTCTCAGACCGTCTGTTTCATACCGTCTGTCTCACACCGTCTGTCTCAGGCCGTCTGCCTCAGACCGTCTATCTCGTCCCGTCTGTCTCGTCCCGTCTGTCTCAGACCGTCTGTATCAGACCGTCTGTCTCAGGCCGTCCGTTTCATGCCGTCGGTCTCAGACCGTCTGTCTCACACCGTCTATCTCTGCCCGTCTGTCTTAGACCGTCTGTCACAGACCGTCTGTCTCAGACCGTCTGTCTCACACCGTCTGTCTCAGACCGTCTGTCTTAGACCGTCTGTCTTGGACCGTCTGTCTCGGATCGTCTGTCTCGGACCGTCTGTCTCGGACCGTCTGTCTCGGACCGTCTGTCTCGGACCGTCGGTCTCGGACCGTCTGTCTCAGACCGCCTGTATCAGACCGTCTGTCTCAGGCCGTCTGCTTCATACCGTCTGTCTCAGACCGTCTATCTCGTCCCGTCGGTCTCAGACCGTCTGTCTCAGACCAGCTGTCTCAGACCGTCTGTCTCAGACCGTCGGTCTCAGACCGTCTGTCTCAGACCGTCGGTCTCAGACCGTCTGTCTCAGACCGTCTGTTTCAGACCGTCTGCCTCAGACCGTCTGTCTCAGGCCGTCTGCCTCAGACCGTCTGTCCCAGACCGTCTGTCTCAGACCGTCTGTCTCAGACCGTCTGTTTCATACCGTCTCTCTCACACCGTCTGTCTCAGACCGTCTGTCTTAGACCGTCTGTCTCAGACCGTCTGTCTCAGAACGTCTATCTCGTCCCGTCGGTCTCTGACCGTCTGTCTCAGAACGTCTATCTCGTCCGGTCGGTCTCAGACCGTCTGTCTCAGACCAGCTGTCTCAGACCAGCTGTCTCAGACCGTCTGTCTCAGACCGTCTGTTTCATACCGTCTGTATCACACCGTCTGTCTCAGACCGTCTGTCTTAGACCGTCTGTCTCATAAAGGTCTGTCTCAGGCCGTCTGCCTCAGACCGTCTATCTCGTCCCGTCTGTCTCGTCCGGTCTGTCTCAAACCGTCTGTCTCAGAAGGTCTATCTCGTCCCGTCGGTCTCAGACCGTCTGTCTCAGACCGTCTGTCTCAGACCGTCAGTCTCAGACCGTCTGTCTCAGACCATCTGTCTCAGAGCGTCTGTCTCAGACCGTCTGTCTCAGACCGTCTGTCTCAGACCGTCTGTTTCAGACCGTCTGCCTCAGACCGTCTGTCTCAGGCCGTCTGCCTCAGACCGTCTGTCCCAGACCGTCTGTCTCAGACCGTCTGTCTCAGACCGTCTGTTTCATACCGTCTCTCTCACACCGTCTGTCTCAGACCGTCTGTCTTAGACCGTCTGTCTCAGGCCGTCTGCCTCAGACCGTCTGTCTCAGACCGTCTGTCTCAGACCGTCTGTCTCAGACCATCTGTCTCAGAGCGTCTGTCTCTAACCGTCTGTCTCAGACCGTCTGTCTCAGACCGTCTGTCTCAGACCGTCTGTCTCAGACCGTGTGTCTCAGACCGTCTGTCTCAGACCGTCTGTCTCAGACCGTCTGTCTCTAACCGTCTGTCTCAGACCGTCTGTTTCACACGGTCTATCTCAGCCCGTCGGCATCAGACCGTCTGTCCCAGTCCGTATGTCTCAGATCCTCTGTCTCAGAGCGTCTGTCTCAGACCGTCTGTCTCAGGCCGTCTGCCTCAGACCGTCTGTCTCAGACCGTCTGTCTCAGACCGTCTGCCTCAGACCGTCTGCCTCAGACCGTCTGTCGCAGAACGTCTGTCACAGACCGTCTGTCTCAGACCGTCTGTCTTAGACCGTCTGTCTCATAAAGGTCTGTCTCAGACCGTCTGTCTCAGACCGTCTGTCTCAGGCCGTCTGCCTCAGACCGTCTGTCCCAGACCGTATATCTCGTCCCGTCCTTCTCGTCCCGTCTGTCTCAGAACGTCTATCTCGTCCCGTCGGTCTCAGGCCGTCTGTCTCATACCAGCTGTCTCAGACCGTCTGTCTCAGACCGTCTGTTTCATACCGTCTGTCTCACACCGTCTGTCTCAGACCTTCTGTCATAGACCGTCTGTTTCATTCCGTCGATCTCAGACCGTCTGTCTCAGACCGTCTATCTCTGCCCGTCTGTCTCTAACCGTCTGTCTCAGACCGTCTGTTTCATACGGTCCATCTCAGCCCGTCGGCATCAGACCATCTGTGTCAGTCCGTATGTCTCAGATCCTCTGTCTCGGACCGTCTGTCTCGGACCGTCTGTCTCGGACCGTCGGTCTCGGACCGTCTGTCTCGGACCGTCTGTCTCCGACTGTCTGTCTCGGACCGTCTGTCTCAGACCGCCTGTCTCAGACCGTCTGTCTCAGGCCGTCTGCTTCATACCGTCTGTCTCAGACCGTCTATCTCGTCCCGTCGGTCTCAGACCGTCTGTCTCAGACCAGCTGTCTCAGACCGTCTGTCTCAGACCGTCTGCCGCAGACCGTCCGTCTCAGAATGTCTATCTCGTCCCGTCTGTCTCAGAACTTCCGTCGCACACCGTCTGTCTCAGACCGTCTGTCTCAGACCGTCTGTTTCATACCGTGTGTCTCACACCGTCTGTCTCAGGCCGTCTGCCTCAGACCGTCTATCTCGTCCCGTCTGTCTCGTCCCGTCTGTCTCAGACCGTCTGTCTCAGACCGTCTGTCTCAGACCGTCTGTTTCATACCGACTGTCTCACACCGTCTGTCTCAGGCCGTCTGCATCAGACCGTCTATCTCGTCCCGTCGGTCTCAGACCGTCTGTCTCAGACCAGCTGTCTCAGACCGTCTGTCTCAGACCGTCTGTTTCTTTCCGTCTGTCTCACACCGTCTGTCTCAGACCGTCTGTCTTAGACCGTCTGTCTCAGGCCGTCTGCTTCATACCGTCTGTCTCAGACCGTCTATCTCGTCCCGTCGGTCTCAGACCGTCTGTCTCAGACCAGCTGTCTCAGACCGTCTGTCTCAGACCGTCTGCCGCAGACCGTCCGTCTCAGAATGTCTATCTCGTCCCGTCTGTCTCAGAACTTCCGTCGCACACCGTCTGTCTCAGACCGTCTGTCTCAGACCGTCTGTTTCATACCGTGTGTCTCACACCGTCTGTCTCAGGCCGTCTGCCTCAGACCGTCTATCTCGTCCCGTCTGTCTCGTCCCGTCTGTCTCAGACCGTCTGTCTCAGACCGTCTGTTTCATACCGTCTGTCTCACACCGTCTGTCTCAGGCCGTCTGCATCAGACCGTCTATCTCGTCCCGTCGGTCTCAGACCGTCTGCCTCAGACCAGCTGTCTCAGACCGTCTGTCTCAGACCGTCCGTTTCATTCCGTCTGTCTCACACCGTCTGTCTCAGACCGTCTGTCTTAGACCGTGTGTCTCAGGCCGTCTGTTTCATTCCGTCGGTCTCAGACCGTCTGTCTCAGACCGTCTATCTCTGCCCGTCTGTCTCTAACCGTCTGTCTCAGACCGTCTGTTTCATACGGTCTATCTCAGCCCGTCGGCATCAGACCGTCTGTCTCAGTCCGTATGTCTCGGACCGTCTGTCTCGGACCGTCTGCCTCGGACCGTCTGTCTCGGACCGTCTGTCTCGGACCGTCTGTCTCAGACCGTCTGTCTCGGACCGTCTGTCTCGGACCGTCTGTCTCGGACCGTCTGTCTCAGACCGTCTGTCTCAGGCCGTCTGCTTTATACCGTCTCTATCAGACCGTCTATCTCGTCGCGTCGGTCTCAGACCGTCTGTCTCAGACCGTCTGTCTCAGACCGTCTGTCTCAGACCGTCTGTCTCAGACCGTCTGTTTCAGACCGTCTGTCTCAGACCGTCTGTCTCAGGCCGTCTGCCTCAGACCGTCTGTCCCTGACCGTCTATCTCGTCCCGTCTGTCTCAGACCGTCTGTTTCATACCGTCTCTCTCACACCGTCTGTCGCAGACCGTCTGTCTTAGACCGTCTGTCTCAGGCCGTCTGCCTCAGACCGTCTGTCTCAGACCGTCTGTTTCATACCGTCTGTCTCACACCGTCTGTCTCAGACCGTCTGTCTTAGACTGTCCGTCTCGGCCGTCTGTATCGGACCGTGTGTCTCGGACCGTCTGTCTCGGACCGTCTGTCTCGGACCGTCTGTCTCGGACCGTGTGTCTCGGACCGTATGTCGCGTACCGTCTGTCTCGGACCGTCAGTCTCGGACCGTCTGTCTCGGACCGTCTGTCTTGGACCGTCGGTCTCGGACCGTGTGTCTCAGACCGCCTGTCTCAGACCGTCTGTCTCAGGCCGTCTGCTTCATACCGTCTGTCTCAGACCGTCTATCTCGTCCCGTCGGTCTCAGACCGTCTGTCTCAGACCAGCTGTCTCAGACCGTCTGCTTCAGACCGTCCGTCTCAGGCCGTCTGCCTCAGACCGTCTGTCCCAGACCGTCTATCTCGTCCCGTCTGTCTCAGACCGTCTGTCTCAGAACGTCAATCTCGTCCCGTCGGTCTCAGACCGTCTGTCTCAGACCAGCTGTCTGAGACCGTCTGTTTCATACCGTCTGTCTCAGACCGTCTATCTCGTCCCGTCGGTCTCAGACCGTCTGTCTCAGACCAGCTGTCTCAGACCGTCTGTCTCAGGCCGTCCGTTTCATTCCGTCGGTCTCAGACCGTCTGTCTCAGACCGTCTATCTCTGCCCGTCTGTCTGAGAACGTCTGTCACAGACCGTCTGTCTCATACCGTCTGTCTCAGACCGTCTGTCACAGACCGTCTGTCTCAAACCGTCTATCTCGTCCCGTCGGTCTCAGACCAGCTGTCTCAGACCGTCTGTCTCAGACCGTCTGTTTCATACCGTCTGTCTCGGACCGTCTGTCTCGGACCGTCTGTCTCGGACCAGCTGTCTCAGACCGTCTGTCACAGACCGTCTGTCTCAGACCGTCTATCTCGTCCCGTCGGTCTCAGACCAGCTGTCTCAGACCGTCTGTCTCAGACCGTCTGTTTCATACCGTCTGTCTCACACCGTCTGTCCCAGACCGTCTATCTCGTCCCGTCTGTCTCAGACCGTCTGTCTCAGAACGTCTATCTCGTCCCGTCGGTCTCAGACCGTCTGTCTCAGAACGTCTATCTCGTCCGGTCGGTCTCAGACCGTCTGTCTCAGACCAGCTGTCTCAGACCGTCTGTCTCAGACCGTCTGTTTCATACCGTCTGTCTCACACCGTCTGTCTCAGGCCGTCTGTCTTAGACCGTCTGTCTCATAAAGGTCTGTCTCAGGCCGTCTGCCTCAGACCGTCTATCTCGTCCAGTCTGTCTCGTCCCGTCTGTCTCAAACCGTCTGTCTCAGAAGGTCTATCTCGTCCCGTCGGTCTCAGACCGTCTGTTTCATACCGTCTCTCTCACACCGTCTGTCTCAGACCGTCTGTCTTAGACCGTCTGTCTCAGGCCGTCTGCCTCAGACCGTCTGTCTCAGACCGTCTGTCTCAGACCGTCTGTTTCATACCGTCTGTCTCACACCGTCTGTCTCAGGCCGTCTGCCTCAGACCGTCTATCTCGTCCCGTCAGTCTCGTCCCGTCTGTCTCAGACCGTCTGTATCAGACCGTCTGTCTCAGGCCGTCCGTTTCATGCCGTCGGTCTCAGACCGTCTGTCTCACACCGTCTATCTCTGCCCGTCTGTCTTAGACCGTCTGTCACAGACCGTCTGTCTCAGACCGTCTGTCTCACACCGTCTGTCTCAGACCGTCTGTCTCCGACTGTCTGTCTCGGACCGTCTGTCTCAGACCGCCTGTCTCAGACCGTCTGTCTCAGGCCGTCTGCTTCATACCGTCTGTCTCAGACCGTCTATCTCGTCCCGTCGGTCTCAGACCGTCCGTCTCAGACCGTCTGTCTCAGACCGTCTATCTCTGCCCGTCTGTCTCTAACCGTCTGTCTCAGACCGTCTGTTTCATACGGTCTATCTCAGCCCGTCGGCATCAGACCGTCTGTCTCAGTCCGTATGTCTCGGACCGTCTGTCTCGGACCGTCTGCCTCGGACCGTCTGTCTCGGACCGTCTGTCTCGGACCGTCTGTCTCAGACCGTCTGTCTCGGACCGTCTGTCTCGGACCGTCTGTCTCGGACCGTCTGTCTCGGACCGTCTGTCTCAGACCGTCTGTCTCAGGCCGTCTGCTTTATACCGTCTCTCTCAGACCGTCTATCTCGTCGCGTCGGTCTCAGACCGTCTGTCTCAGACCGTCTGTCTCAGACCGTCTGTCTCAGACCGTCTGTTTCATTCCGTCTGTCTCACACCGTCTGTCTCAGACCGTCTGTCTTAGACCGTCTGTCTCAGGCCGTCTGCTTCATTCCGTCTGTCTCAGACCGTCTATCTCGTCCCGTCGGTCTCAGACCGTCTGTCTCAGACCAGCTGTCTCAGACCGTCTGTCTCAGACCGTCTGCCGCAGACCGTCCGTCTCAGAATGTCTATCTCGTCCCGTCTGTCTCAGAACTTCCGTCGCACACCGTCTGTCTCAGACCGTCTGTCTCAGACCGTCTGTTTCATACCGTGTGTCTCACACCGTCTGTCTCAGGCCGTCTGCCTCAGACCGTCTATCTCGTCCCGTCTGTCTCGTCCCGTCTGTCTCAGACCGTCTGTCTCAGACCGTCTGTTTCATACCGTCTGTCTCACACCGTCTGTCTCAGGCCGTCTGCATCAGACCGTCTATCTCGTCCCGTCGGTCTCAGACCGTCTGTCTCAGACCAGCTGTCTCAGACCGTCTGTCTCAGACCGTCTGTTTCATTCCGTCTGTCTCACACCGTCTGTCTCAGACCGTCTGTCTTAGACCGTCTGTTTCATTCCGTCGGTCTCAGACCGTCTGTCTCTGACCGTCTATCTCTGCCCGTCTGTCTCTAACCGTCTGTCTCAGACCGTCTGTTTCATACGGTCTATCTCAGCCCGTCGGCATCAGACCGTCTGTCTCAGTCCGTATGTCTCGGACCGTCTGTCTCGGACCGTCTGCCTCGGACCGTCTGTCTCGGACCGTCTGTCTCGGACCGTCTGTCTCAGACCGTCTGTCTCGGATCGTCTGTCTCGGACCGTCTGTCTCGGACCGTCTGTCTCAGACCGTCTGTCTCAGGCCGTCTGCTTTATACCGTCTCTCTCAGACCGTCTATCTCGTCGCGTCGGTCTCAGACCGTCTGTCTCAGACCGTCTGTCTCAGACCGTCTGTCTCAGACCGTCTGTCTCAGACCGTCTGTTTCAGACCGTCTGTCTCAGACCGTCTGTCTCAGGCCGTCTGCCTCAGACCGTCTGTCCCAGACCGTCTATCTCGTCCCGTCTGTCTCAGACCGTCTGTCTCAGAACGTCTATCTCGTCCTGTCGGTCTCAGACCAGCTGTCTCAGACCGTCTGTCTCAGACCGTCTGTTTCATACCGTCTGTCTCACACCGTCTGTCTCAGACCGTCTGTCTTAGACTGTCCGTCTCGGACCGTCTGTATCGGACCGTGTGTCTCGGACCGTCTGTCTCGGACCGTCTGTCTCGGACCGTCTGTCTCGGACCGTCTGTCTCGGACCGTATGTCGCGTACCGTCTGTCTCGGACCGTCAGTCTCGGACCGTCTGTCTCGGACCGTCTGTCTTGGACCGTCGGTCTCGGACCGTGTGTCTCAGACCGCCTGTCTCAGACCGTCTGTCTCAGGCCGTCTGCTTCATACCGTCTGTCTCAGACCGTCTATCTCGTCCCGTCGGTCTCAGACCGTCTGTCTCAGACCAGCTGTCTCAGACCGTCTGCTTCAGACCGTCCGTCTCAGGCCGTCTGCCTCAGACCGTCTGTCCCAGACCGTCTATCTCGTCCCGTCTGTCTCAGACCGTCTGTCTCAGAACGTCAATCTCGTCCCGTCGGTCTCAGACCGTCTGTCTCAGACCAGCTGTCTGAGACCGTCTGTTTCATACCGTCTGTCTCAGACCGTCTATCTCGTCCCGTCGGTCTCAGACCGTCTGTCTCAGACCAGCTGTCTCAGACCGTCTGTCTCAGGCCGTCCGTTTCATTCCGTCGGTCTCAGACCGTCTGTCTCAGACCGTCTGTCTCTGCCCGTCTGTCTGAGAACGTCTGTCACAGACCGTCTGTCTCATACCGTCTGTCTCAGACCGTCTGTCACAGACCGTCTGTCTCAAACCGTCTATCTCGTCCCGTCGGTCTCAGACCAGCTGTCTCAGACCGTCTGTCTCAGACCGTCTGTTTCATACCGTCTGTCTCGGACCGTCTGTCTCGGACCGTCTGTCTCGGACCAGCTGTCTCAGACCGTCTGTCACAGACCGTCTGTCTCAGACCGTCTGTTTCATACCGTCTGTCTCACACCGTCTGTCTCAGGCCGTCTGTCTTAGACCGTCTGTCTCATAAAGGTCTGTCTCAGGCCGTCTGCCTCAGACCGTCTATCTCGTCCCGTCTGTCTCGTCCCGTCTGTCTCAAACCGTCTGTCTCAGAAGGTCTATCTCGTCCCGTCGGTCTCAGACCGTCTGTTTCATACCGTCTCTCTCACACCGTCTGTCTCAGACCGTCTGTCTCACACCGTCTGTCTCAGGCCGTCTGCCTCAGACCGTCTATCTCGTCCCGTCTGTCTCGTCCCGTCTGTCTCAAACCGTCTGTCTCAGAAGGTCTATCTCGTCCCGTCGGTCTCAGACCGTCTGTTTCATACCGTATCTCTCACACCGTCTGTCTCAGACCGTCTGTCTTAGACCGTCTGTCTCAGGCCGTCTGCCTCAGACCGTCTGTCTCAGGCCGTCTGCTTTATACCGTCTCTCTCAGACCGTCTATCTCGTCCCGTCGGTCTCAGACCGTCTGTCTCAGACCAGCTGTCTCAGACCGTCTGTCTCAGACCGTCTGTTTCATTCCGTCTGTCTCACACCGTCTGTCTCAGACCGTCTGTCTTAGACCGTCTGTCTCAGGCCGTCTGTTTCATTCCGTCGGTCTCAGACCGTCTGTCTCAGACCGTCTATCTCTGCCCGTCTGTCTCTAACCGTCTGTCTCAGACCGTCTGTTTCATACGGTCTATCTCAGCCCGTCGGCATCAGACCGTCTGTCTCAGTCCGTATGTCTCGGACCGTCTGTCTCGGACCGTCTGCCTCGGACCGTCTGTCTCGGACCGTCTGTCTCGGACCGTCTGTCTCAGACCGTCCGTCTCGGACCGTCTGTCGCGGACCGTCTGTCTCGGACCGTCTGTCTCAGACCGTCTGTCTCAGGCCGTCTGCTTTATACCGTCTCTCTCAGACCGTCTATCTCGTCGCGTCGGTCTCAGACCGTCTGTCTCAGACCGTCTGTCTCAGACCGTCTGTATCAGACCGTCTGTCTCAGACCGTCTGTTTCAGGCCGTCTGTCTCAGACCGTCTGTCTCAGGCCGTCTGCCTCAGACCGTCTGTCCCAGACCGTCTATCTCGTCCCGTCTGTCTCAGACCAGCTGTCTCAGACCGTCTGTCTCAGACCGTCTGTTTCATACCGTCTGTCTCACACCGTCTGTCTCAGACCGTCTGTCTTAGACTGTCCGTCTCGGACCGTCTGTATCGGACCGTGTGTCTCGGACCGTCTGTCTCGGACCGTCTGTCTCGGACCGTCTGTCTCGGACCGTATGTCGCGTACCGTCTGTCTCGGACCGTCAGTCTCGGACCGTCTGTCTCGGACCGTCTGTCTTGGACCGTCGGTCTCGGACCGTGTGTCTCAGACCGCCTGTCTCAGACCGTCTGTCTCAGGCCGTCTGCTTCATACCGTCTGTCTCAGACCGTCTATCTCGTCCCGTCGGTCTCAGACCGTCTGTCTCAGACCAGCTGTCTCAGACCGTCTGCTTCAGACCGTCCGTCTCAGGCCGTCTGCCTCAGACCGTCTGTCCCAGACCGTCTATCTCGTCCCGTCTGTCTCAGACCGTCTGTCTCAGAACGTCAATCTCGTCCCGTCGGTCTCAGACCGTCTGTCTCAGACCAGCTGTCTCAGACCGTCTGTCTCAGGCCGTCCGTTTCATTCCGTCGGTCTCAGACCGTCTGTCTCGGACCGTCTGTCTCGGACCGTCTGTCTCGGACCGTCTGTCTCAGACCGTCTGTCTCAGGCCGTCTGCTTTATACCGTCTCTCTCAGACCGTCTATCTCGTCGCGTCGGTCTCAGACCGTCTGTCTCAGACCGTCTGTCTCAGACCGTCTGTTTCAGACCGTCTGTCTCAGACCGTCTGTCTCAGGCCGTCTGCCTCAGACCGTCTGTCCCAGACCGTCTATCTCGTCCCGTCTGTCTCAGACCGTCTGTCTCAGAACGTCTATCTCGTCCTGTCGGTCTCAGACCAGCTGTCTCAGACCGTCTGTCTCAGACCGTCTGTTTCATACCGTCTGTCTCACACCGTCTGTCTCAGACCGTCTGTCTTAGACTGTCCGTCTCGGACCGTCTGTATCGGACCGTGTGTCTCGGACCGTCTGTCTCGGACCGTCTGTCTCGGACCGTCTGTCTCGGACCGTCTGTCTCGGACCGTATGTCGCGTACCGTCTGTCTCGGACCGTCAGTCTCGGACCGTCTGTCTCGGACCGTCTGTCTTGGACCGTCGGTCTCGGACCGTGTGTCTCAGACCGCCTGTCTCAGACCGTCTGTCTCAGGCCGTCTGCTTCATACCGTCTGTCTCAGACCGTCTATCTCGTCCCGTCGGTCTCAGACCGTCTGTCTCAGACCAGCTGTCTCAGACCGTCTGCTTCAGACCGTCCGTCTCAGGCCGTCTGCCTCAGACCGTCTGTCCCAGACCGTCTATCTCGTCCCGTCTGTCTCAGACCGTCTGTCTCAGAACGTCAATCTCGTCCCGTCGGTCTCAGACCGTCTGTCTCAGACCAGCTGTCTGAGACCGTCTGTTTCATACCGTCTGTCTCAGACCGTCTATCTCGTCCCGTCGGTCTCAGACCGTCTGTCTCAGACCAGCTGTCTCAGACCGTCTGTCTCAGGCCGTCCGTTTCATTCCGTCGGTCTCAGACCGTCTGTCTCAGACCGTCTATCTCGTCCCGTCTGTCTCGTCCCGTCTGTCTCAAACCGTCTGTCTCAGGAGGTCTATCTCGTCCCGTCGGTCTCAGACCGTCTGTTTCATACCGTCTCTCTCACACCGTATGTCTCAGACCGTCTGTCTCACACCGTCTGTCTCAGGCCGTCTGCCTCAGACCGTCTGTCTCAGGCCGTCTGCTTTATACCGTCTCTCTCAGACCGTCTATCTCGTCCCGTCGGTCTCAGACCGTCTGTCTCAGACCAGCTGTCTCAGACCGTCTGTCTCAGACCGTCTGTTTCATTCCGTCTGTCTCACACCGTCTGTCTCAGACCGTCTGTCTTAGACCGTCTGTCTCAGGCCGTCTGTTTCATTCCGTCGGTCTCAGACCGTCTATCTCTGCCCGTCTGTCTCTAACCGTCTGTCTCAGACCGTCTGTTTCATACGGTCTATCTCAGCCCGTCGGCATCAGACCGTCTGTCTCAGTCCGTATGTCTCGGACCGTCTGTCTCGGACCGTCTGCCTCGGACCGTCTGTCTCGGACCGTCTGTCTCGGACCGTCTGTCTCAGTCCGTCCGTCTCGGACCGTCTGTCGCGGACCGTCTGTCTCGGACCGTCTGTCTCAGACCGTCTGTCTCAGGCCGTCTGCTTTATACCGTCTCTCTCAGACCGTCTATCTCGTCGCGTCGGTCTCAGACCTTCTGTCTCAGACCGTCTGTCTCAGACCGTCTGTCTCAGACCGTCTGTCTCAGACCGTCTGTCTCAGACCCTCTGTCTCAGACCGTCTGTTTCAGGCCGTCTGTCTCAGACCGTCTGTCTCAGGCCGTCTGCCTCAGACCGTCTGTCCCAGACCGTCTGTCTCGGACCGTCTGTCTCGGACCGTCTGTCTCGGACCGTCTGTCTCGGACCGTATGTCGCGTACCGTCTGTCTCGGACCGTCAGTCTCGGACCGTCTGTCTCGGACCGTCTGTCTTGGACCGTCGGTCTCGGACCGTGTGTCTCAGACCGCCTGTCTCAGACCGTCTGTCTCAGGCCGTCTGCTTCATACCGTCTGTCTCAGACCGTCTATCTCGTCCCGTCGGTCTCAGACCGTCTGTCTCAAACCAGCTGTCTCAGACCGTCTGCTTCAGACCGTCCGTCTCAGGCCGTCTGCCTCAGACCGTCTGTCCCAGACCGTCTATCTCGTCCCGTCTGTCTCAGACCGTCTGTCTCAGAACGTCAATCTCGTCCCGTCGGTCTCAGACCGTCTGTCTCAGACCAGCTGTCTGAGACCGTCTGTTTCATACCGTCTGTCTCAGACCGTCTATCTCGTCCCGTCTGTCTCAGACCAGCTGTCTCAGACCGTCTGTCTCAGGCCGTCCGTTTCATTCCGTCGGTCTCAGACCGTCTGTCTCGGACCGTCTGTCTCGGACCGTCTGTCTCGGACCGTCTGTCTCAGACCGTCTGTCTCAGGCCGTCTGCTTTATACCGTCTCTCTCAGACCGTCTATCTCGTCGCGTCGGTCTCAGACCGTCTGTCTCAGACCAGCTGTCTCAGACCGTCTGCTTCAGACCGTCCGTCTCAGGCCGTCTGCCTCAGACCGTCTGTCCCAGACCGTCTATCTCGTCCCGTCTGTCTCAGACCGTCTGTCTCAGAACGTCAATCTCGTCCCGTCGGTCTCAGACCGTCTGTCTCAGACCAGCTGTCTGAGACCGTCTGTTTCATACCGTCTGTCTCAGACCGTCTATCTCGTCCCGTCGGTCTCAGACCGTCTGTCTCAGACCAGCTGTCTCAGACCGTCTGTCTCAGGCCGTCCGTTTCATTCCGTCGGTCTCAGACCGTCTGTCTCAGACCGTCTATCTCTGCCCGTCTGTCTGAGAACGTCTGTCACAGACCGTCTGTCTCATACCGTCTGTCTCAGACCGTCTGTCACAGACCGTCTGTCTCAAACCGTCTATCTCGTCCCGTCGGTCTCAGACCAGCTGTCTCAGACCGTCTGTCTCAGACCGTCTGTTTCATACCGTCTGTCTCGGACCGTCTGTCTCGGACCGTCTGTCTCGGACCAGCTGTCTCAGACCGTCTGTCACAGACCGTCTGTCTCAGACCGTCTGTTTCATACCGTCTGTCTCACACCGTCTGTCTCAGGCCGTCTGTCTTAGACCGTCTGTCTCATAAAGGTCTGTCTCAGGCCGTCTGCCTCAGACCGTCTATCTCGTCCCGTCTGTCTCGTCCCGTCTGTCTCAAACCGTCTGTCTCAGAAGGTCTATCTCGTCCCGTCGGTCTCAGTCCGTCTGTTTCATACCGTCTCTCTCACACCGTCTGTCTCAGACCGTCTGTCTCACACCGTCTGTCTCAGGCCGTCTGCCTCAGACCGTCTATCTCGTCCCGTCTGTCTCGTCCCGTCTGTCTCAAACCGTCTGTCTCAGAAGGTCTATCTCGTCCCGTCGGTCTCAGACCGTCTGTTTCATACCGTCTCTCTCACACCGTCTGTCTCAGACCGTCTGTCTTAGACCGTCTGTCTCAGGCCGTCTGCCTCAGACCGTCTGTCTCAGGCCGTCTGCTTTATACCGTCTCTCTCAGACCGTCTATCTCGTCCCGTCGGTCTCAGACCGTCTGTCTCAGACCAGCTGTCTCAGACCGTCTGTCTCAGACCGTCTGTTTCATTCCGTCTGTCTCACACCGTCTGTCTCAGACCGTCTGTCTTAGACCGTCTGTCTCAGGCCGTCTGTTTCATTCCGTCGGTCTCAGACCGTCTGTCTCAGACCGTCTATCTCTGCCCGTCTGTCTCTAACCGTCTGTCTCAGACCGTCTGTTTCATACGGTCTATCTCAGCCCGTCGGCATCAGACCGTCTGTCTCAGTCCGTATGTCTCGGACCGTCTGTCTCGGACCGTCTGCCTCGGACCGTCTGTCTCGGACCGTCTGTCTCGGACCGTCTGTCTCCGACCGTCTGTCTCGGACCGTCTGTCGCGGACCGTCTGTCTCGGACCGTCTGTCTCAGACCGTCTGTCTCAGGCCGTCTGCTTTATACCGTCTCTCTCAGACCGTCTATCTCGTCGCGTCGGTCTCAGACCGTCTGTCTCAGACCGTCTGTCTCAGGCCGTCTGCTTTATACCGTCTCTCTCAGACCGTCTATCTCGTCGCGTCGGTCTCAGACCGTCTGTCTCAGACCGTCCGTCTCAGACCGTCCGTCTCAGACCGTCTGTCTCAGACCGTCTGTCTCAGACCGTCTGTTTCAGGCCGTCTGTCTCAGACCGTCTGTCTCAGGCCGTCTGCCTCAGACCGTCTGTCCCAGACCGTCTATCTCGTCCCGTCTGTCTCAGACCAGCTGTCTCAGACCGTCTGTCTCAGACCGTCTGTTTCATACCGTCTGTCTCACACCGTCTGTCTCAGACCGTCTGTCTTAGACTGTCCGTCTCGGACCGTCTGTATCGGACCGTGTGTCTCGGACCGTCTGTCTCGGACCGTCTGTCTCGGACCGTCTGTCTCGGACCGTATGTCGCGTACCGTCTGTCTCGGACCGTCAGTCTCGGACCGTCTGTCTCGGACCGTCTGTCTTGGACCGTCGGTCTCGGACCGTGTGTCTCAGACCGCCTGTCTCAGACCGTCTGTCTCAGGCCGTCTGCTTCATACCGTCTGTCTCAGACCGTCTATCTCGTCCCGTCGGTCTCAGACCGTCTGTCTCAGACCAGCTGTCTGAGACCGTCTGTTTCATACCGTCTGTCTCAGACCGTCTATCTCGTCCCGTCTGTCTCAGACCGTCTGTCTCAGAACGTCAATCTCGTCCCGTCGGTCTCAGACCGTCTGTCTCAGACCAGCTGTCTGAGACCGTCTGTTTCATACCGTCTGTCTCAGACCGTCTATCTCGTCCCGTCGGTCTCAGACCGTCTGTCTCAGACCAGCTGTCTCAGACCGTCTGTCTCAGGCCGTCCGTTTCATTCCGTCGGTCTCAGACCGTCTGTCTCAGACCGTCTATCTCTGCCCGTCTGTCTGAGAACGTCTGTCACAGACCGTCTGTCTCATACCGTCTGTCTCAGACCGTCTGTCACAGACCGTCTGTCTCAAACCGTCTGTCTCTAACCGTCTGTCTCAGACCGTCTGTTTCATACGGTCTATCTCAGCCCGTCGGCATCAGACCGTCTGTCTCAGTCCGCATGTCTCGGACCGTCTGTCTCGGACCGTCTGCCTCGGACCGTCTGTCTCGGACCGTCTGTCTCGGACCGTCTGTCTCAGACCGTCTGTCTCGGACCGTCTGTCTCGGACTGTCTGTCTCGGACCGTATGTCGCGTACCGTCTGTCTCGGACCGTCAGTCTCGGACCGTCTGTCTCATAAAGGTCTGTCTCAGACCGTCTGTTTCATACGGTCCATCTCAGCCCGTCGGCATCAGACCATCTGTGTCAGTCCGTATGTCTCAGATCCTCTGTCTCGGAGCGTCTGTCTCGGACCGTCTGTCTCGGACCGTCGGTCTCGGACCGTCTGTCTCGGACCGTCTGTCTCCGACTGTTTGTCTCGGACCGTCTGTCTCAGACCGCCTGTCTCAGACCGTCTGTCTCAGGCCGTCTGCTTCATACCGTCTGTCTCAGACCGTCTGTCTCAGACCAGCTGTCTCAGACCGTCTGTCTCAGACCGTCTGCCGCAGACCGTCCGTCTCAGAACGTCTATCTCGTCCCGTCTGTCTCAGAACTTCCGTCGCACACCGTCTGTCTCAGACCGTCTGTCTCAGACCGTCTGTTTCATACCGTGTGTCTCACACCGTCTGTCTCAGGCCGTCTGCCTCAGACCGTCTATCTCGTCCCGTCTGTCTCGTCCCGTCTGTCTCAGACCGTCTGTCTCAGACCGTCTGTTTCATACCGTCTGTCTCACACCGTCTGTCTCAGGCCGTCTGCATCAGACCGTCTATCTCGTCCCGTCGGTCTCAGACCGTCTGTCTCAGACCAGCTGTCTCAGACCGTCTGTCTCAGGCCGTCTGTTTCATTCCGTCGGTCTCAGACCGTCTGTCTCAGACCGTCTATCTCTGCCCGTCTGTCTCTAACCGTCTGTCTCAGACCGTCTGTTTCATACGGTCTATCTCAGCCCGCCGGCATCAGACCGTCTGTCTCAGTCCGTATGCCTCGGACCGTCTGTCTCGGACCGTCTGCCTCGGACCGTCTGTCTCGGACCGTCTGTCTCGGACCGTCTGTCTCAGACCGTCTGTCTCGGACCGTCTGTCTCGGACCGTCTGTCTCGGACCGTCTGTCTCAGGCCGTCTGTTTCATACCGTCTGTCTCACACCGTCTGTCTCAGACCGTCTGTCCTAGACTGTCCGTCTCGGACCGTCTGTATCGGACCGTGTGTCTCGGACCGTCTGTCTCGGACCGTCTGTCTCGGACCGTCTGTCTCGGACCGTATGTCGCGTACCGTCTGTCTCGGACCGTCAGTCTCGGACCGTCTGTCTCGGACCGTCTGTCTTGGACCGTCGGTCTCGGACCGTGTGTCTCAGACCGCCTGTCTCAGACCGTCTGTCTCAGGCCGTCTGCTTCATACCGTCTGTCTCAGAACGTCAATCTCGTCCGGTCGGTCTCAGACCGTCTGTCTCAGACCAGCTGCCTGAGACCGTCTGTTTCATACCGTCTGTCTCAGACCGTCTATCTCGTCCCGTCGGTCTCAGACCGTCTGTCTCAGACCAGCTGTCTCAGACCGTCTGTCTCAGGCCGTCCGTTTCATTCCGTCGGTCTCAGACCGTCTGTCTCAGACCGTCTATCTGTGCCCGTCTGTCTGAGAACGTCTGTCACAGACCGTCTGTCTCATACCGTCTGTCTCAGACCGTCTGTCACAGACCGTCTGTCTCAAACCGTCTATCTCCTCCCGTCGGTCTCAGACCAGCTGTCTCAGACCGTCTGTCTCAGACCGTCTGTTTCATACCGTCTGTCTCGGACCGTCTGTCTCGGACCGTCTGTCTCGGACCAGCTGTCTCAGACCGTCTGTCACAGACCGTCTGTCTCAGACCGTCTATCTCGTCCCGTCGGTCTTAGACCAGCTGTCTCAGACCGTCTGTCTCAGACCGTCTGTTTCATACCGTCTGTCTCACACCGTCTGTCTCAGACCGTCTGTCTTAGACCGTCTGTCTTGGGCCGTCTGTCTCGGATCGTCTGTCTCGGACCGTCTGTCTCGGACCGTCTGTCTCGGACCGTCTGTCTCGGACCGTCGGTCTCGGACCGTCTGTCTCAGACCGCCTGTATCAGACCGTCTGTCTCAGGCCGTCTGCTTCATACCGTCTGTCTCAGACCGTCTATCTCGTCCCGTCGGTCTCAGACCGTCTGTCTCAGACCAGCTGTCTCAGACCGTCTGTCTCAGACCGTCGGTCTCAGACCGTCTGTCTCAGACCGTCTGTTTCAGACCGTCTGTCTCAGACCGTCTGTCTCAGGCCGTCTGCCTCAGACCGTCTGTCCGAGACCGTCTGTCTCAGACCGTCTGTCTCGGACCGTCTGTCTCAGAACGGCTATCTCCTCCCGTCGGTCTCAGACCGTCTGTCTCAGACCAGCTGTCTCAGACCGTCTGTCTCAGACCAGCTGTCTCAGACCGTCTGTCTCAGACCGTCTGTTTCATACCGTCTGTCTCAGACCGTCTGTCTCAGACCGTCTGTCTTAGACCGTCTGTCTCAGACCAGCTGTCTCAGACCGTCTGTCTCAGGCCGTCCGTTTCATTCCGTCTGTCTCAGGCCGTCTGCCTCAGACCGTCTATCTCGTCCCGTCTGTCTCGCCCCGTCTGTCTCAGGAAGTCTGTATCAGGCCGTCTGTCTCAGTCCGTCTGTCTCAGACCGTCTGCCTCAGACCGTCTGTCTCAGACCGTCTGTCTCAGACCGTCTGTCTCAGACCGTCTGTCTCAGACCGTCTGTCTCAGACCGTCTGTCTCAGACCGTCTGTCTCAGGCCGTCTGTCTCAGACCGTCTGTCTCAGACCGTCTGTCTCAGACCGTCTGTCTCAGACCGTCCGTCTCAGACCGTCTGTCTTAGACCGTCTGTCTCAGGCCGTCTGTCCCAGACCGTCTATCTCGTCCCGTCTGTCTCAGACCGTCTGTCTCAGAACGTCAATCTCGTCCCGTCGGTCTCAGACCGTCTGTCTCAGACCAGCTGTCTGAGACCGTCTGGCTTAGACCGTCTGTCACAGACCGTCTGTCTCAGACCGTCTGTCTCATACCGTCTGTCTCAGACCGTCTGTCTCAGACCGTCTGTCACAGACCGTCTGTCTCAGACCGTCTATCTCGTCCCGTCGGTCTCAGACCAGCTGTCTCAGACCGTCTGTCTCAGACCGTCTGTTTCATACCGTCTGTCTCACACCGTCTGTCTCAGACCGTCTGTCTTAGACCGTCTGTCTTGGACCGTCTGTCTCGGATCGTCTGTCTCGGACCGTCTGTCACAGACCGTCTGTCTCAGACCGTCTATCTCGTCCCGTCGGTCTCAGACCAGCTGTCTCATACCGTCTGTCTCAGACCGTCTGTCACAGACCGTCTG
This sequence comes from Coelioxys conoideus, assembly GCA_947623535.1. Classification (NCBI taxonomy): domain Eukaryota; kingdom Metazoa; phylum Arthropoda; class Insecta; order Hymenoptera; family Megachilidae; genus Coelioxys; species Coelioxys conoideus. The sequence continues at coordinate 9,622,255 of CANQJN010000026.1, forward strand.
CCTCAGACCGTCTATCTCGTCCCGTCGGTCTCAGACCAGCTGTCTCAGACCGTCTGTCTCAGACCGTCTGTCTCAAACCAGCTGTCTGAGACCGTCTGTCTTAGACCGTCTGTCACAGACCGTCTGTCTCAGACCGTCTGTCTCATACCGTCTGTCTCAGACCGTCTGTCACAGACCGTCTGTCTCAGACCGTCTATCTCGTCCCGTCGGTCTCAGACCAGCTGTCTCAGACCGTCTGTCTCAGACCGTCTGTTTCATACCGTCTGTCTCACACCGTCTGTCTCAGACCGTCTGTCTTAGACCGTCTGTCTTGGACCGTCTGTCTCGGATCGTCTGTCTCGGACCGTCTGTCTCGGACCGTCTGTCACAGACCGTCTGTCTCAAACCGTCTATCTCGTCCCGTCGGTCTCAGACCAGCTGTCTCAGACCGTCTGTCTCAGACCGTCTGTTTCATACCGTCTGTCTCGGACCGTCTGTCTCGGACCGTCTGTCTCGGACCAGCTGTCTCAGACCGTCTGTCACAGACCGTCTGTCTCAGACCGTCTATCTCGTCCCGTCGGTCTCAGACCAGCTGTCTCAGACCGTCTGTCTCAGACCGTCTGTTTCATACCGTCTGTCTCACACCGTCTGTCTCAGACCGTCTGTCTTAGACCGTCTGTCTTTGGCCGTCTGTCTCGGATCGTCTGTCTCGGACCGTCTGTCTCGGACCGTCTGTCTCGGACCGTCTGTCTCGGACCGTCGGTCTCGGACCGTCTGTCTCAGACCGCCTGTATCAGACCGTCTGTCTCAGGCCGTCTGCTTCATACCGTCTGTCTCAGACCGTCTATCTCGTCCCGTCGGTCTCAGACCGTCTGTCTCAGACTAGCTGTCTCAGACCGTCTGTCTCAGACCGTCGGTCTCAGACCGTCTGTCTCAGACCGTCTGTTTCAGACCGTCTGTCTCAGACCGTCTGTCTCAGGCCGTCTGCCTCAGACCGTCTGTCCGAGACCGTCTGTCTCAGACCGTCTGTCTCGGACCGTCTGTCTCAGAACGGCTATCTGCTCCCGTCGGTCTCAGACCGTCTGTCTCAGACCAGCTGTCTCAGACCGTCTGTCTCAGACCAGCTGTCTCAGACCGTCTGTCTCAGACCGTCTGTTTCATACCGTCTGTCTCAGACCGTCTGTCTCAGACCGTCTGTCTTAGACCGTCTGTCTCAGACCAGCTGTCTCAGACCGTCTGTCTCAGGCCGTCCGTTTCATTCCGTCTGTCTCAGGCCGTCTGCCTCAGACCGTCTATCTCGTCCCGTCTGTCTCGCCCCGTCTGTCTCAGGAAGTCTGTATCAGGCCGTCTGTCTCAGTCCGTCTGTCTCAGACCGTCTGCCTCAGACCGTCTGTCTCAGACCGTCTGTCTCAGACCGTCTGTCTCAGACCGTCTGTCTCAGACCGTCTGTCTCAGACCGTCTGTCTCAGGCCGTCTGTCTCAGACCGTCTGTCTCAGACCGTCTGTCTCAGACCGTCTGTCTCAGACCGTCTGTCTCAGACCGTCCGTCTCAGACCGTCTGTCTTAGACCGTCTGTCTCAGGCCGTCTGTCCCAGACCGTCTATCTCGTCCCGTCTGTCTCAGACCGTCTGTCTCAGAACGTCAATCTCGTCCCGTCGGTCTCAGACCGTCTGTCTCAGACCAGCTGTCTGAGACCGTCTGGCTTAGACCGTCTGTCACAGACCGTCTGTCTCAGACCGTCTGTCTCATACCGTCTGTCTCAGACCGTCTGTCTCAGACCGTCTGTCACAGACCGTCTGTCTCAGACCGTCTATCTCGTCCCGTCGGTCTCAGACCAGCTGTCTCAGACCGTCTGTCTCAGACCGTCTGTTTCATACCGTCTGTCTCACACCGTCTGTCTCAGACCGTCTGTCTTAGACCGTCTGTCTTGGACCGTCTGTCTCGGATCGTCTGTCTCGGACCGTCTGTCACAGACCGTCTGTCTCAGACCGTCTATCTCGTCCCGTCGGTCTCAGACCAGCTGTCTCATACCGTCTGTCTCAGACCGTCTGTCACAGACCGTCTGTCTCAGACCGTCTATCTCGTCCCGTCGGTCTCAGACCAGCTGTCTCAGACCGTCTGTCTCAGACCGTCTGTCTCAAACCAGCTGTCTGAGACCGTCTGTCTTAGACCGTCTGTCACAGACCGTCTGTCTCAGACCGTCTGTCTCATACCGTCTGTCTCAGACCGTCTGTCACAGACCGTCTGTCTCAGACCGTCTATCTCGTCCCGTCGGTCTCAGACCAGCTGTCTCAGACCGTCTGTCTCAGACCGTCTGTTTCATACCGTCTGTCTCACACCGTCTGTCTCAGACCGTCTGTCTTAGACCGTCTGTCTTGGACCGTCTGTCTCGGATCGTCTGTCTCGGACCGTCTGTCTCGGACCGTCTGTCACAGACCGTCTGTCTCAAACCGTCTATCTCGTCCCGCCGGTCTCAGACCAGCTGTCTCAGACCCTCTGTCTCAGACCGTCTGTTTCATACCGTCTGTCTCGGACCGTCTGTCTCGGACCGTCTGTCTCGGACCAGCTGTCTCAGACCGTCTGTCACAGACCGTCTGTCTCAGACCGTCTATCTCGTCCCGTCGGTCTCAGACCAGCTGTCTCAGACCGTCTGTCTCAGACCGTCTGTTTCATACCGTCTGTCTCACACCGTCTGTCTCAGACCGTCTGTCTTAGACCGTCTGTCTTTGGCCGTCTGTCTCGGATCGTCTGTCTCGGACCGTCTGTCTCGGACCGTCTGTCTCGGACCGTCTGTCTCGGACCGTCGGTCTCGGACCGTCTGTCTCAGACCGCCTGTATCAGACCGTCTGTCTCAGGCCGTCTGCTTCATACCGTCTGTCTCAGACCGTCTATCTCGTCCCGTCGGTCTCAGACCGTCTGTCTCAGACCAGCTGTCTCAGACCGTCTGTCTCAGACCGTCGGTCTCAGACCGTCTGTCTCAGACCGTCTGTTTCAGACCGTCTGTCTCAGACCGTCTGTCTCAGGCCGTCTGCCTCAGACCGTCTGTCCGAGACCGTCTGTCTCAGACCGTCTGTCTCGGACCGTCTGTCTCAGAGCGGCTATCTCCTCCCGTCGGTCTCAGACCGTCTGTCTCAGACCAGCTGTCTCAGACCGTCTGTCTCAGACCAGCTGTCTCAGACCGTCTGTCTCAGACCGTCTGTTTCATACCGTCTCTCTCACACCGTCTGTCTCAGACCGTCTGTCTTAGACCGTCTGTCTCAGACCGTCTGTCTCAGACCGTCTGTCTCAGACCGTCTGTCTCAGACCGTCTGTCTCAGGCCGTCTGCCTCAGACCGTCTATCTCGTCCCGTCTGTCTCGCCCCGTCTGTCTCAGGAAGTCTGTATCAGGCCGTCTGCCTCAGACCGTCTGTCTCAGGCCGTCTGTCTCAGACCGTCTGTCTCAGACCGTCTGTCTTAGACCGTCTGTCTCAGGCCGTCTGCTTCATACCGTCTGTCTCAGACCGTCTGTCGCAGACCGTCTGTCTCAGGCCGTCTGCCTCAGACCGTCTATCTCGTCCCGTCTGTCTCGTCCCGTCTGTCTCAGGAAGTCTGTCTCAGGCCGTCTGCCTCAGACCGTCTGTCTCAGGCCGTCTGTCTCAGACCGTCTGTCTCAGACCGTCTGTCTCAGACCGTCTGTCTCAGACCAGCTGTCTCAGACCGTCTGTCTCAGACCGTCTGTCTCAGACCGTCTGTCTCAGACCGTCTGTCTCAGACCGTCTGTCTCAGACCGTCTGTCTCAGACCGTCTGTCTCAGGCCGTCTGTCTCAGACCGTCTGTCTCAGACCGTCTGTCACAGACCGTCTGTCTCAGACCGTCTATCTCGTCCCGTCGGTCTCAGACCAGCTGTCTCAGACCGTCTGTCTCAGACCGTCTGTTTCATACCGTCTGTCTCACACCGTCTGTCTCAGACCGTCTGTCTTAGACCGTCTGTCTTGGACCGTCTGTCTCGGATCGTCTGTCTCGGACCGTCTGTCACAGACCGTCTGTCTCAGACCGTCTATCTCGTCCCGTCGGTCTCAGACCAGCTGTCTCATACCGTCTGTCTCAGACCGTCTGTCACAGACCGTCTGTCTCAGACCGTCTATCTCGTCCCGTCGGTCTCAGACCAGCTGTCTCAGACCGTCTGTCTCAGACCGTCTGTCTCAAACCAGCTGTCTGAGACCGTCTGTCTTAGACCGTCTGTCACAGACCGTCTGTCTCAGACCGTCTGTCTCATACCGTCTGTCTCAGACCGTCTGTCACAGACCGTCTGTCTCAGACCGTCTATCTCGTCCCGTCGGTCTCAGACCAGCTGTCTCAGACCGTCTGTCTCAGACCGTCTGTTTCATACCGTCTGTCTCACACCGTCTGTCTCAGACCGTCTGTCTTAGACCGTCTGTCTTGGACCGTCTGTCTCGGATCGTCTGTCTCGGACCGTCTGTCTCGGACCGTCTGTCACAGACCGTCTGTCTCAAACCGTCTATCTCGTCCCGTCGGTCTCAGACCAGCTGTCTCAGACCGTCTGTCTCAGACCGTCTGTTTCATACCGTCTGTCTCGGACCGTCTGTCTCGGACCGTCTGTCTCGGACCAGCTGTCTCAGACCGTCTGTCACAGACCGTCTGTCTCAGACCGTCTATCTCGTCCCGTCGGTCTCAGACCAGCTGTCTCAGACCGTCTGTCTCAGACCGTCTGTTTCATACCGTCTGTCTCACACCGTCTGTCTCAGACCGTCTGTCTTAGACCGTCTGTCTTTGGCCGTCTGTCTCGGATCGTCTGTCTCGGACCGTCTGTCTCGGACCGTCTGTCTCGGACCGTCTGTCTCGGACCGTCGGTCTCGGACCGTCTGTCTCAGACCGCCTGTATCAGACCGTCTGTCTCAGGCCGTCTGCTTCATACCGTCTGTCTCAGACCGTCTATCTCGGACCGTCTGTCTCAGAACGGCTATCTCCTCCCGTCTGTCTCAGACCAGCTGTCTCAGACCGTCTGTCTCAGACCGTCGGTCTCAGACCGTCTGTCTCAGACCGTCTGTTTCAGACCGTCTGTCCCAGACCGTCTGTCTCAGGCCGTCTGCCTCAGACCGTCTGTCCGAGACCGTCTGTCTCAGACCGTCTGTCTCGGACCGTCTGTCTCAGAACGGCTATCTCCTCCCGTCGGTCTCAGACCGTCTGTCTCAGACCAGCTGTCTCAGACCGTCTGTCTCAGACCAGCTGTCTCAGACCGTCTGTCTCAGACCGTCTGTTTCATACCGTCTCTCTCACACCGTCTGTCTCAGACCGTCTGTCTTAGACCGTCTGTCTCAGACCGTCTGTCTCAGACCGTCTGTCTCAGACCGTCTGTCTCAGACCGTCTGTCTCAGGCCGTCTGCCTCAGACCGTCTATCTCGTCCCGTCTGTCTCGCCCCGTCTGTCTCAGGAAGTCTGTATCAGGCCGTCTGCCTCAGACCGTCTGTCTCAGGCCGTCTGTCTCAGACCGTCTGTCTCAGACCGTCTGTCTTAGACCGTCTGTCTCAGGCCGTCTGCTTCATACCGTCTGTCTCAGACCGTCTGTCGCAGACCGTCTGTCTCAGGCCGTCTGCCTCAGACCGTCTATCTCGTCCCGTCTGTCTCGTCCCGTCTGTCTCAGGAAGTCTGTCTCAGGCCGTCTGCCTCAGACCGTCTGTCTCAGGCCGTCTGTCTCAGACCGTCTGTCTCAGACCGTCTGTCTCAGACCGTCTGTCTCAGACCAGCTGTCTCAGACCGTCTGTCTCAGACCGTCTGTCTCAGACCGTCTGTCTCAGACCGTCTGTCTCAGACCGTCTGTCTCAGACCGTCTGTCTCAGGCCGTCTGTCTCAGACCGTCTGTCTCAGACCGTCTGTCTCAGACCGTCTGTCTCAGACCGTTTGTCTCAGACCGTCTGTCTCAGACCAGCTGTCTCAGACCGTCTGTCTCAGGCCGTCCGTTTCATGCCGTCGGTCTCAGACCGTCTGTCTCACACCGTCTATCTCTGCCCGTCTGTCTTAGACCGTCTGTCACAGACCGTCTGTCTCAGACCGTCTGTCTCATACCGTCTGTCTCAGACCGTCTGTCACAGACCGTCTGTCTCAGACCGTCTATCTCGTCCCGTCGGTCTCAGACCAGCTGTCTCAGACCGTCTGTCTCAGACCGTCTGTTTCATACCGTCTCTCTCACACCGTCTGTCTCAGACCGTCTGTCTTAGACCGTCTGTCTCAGACCGTCTGTCTCAGACCGTCTGTCTCAGACCGTCTGTCTCAGACCGTCTGTCTCAGGCCGTCTGCCTCAGACCATCTATCTCGTCCCATCTGTCTCGCCCCGTCTGTCTCAGGAAGTCTGTATCAGGCCGTCTGCCTCAGACCGTCTGTCTCAGGCCGTCTGTCTCAGTCCGTCTGTCTCAGACCGTCTGTCTCAGACCGTCTGTCTCAGACCGTCTGTCTCAGACCGTCTGTCTCAGACCGTCTGTCTCAGACCAGCTGTCCCAGACCGTCTGTCTCAGACCGTCTGTTTCATACCGTCTCTCTCACACCGTCTGTCTCAGACCGTCTGTCTTAGACCGTCTGTCTCAGACCGTCTGTCTCAGACCGTCTGTCTCAGACCGTCTGTCTCAGACCGTCTGTCTCAGACCGTCTGTCTCAGGCCGTCTGCCTCAGACCGTCTATCTCGTCCCGCCTGTCTCGCCCCGTCTGTCTCAGGAAGTCTGTATCAGGCCGTCTGCCTCAGACCGTCTGTCTCAGACCGTCTGTCTCATACCGTCTGTCTCTAACCGTCTATCTCGTCCCGTCGGTCTCAGACCGTCTGTCTCAGACCAGCTGCCTGAGACCGTCTGTTTCATACCGTCTGTCTCAGACCGTCTATCTCGTCCCGTCGGTCTCAGACCGTCTGTCTCAGACCAGCTGTCTCAGACCGTCTGTCTCAGGCCGTCTGTCTCAGACCGTCTGTCTCAGACCGTCTGTCTCAGACCGTCTGTCTCAGACCGTCTGTCTCAGGCCGTCTGCCTCAGACCGTCTATCTCGTCCCGTCTGTCTCGCCCCGTCTGTCTCAGGAAGTCTGTATCAGGCCGTCTGCCTCAGACCGTCTGTCTCAGGCCGTCTGTCTCAGACCGTCTGTCTCAGACCGTCTGTCTTAGACCGTCTGTCTCAGGCCGTCTGCTTCATACCGTCTGTCTCAGACCGTCTGTCGCAGACCGTCTGTCTCAGGCCGTCTGCCTCAGACCGTCTATCTCGTCCCGTCTGTCTCGTCCCGTCTGTCTCAGGAAGTCTGTCTCAGGCCGTCTGCCTCAGACCGTCTGTCTCAGGCCGTCTGTCTCAGACCGTCTGTCTCAGACCGTCTGTCTCAGACCGTCTGTCTCAGACCAGCTGTCTCAGACCGTCTGTCTCAGACCGTCTGTCTCAGACCGTCTGTCTCAGACCGTCTGTCTCAGACCGTCTGTCTCAGACCGTCTGTCTCAGGCCGTCTGTCTCAGACCGTCTGTCTCAGACCGTCTGTCTCAGACCGTCTGTCTCAGACCGTTTGTCTCAGACCGTCTGTCTCAGACCAGCTGTCTCAGACCGTCTGTCTCAGGCCGTCCGTTTCATGCCGTCGGTCTCAGACCGTCTGTCTCACACCGTCTATCTCTGCCCGTCTGTCTTAGACCGTCTGTCACAGACCGTCTGTCTCAGACCGTCTGTCTCATACCGTCTGTCTCAGACCGTCTGTCACAGACCGTCTGTCTCAGACCGTCTATCTCGTCCCGTCGGTCTCAGACCAGCTGTCTCAGACCGTCTGTCTCAGACCGTCTGTTTCATACCGTCTCTCTCACACCGTCTGTCTCAGACCGTCTGTCTTAGACCGTCTGTCTCAGACCGTCTGTCTCAGACCGTCTGTCTCAGACCGTCTGTCTCAGACCGTCTGTCTCAGGCCGTCTGCCTCAGACCATCTATCTCGTCCCATCTGTCTCGCCCCGTCTGTCTCAGGAAGTCTGTATCAGGCCGTCTGCCTCAGACCGTCTGTCTCAGGCCGTCTGTCTCAGTCCGTCTGTCTCAGACCGTCTGTCTCAGACCGTCTGTCTCAGACCGTCTGTCTCAGACCGTCTGTCTCAGACCGTCTGTCTCAGACCAGCTGTCCCAGACCGTCTGTCTCAGACCGTCTGTTTCATACCGTCTCTCTCACACCGTCTGTCTCAGACCGTCTGTCTTAGACCGTCTGTCTCAGACCGTCTGTCTCAGACCGTCTGTCTCAGACCGTCTGTCTCAGACCGTCTGTCTCAGACCGTCTGTCTCAGGCCGTCTGCCTCAGACCGTCTATCTCGTCCCGCCTGTCTCGCCCCGTCTGTCTCAGGAAGTCTGTATCAGGCCGTCTGCCTCAGACCGTCTGTCTCAGGCCGTCTGTCTCAGTCCGTCTGTCTCAGACCGTCTGTCTCAGACCGTCTGTCTCAGGCCGTCTGTCCCAGACCGTCTATCTCGTCCCGTCTGTCTCAGACCGTCTGTCTCAGAACGTCAATCTCGTCCCGTCGGTCTCAGACCGTCTGTCTCAGACCAGCTGTCTGAGACCGTCTGGCTTAGACCGTCTGTCACAGACCGTCTGTCTCAGACCGTCTGTCTCATACCGTCTGTCTCAGACCGTCTGTCTCAGACCGTCTGTCACAGACCGTCTGTCTCAGACCGTCTATCTCGTCCCGTCGGTCTCAGACCAGCTGTCTCAGACCGTCTGTCTCAGACCGTCTGTTTCATACCGTCTGTCTCACACCGTCTGTCTCAGACCGTCTGTCTTAGACCGTCTGTCTTGGACCGTCTGTCTCGGATCGTCTGTCTCGGACCGTCTGTCACAGACCGTCTGTCTCAGACCGTCTATCTCGTCCCGTCGGTCTCAGACCAGCTGTCTCATACCGTCTGTCTCAGACCGTCTGTCACAGACCGTCTGTCTCAGACCGTCTATCTCGTCCCGTCGGTCTCAGACCAGCTGTCTCAGACCGTCTGTCTCAGACCGTCTGTCTCAAACCAGCTGTCTGAGACCGTCTGTCTTAGACCGTCTGTCACAGACCGTCTGTCTCAGACCGTCTGTCTCATACCGTCTGTCTCAGACCGTCTGTCACAGACCGTCTGTCTCAGACCGTCTATCTCGTCCCGTCGGTCTCAGACCAGCTGTCTCAGACCGTCTGTCTCAGACCGTCTGTTTCATACCGTCTGTCTCACACCGTCTGTCTCAGACCGTCTGTCTTAGACCGTCTGTCTTGGACCGTCTGTCTCGGATCGTCTGTCTCGGACCGTCTGTCTCGGACCGTCTGTCACAGACCGTCTGTCTCAAACCGTCTATCTCGTCCCGCCGGTCTCAGACCAGCTGTCTCAGACCCTCTGTCTCAGACCGTCTGTTTCATACCGTCTGTCTCGGACCGTCTGTCTCGGACCGTCTGTCTCGGACCAGCTGTCTCAGACCGTCTGTCACAGACCGTCTGTCTCAGACCGTCTATCTCGTCCCGTCGGTCTCAGACCAGCTGTCTCAGACCGTCTGTCTCAGACCGTCTGTTTCATACCGTCTGTCTCACACCGTCTGTCTCAGACCGTCTGTCTTAGACCGTCTGTCTTTGGCCGTCTGTCTCGGATCGTCTGTCTCGGACCGTCTGTCTCGGACCGTCTGTCTCGGACCGTCTGTCTCGGACCGTCGGTCTCGGACCGTCTGTCTCAGACCGCCTGTATCAGACCGTCTGTCTCAGGCCGTCTGCTTCATACCGTCTGTCTCAGACCGTCTATCTCGTCCCGTCGGTCTCAGACCGTCTGTCTCAGACCAGCTGTCTCAGACCGTCTGTCTCAGACCGTCGGTCTCAGACCGTCTGTCTCAGACCGTCTGTTTCAGACCGTCTGTCTCAGACCGTCTGTCTCAGGCCGTCTGCCTCAGACCGTCTGTCCGAGACCGTCTGTCTCAGACCGTCTGTCTCGGACCGTCTGTCTCAGAGCGGCTATCTCCTCCCGTCGGTCTCAGACCGTCTGTCTCAGACCAGCTGTCTCAGACCGTCTGTCTCAGACCAGCTGTCTCAGACCGTCTGTCTCAGACCGTCTGTTTCATACCGTCTCTCTCACACCGTCTGTCTCAGACCGTCTGTCTTAGACCGTCTGTCTCAGACCGTCTGTCTCAGACCGTCTGTCTCAGACCGTCTGTCTCAGACCGTCTGTCTCAGGCCGTCTGCCTCAGACCGTCTATCTCGTCCCGTCTGTCTCGCCCCGTCTGTCTCAGGAAGTCTGTATCAGGCCGTCTGCCTCAGACCGTCTGTCTCAGGCCGTCTGTCTCAGACCGTCTGTCTCAGACCGTCTGTCTTAGACCGTCTGTCTCAGGCCGTCTGCTTCATACCGTCTGTCTCAGACCGTCTGTCGCAGACCGTCTGTCTCAGGCCGTCTGCCTCAGACCGTCTATCTCGTCCCGTCTGTCTCGTCCCGTCTGTCTCAGGAAGTCTGTCTCAGGCCGTCTGCCTCAGACCGTCTGTCTCAGGCCGTCTGTCTCAGACCGTCTGTCTCAGACCGTCTGTCTCAGACCGTCTGTCTCAGACCAGCTGTCTCAGACCGTCTGTCTCAGACCGTCTGTCTCAGACCGTCTGTCTCAGACCGTCTGTCTCAGACCGTCTGTCTCAGACCGTCTGTCTCAGACCGTCTGTCTCAGGCCGTCTGTCTCAGACCGTCTGTCTCAGACCGTCTGTCACAGACCGTCTGTCTCAGACCGTCTATCTCGTCCCGTCGGTCTCAGACCAGCTGTCTCAGACCGTCTGTCTCAGACCGTCTGTTTCATACCGTCTGTCTCACACCGTCTGTCTCAGACCGTCTGTCTTAGACCGTCTGTCTTGGACCGTCTGTCTCGGATCGTCTGTCTCGGACCGTCTGTCACAGACCGTCTGTCTCAGACCGTCTATCTCGTCCCGTCGGTCTCAGACCAGCTGTCTCATACCGTCTGTCTCAGACCGTCTGTCACAGACCGTCTGTCTCAGACCGTCTATCTCGTCCCGTCGGTCTCAGACCAGCTGTCTCAGACCGTCTGTCTCAGACCGTCTGTCTCAAACCAGCTGTCTGAGACCGTCTGTCTTAGACCGTCTGTCACAGACCGTCTGTCTCAGACCGTCTGTCTCATACCGTCTGTCTCAGACCGTCTGTCACAGACCGTCTGTCTCAGACCGTCTATCTCGTCCCGTCGGTCTCAGACCAGCTGTCTCAGACCGTCTGTCTCAGACCGTCTGTTTCATACCGTCTGTCTCACACCGTCTGTCTCAGACCGTCTGTCTTAGACCGTCTGTCTTGGACCGTCTGTCTCGGATCGTCTGTCTCGGACCGTCTGTCTCGGACCGTCTGTCACAGACCGTCTGTCTCAAACCGTCTATCTCGTCCCGTCGGTCTCAGACCAGCTGTCTCAGACCGTCTGTCTCAGACCGTCTGTTTCATACCGTCTGTCTCGGACCGTCTGTCTCGGACCGTCTGTCTCGGACCAGCTGTCTCAGACCGTCTGTCACAGACCGTCTGTCTCAGACCGTCTATCTCGTCCCGTCGGTCTCAGACCAGCTGTCTCAGACCGTCTGTCTCAGACCGTCTGTTTCATACCGTCTGTCTCACACCGTCTGTCTCAGACCGTCTGTCTTAGACCGTCTGTCTTTGGCCGTCTGTCTCGGATCGTCTGTCTCGGACCGTCTGTCTCGGACCGTCTGTCTCGGACCGTCTGTCTCGGACCGTCGGTCTCGGACCGTCTGTCTCAGACCGCCTGTATCAGACCGTCTGTCTCAGGCCGTCTGCTTCATACCGTCTGTCTCAGACCGTCTATCTCGGACCGTCTGTCTCAGAACGGCTATCTCCTCCCGTCTGTCTCAGACCAGCTGTCTCAGACCGTCTGTCTCAGACCGTCGGTCTCAGACCGTCTGTCTCAGACCGTCTGTTTCAGACCGTCTGTCCCAGACCGTCTGTCTCAGGCCGTCTGCCTCAGACCGTCTGTCCGAGACCGTCTGTCTCAGACCGTCTGTCTCGGACCGTCTGTCTCAGAACGGCTATCTCCTCCCGTCGGTCTCAGACCGTCTGTCTCAGACCAGCTGTCTCAGACCGTCTGTCTCAGACCAGCTGTCTCAGACCGTCTGTCTCAGACCGTCTGTTTCATACCGTCTCTCTCACACCGTCTGTCTCAGACCGTCTGTCTTAGACCGTCTGTCTCAGACCGTCTGTCTCAGACCGTCTGTCTCAGACCGTCTGTCTCAGACCGTCTGTCTCAGGCCGTCTGCCTCAGACCGTCTATCTCGTCCCGTCTGTCTCGCCCCGTCTGTCTCAGGAAGTCTGTATCAGGCCGTCTGCCTCAGACCGTCTGTCTCAGGCCGTCTGTCTCAGACCGTCTGTCTCAGACCGTCTGTCTTAGACCGTCTGTCTCAGGCCGTCTGCTTCATACCGTCTGTCTCAGACCGTCTGTCGCAGACCGTCTGTCTCAGGCCGTCTGCCTCAGACCGTCTATCTCGTCCCGTCTGTCTCGTCCCGTCTGTCTCAGGAAGTCTGTCTCAGGCCGTCTGCCTCAGACCGTCTGTCTCAGGCCGTCTGTCTCAGACCGTCTGTCTCAGACCGTCTGTCTCAGACCGTCTGTCTCAGACCAGCTGTCTCAGACCGTCTGTCTCAGACCGTCTGTCTCAGACCGTCTGTCTCAGACCGTCTGTCTCAGACCGTCTGTCTCAGACCGTCTGTCTCAGGCCGTCTGTCTCAGACCGTCTGTCTCAGACCGTCTGTCTCAGACCGTCTGTCTCAGACCGTTTGTCTCAGACCGTCTGTCTCAGACCAGCTGTCTCAGACCGTCTGTCTCAGGCCGTCCGTTTCATGCCGTCGGTCTCAGACCGTCTGTCTCACACCGTCTATCTCTGCCCGTCTGTCTTAGACCGTCTGTCACAGACCGTCTGTCTCAGACCGTCTGTCTCATACCGTCTGTCTCAGACCGTCTGTCACAGACCGTCTGTCTCAGACCGTCTATCTCGTCCCGTCGGTCTCAGACCAGCTGTCTCAGACCGTCTGTCTCAGACCGTCTGTTTCATACCGTCTCTCTCACACCGTCTGTCTCAGACCGTCTGTCTTAGACCGTCTGTCTCAGACCGTCTGTCTCAGACCGTCTGTCTCAGACCGTCTGTCTCAGACCGTCTGTCTCAGGCCGTCTGCCTCAGACCATCTATCTCGTCCCATCTGTCTCGCCCCGTCTGTCTCAGGAAGTCTGTATCAGGCCGTCTGCCTCAGACCGTCTGTCTCAGGCCGTCTGTCTCAGTCCGTCTGTCTCAGACCGTCTGTCTCAGACCGTCTGTCTCAGACCGTCTGTCTCAGACCGTCTGTCTCAGACCGTCTGTCTCAGACCAGCTGTCCCAGACCGTCTGTCTCAGACCGTCTGTTTCATACCGTCTCTCTCACACCGTCTGTCTCAGACCGTCTGTCTTAGACCGTCTGTCTCAGACCGTCTGTCTCAGACCGTCTGTCTCAGACCGTCTGTCTCAGACCGTCTGTCTCAGACCGTCTGTCTCAGGCCGTCTGCCTCAGACCGTCTATCTCGTCCCGCCTGTCTCGCCCCGTCTGTCTCAGGAAGTCTGTATCAGGCCGTCTGCCTCAGACCGTCTGTCTCAGACCGTCTGTCTCATACCGTCTGTCTCTAACCGTCTATCTCGTCCCGTCGGTCTCAGACCGTCTGTCTCAGACCAGCTGCCTGAGACCGTCTGTTTCATACCGTCTGTCTCAGACCGTCTATCTCGTCCCGTCGGTCTCAGACCGTCTGTCTCAGACCAGCTGTCTCAGACCGTCTGTCTCAGGCCGTCTGTCTCAGACCGTCTGTCTCAGACCGTCTGTCTCAGACCGTCTGTCTCAGACCGTCTGTCTCAGGCCGTCTGCCTCAGACCGTCTATCTCGTCCCGTCTGTCTCGCCCCGTCTGTCTCAGGAAGTCTGTATCAGGCCGTCTGCCTCAGACCGTCTGTCTCAGGCCGTCTGTCTCAGACCGTCTGTCTCAGACCGTCTGTCTTAGACCGTCTGTCTCAGGCCGTCTGCTTCATACCGTCTGTCTCAGACCGTCTGTCGCAGACCGTCTGTCTCAGGCCGTCTGCCTCAGACCGTCTATCTCGTCCCGTCTGTCTCGTCCCGTCTGTCTCAGGAAGTCTGTCTCAGGCCGTCTGCCTCAGACCGTCTGTCTCAGGCCGTCTGTCTCAGACCGTCTGTCTCAGACCGTCTGTCTCAGACCGTCTGTCTCAGACCAGCTGTCTCAGACCGTCTGTCTCAGACCGTCTGTCTCAGACCGTCTGTCTCAGACCGTCTGTCTCAGACCGTCTGTCTCAGACCGTCTGTCTCAGGCCGTCTGTCTCAGACCGTCTGTCTCAGACCGTCTGTCTCAGACCGTCTGTCTCAGACCGTTTGTCTCAGACCGTCTGTCTCAGACCAGCTGTCTCAGACCGTCTGTCTCAGGCCGTCCGTTTCATGCCGTCGGTCTCAGACCGTCTGTCTCACACCGTCTATCTCTGCCCGTCTGTCTTAGACCGTCTGTCACAGACCGTCTGTCTCAGACCGTCTGTCTCATACCGTCTGTCTCAGACCGTCTGTCACAGACCGTCTGTCTCAGACCGTCTATCTCGTCCCGTCGGTCTCAGACCAGCTGTCTCAGACCGTCTGTCTCAGACCGTCTGTTTCATACCGTCTCTCTCACACCGTCTGTCTCAGACCGTCTGTCTTAGACCGTCTGTCTCAGACCGTCTGTCTCAGACCGTCTGTCTCAGACCGTCTGTCTCAGACCGTCTGTCTCAGGCCGTCTGCCTCAGACCATCTATCTCGTCCCATCTGTCTCGCCCCGTCTGTCTCAGGAAGTCTGTATCAGGCCGTCTGCCTCAGACCGTCTGTCTCAGGCCGTCTGTCTCAGTCCGTCTGTCTCAGACCGTCTGTCTCAGACCGTCTGTCTCAGACCGTCTGTCTCAGACCGTCTGTCTCAGACCGTCTGTCTCAGACCAGCTGTCCCAGACCGTCTGTCTCAGACCGTCTGTTTCATACCGTCTCTCTCACACCGTCTGTCTCAGACCGTCTGTCTTAGACCGTCTGTCTCAGACCGTCTGTCTCAGACCGTCTGTCTCAGACCGTCTGTCTCAGACCGTCTGTCTCAGACCGTCTGTCTCAGGCCGTCTGCCTCAGACCGTCTATCTCGTCCCGCCTGTCTCGCCCCGTCTGTCTCAGGAAGTCTGTATCAGGCCGTCTGCCTCAGACCGTCTGTCTCAGGCCGTCTGTCTCAGTCCGTCTGTCTCAGACCGTCTGTCTCAGACCGTCTGTCTCAGACCGTCTGTCTCAGACCGTCTGTCTCAGACCGTCTGTCTCAGACCGTCTGTCTCAGACCGTCTGTCTCAGGCCGTCTGTCTCAGGCCGTCTGTCTCAGACCGTCTGTCTCAGACCGTCTGTCTCAGACCGTCTGTCTCAGACCGTCTGTCTCAGACCGTCTGTCTCAGACCGTCTGTCTTAGACCGTCTGTCTCAGGCCGTCTGCTTCATACCGTCTGTCTCAGACCGTCTGTGGCAGACCGTCTGTCTCAGGCCGTCTGCCTCAGACCGTCTATCTCGTCCCGTCTGTCTCGTCCCGTCTGTCTCAGGAAGTCTGTCTCAGGCCGTCTGCCTCAGACCGTCTGTCTCAGGCCGTCTGTCTCAGGCCGTCTGCCTCAGACCGTCTGTCTCAGGCCGTCTGTCTCAGACCGTCTGTCTCAGACCGTCTGTCTCAGGCCGTCTGCCTCAGACCGTCTGTCCCAGACCGTCTATCTCGTCCCGTCTGTCTCAGACCGTCTGTCTCAGAACGTCAATCTCGTCCTGTCGGTCTCATACCGTCTGTCTCAGACCGTCTGTCACAGACCGTCTGTCTCAGACCGTCTATCTCGTCCCGTCGGTCTCAGACCAGCTGTCTCAGACCGTCTGTCTCAGACCGTCTGTTTCATACCGTCTGTCTCACACCGTCTGTCTCAGACCGTCTGTCTTAGACCGTCTGTCTTGGACCGTCTGTCTCGGATCGTCTGTCTCGGACCGTCTGTCTCGGACCGTCTGTCTCGGACCGTCTGTCTCGGACCGTCGGTCTCGGACCGTCTGTCTCAGACCAGCTGTCTCAGACCGTCTGTCTCAGACCGTCTGTTTCATACCGTCTGTCTCGGACCGTCTGTCTCGGACCGTCTGTCTCGGACCAGCTGTCTCAGACCGTCTGTCACAGACCGTCTGTCTCAGACCGTCTATCTCGTCCCGTCGGTCTCAGACCAGCTGTCTCAGACCGTCTGTCTCAGACCGTCTGTTTCATACCGTCTGTCTCACACCGTCTGTCTCAGACCGTCTGTCTTAG
Source organism: Coelioxys conoideus (assembly GCA_947623535.1). NCBI lineage: Eukaryota > Metazoa > Arthropoda > Insecta > Hymenoptera > Megachilidae > Coelioxys > Coelioxys conoideus. Next base: position 9,638,543 of record CANQJN010000026.1, read on the forward strand.
ACCGTCTGTCTTTGGCCGTCTGTCTCGGATCGTCTGTCTCGGACCGTCTGTCTCGGACCGTCTGTCTCGGACCGTCTGTCTCGGACCGTCGGTCTCGGACCGTCTGTCTCAGACCGCCTGTATCAGACCGTCTGTCTCAGGCCGTCTGCTTCATACCGTCTGTCTCAGACCGTCTATCTCGTCCCGTCGGTCTCAGACCGTCTGTCTCAGACCAGCTGTCTCAGACCGTCTGTCTCAGACCGTCGGTCTCAGACCGTCTGTCTCAGACCGTCTGTTTCAGACCGTCTGTCCCAGACCGTCTGTCTCAGGCCGTCTGCCTCAGACCGTCTGTCCGAGACCGTCTGTCTCAGACCGTCTGTCTCGGACCGTCTGTCTCAGAACGGCTATCTCCTCCCGTCGGTCTCAGACCGTCTGTCTCAGACCAGCTGTCTCAGACCGTCTGTCTCAGACCAGCTGTCTCAGACCGTCTGTCTCAGACCGTCTGTTTCATACCGTCTCTCTCACACCGTCTGTCTCAGACCGTCTGTCTTAGACCGTCTGTCTCAGACCGTCTGTCTCAGACCGTCTGTCTCAGACCGTCTGTCTCAGACCGTCTGTCTCAGGCCGTCTGCCTCAGACCGTCTATCTCGTCCCGTCTGTCTCGCCCCGTCTGTCTCAGGAAGTCTGTATCAGGCCGTCTGCCTCAGACCGTCTGTCTCAGGCCGTCTGTCTCAGACCGTCTGTCTCAGACCGTCTGTCTTAGACCGTCTGTCTCAGGCCGTCTGCTTCATACCGTCTGTCTCAGACCGTCTGTCGCAGACCGTCTGTCTCAGGCCGTCTGCCTCAGACCGTCTATCTCGTCCCGTCTGTCTCGTCCCGTCTGTCTCAGGAAGTCTGTCTCAGGCCGTCTGCCTCAGACCGTCTGTCTCAGGCCGTCTGTCTCAGACCGTCTGTCTCAGACCGTCTGTCTCAGACCGTCTGTCTCAGACCAGCTGTCTCAGACCGTCTGTCTCAGACCGTCTGTCTCAGACCGTCTGTCTCAGACCGTCTGTCTCAGACCGTCTGTCTCAGACCGTCTGTCTCAGGCCGTCTGTCTCAGACCGTCTGTCTCAGACCGTCTGTCTCAGACCGTCTGTCTCAGACCGTTTGTCTCAGACCGTCTGTCTCAGACCAGCTGTCTCAGACCGTCTGTCTCAGGCCGTCCGTTTCATGCCGTCGGTCTCAGACCGTCTGTCTCACACCGTCTATCTCTGCCCGTCTGTCTTAGACCGTCTGTCACAGACCGTCTGTCTCAGACCGTCTGTCTCATACCGTCTGTCTCAGACCGTCTGTCACAGACCGTCTGTCTCAGACCGTCTATCTCGTCCCGTCGGTCTCAGACCAGCTGTCTCAGACCGTCTGTCTCAGACCGTCTGTTTCATACCGTCTCTCTCACACCGTCTGTCTCAGACCGTCTGTCTTAGACCGTCTGTCTCAGACCGTCTGTCTCAGACCGTCTGTCTCAGACCGTCTGTCTCAGACCGTCTGTCTCAGGCCGTCTGCCTCAGACCATCTATCTCGTCCCATCTGTCTCGCCCCGTCTGTCTCAGGAAGTCTGTATCAGGCCGTCTGCCTCAGACCGTCTGTCTCAGGCCGTCTGTCTCAGTCCGTCTGTCTCAGACCGTCTGTCTCAGACCGTCTGTCTCAGACCGTCTGTCTCAGACCGTCTGTCTCAGACCGTCTGTCTCAGACCAGCTGTCCCAGACCGTCTGTCTCAGACCGTCTGTTTCATACCGTCTCTCTCACACCGTCTGTCTCAGACCGTCTGTCTTAGACCGTCTGTCTCAGACCGTCTGTCTCAGACCGTCTGTCTCAGACCGTCTGTCTCAGACCGTCTGTCTCAGGCCGTCTGCCTCAGACCGTCTATCTCGTCCCGCCTGTCTCGCCCCGTCTGTCTCAGGAAGTCTGTATCAGGCCGTCTGCCTCAGACCGTCTGTCTCAGACCGTCTGTCTCATACCGTCTGTCTCTAACCGTCTATCTCGTCCCGTCGGTCTCAGACCGTCTGTCTCAGACCAGCTGCCTGAGACCGTCTGTTTCATACCGTCTGTCTCAGACCGTCTATCTCGTCCCGTCGGTCTCAGACCGTCTGTCTCAGACCAGCTGTCTCAGACCGTCTGTCTCAGGCCGTCTGTCTCAGACCGTCTGTCTCAGACCGTCTGTCTCAGACCGTCTGTCTCAGACCGTCTGTCTCAGGCCGTCTGCCTCAGACCGTCTATCTCGTCCCGTCTGTCTCGCCCCGTCTGTCTCAGGAAGTCTGTATCAGGCCGTCTGCCTCAGACCGTCTGTCTCAGGCCGTCTGTCTCAGACCGTCTGTCTCAGACCGTCTGTCTTAGACCGTCTGTCTCAGGCCGTCTGCTTCATACCGTCTGTCTCAGACCGTCTGTCGCAGACCGTCTGTCTCAGGCCGTCTGCCTCAGACCGTCTATCTCGTCCCGTCTGTCTCGTCCCGTCTGTCTCAGGAAGTCTGTCTCAGGCCGTCTGCCTCAGACCGTCTGTCTCAGGCCGTCTGTCTCAGACCGTCTGTCTCAGACCGTCTGTCTCAGACCGTCTGTCTCAGACCAGCTGTCTCAGACCGTCTGTCTCAGACCGTCTGTCTCAGACCGTCTGTCTCAGACCGTCTGTCTCAGACCGTCTGTCTCAGACCGTCTGTCTCAGGCCGTCTGTCTCAGACCGTCTGTCTCAGACCGTCTGTCTCAGACCGTCTGTCTCAGACCGTTTGTCTCAGACCGTCTGTCTCAGACCAGCTGTCTCAGACCGTCTGTCTCAGGCCGTCCGTTTCATGCCGTCGGTCTCAGACCGTCTGTCTCACACCGTCTATCTCTGCCCGTCTGTCTTAGACCGTCTGTCACAGACCGTCTGTCTCAGACCGTCTGTCTCATACCGTCTGTCTCAGACCGTCTGTCACAGACCGTCTGTCTCAGACCGTCTATCTCGTCCCGTCGGTCTCAGACCAGCTGTCTCAGACCGTCTGTCTCAGACCGTCTGTTTCATACCGTCTCTCTCACACCGTCTGTCTCAGACCGTCTGTCTTAGACCGTCTGTCTCAGACCGTCTGTCTCAGACCGTCTGTCTCAGACCGTCTGTCTCAGACCGTCTGTCTCAGGCCGTCTGCCTCAGACCATCTATCTCGTCCCATCTGTCTCGCCCCGTCTGTCTCAGGAAGTCTGTATCAGGCCGTCTGCCTCAGACCGTCGTGTCTCAGGCCGTCTGTCTCAGTCCGTCTGTCTCAGACCGTCTGTCTCAGACCGTCTGTCTCAGACCGTCTGTCTCAGACCGTCTGTCTCAGACCGTCTGTCTCAGACCGTCTGTCTCAGACCAGCTGTCCCAGACCGTCTGTCTCAGACCGTCTGTTTCATACCGTCTCTCTCACACCGTCTGTCTCAGACCGTCTGTCTTAGACCGTCTGTCTCAGACCGTCTGTCTCAGACCGTCTGTCTCAGACCGTCTGTCTCAGACCGTCTGTCTCAGACCGTCTGTCTCAGGCCGTCTGCCTCAGACCGTCTATCTCGTCCCGCCTGTCTCGCCCCGTCTGTCTCAGGAAGTCTGTATCAGGCCGTCTGCCTCAGACCGTCTGTCTCAGGCCGTCTGTCTCAGTCCGTCTGTCTCAGACCGTCTGTCTCAGACCGTCTGTCTCAGACCGTCTGTCTCAGACCGTCTGTCTCAGACCGTCTGTCTCAGACCGTCTGTCTCAGACCGTCTGTCTCAGGCCGTCTGTCTCAGGCCGTCTGTCTCAGACCGTCTGTCTCAGACCGTCTGTCTCAGACCGTCTGTCTCAGACCGTCTGTCTCAGACCGTCTGTCTCAGACCGTCTGTCTTAGACCGTCTGTCTCAGGCCGTCTGCTTCATACCGTCTGTCTCAGACCGTCTGTGGCAGACCGTCTGTCTCAGGCCGTCTGCCTCAGACCGTCTATCTCGTCCCGTCTGTCTCGTCCCGTCTGTCTCAGGAAGTCTGTCTCAGGCCGTCTGCCTCAGACCGTCTGTCTCAGGCCGTCTGTCTCAGGCCGTCTGCCTCAGACCGTCTGTCTCAGGCCGTCTGTCTCAGACCGTCTGTCTCAGACCGTCTGTCTCAGGCCGTCTGCCTCAGACCGTCTGTCCCAGACCGTCTATCTCGTCCCGTCTGTCTCAGACCGTCTGTCTCAGAACGTCAATCTCGTCCCGTCGGTCTCATACCGTCTGTCTCAGACCGTCTGTCACAGACCGTCTGTCTCAGACCGTCTATCTCGTCCCGTCGGTCTCAGACCAGCTGTCTCAGACCGTCTGTCTCAGACCGTCTGTTTCATACCGTCTGTCTCACACCGTCTGTCTCAGACCGTCTGTCTTAGACCGTCTGTCTTGGACCGTCTGTCTCGGATCGTCTGTCTCGGACCGTCTGTCTCGGACCGTCTGTCTCGGACCGTCTGTCTCGGACCGTCGGTCTCGGACCGTCTGTCTCAGACCGCCTGTATCAGACCGTCTGTCTCAGGCCGTCTGCTTCATACCGTCTGTCTCAGACCGTCTATCTCGTCCCGTCTGTCTCAGACCAGCTGTCTCAAACCGTCTGTCTCCGACCGTCGGTTTCAGACCGTCTGTCTCAGACCGTCTTTTCAGACCGTCTGTCTCAGGCCGTCTGCCTCAGACCGTCTGTCCCAGACCGTCTATCTCGTCCCGTCTGTCTCAGACCGTCTGTCTCAGAACGTCTATCTCGTCCCGTCGGTCTCAGACCGTCTGTCTCAGACCAGCTGTCTCAGACCGTCTGTCTCAGACCGTCTGTTTCATACCGTCTGTCTCACACCGTCTGTCTCAGACCGTCTATATTAGACCGTCTGTCTCAGGCCGTCCGTTTCATGCCGTCGGTCTCAGACCGTCTGTCTCACACCGTCTGTCTCAGACCGTCTGTATCAGACCGTCTGTCTCAGACCGTCTGTCTCAGACCGCCTGTCTCAGGCCGTCTGCTTCATACCGTCTGTCTCAGACCGTCTATCTCGTCCCGTCGGTCTTAGACCGTCTGTCTCAGACCAGCTGTCTCAGACCGTCTGTCTCAGACCGTCTATCTCGTCCCGTCTGTCTCAGAACTTCCGTCTCAGACCGTCTGCGTCAGACCGTCTGTCTTAGACCATCTGTCTCAGACCGTCTGTCTCAGACCATCTGTCTCAGACCGTCTGTCTCAGACCGTCTATCTCTAACCGTCTGTCTCAGACCGTCTGTCTCAGACCGTCTGTCTCAGGCCGTCTGCCTCAGACCGTCTGTCCCAGACCGTCTATCTCGTCCCGTCTGTCTCAGAACGTCTATCTCGTCCCGTCGGTCTCAGACCGTCTGTCTCAGACCAGCTGTCTCAGACCGTCTGTCTCAGACCGTCTGTTTCATACCGTCTGTCTCACACCGTCTGTCTCAGACCGTCTATATTAGACCGTCTGTCTCAGGCCGTCCGTTTCATGCCGTCGGTCTCAGATCGTCTGTCTCACACCGTCTGTCTCAGACCGTCTGTATCAGACCGTCTGTCTCAGACCGTCTGTCTCAGACCGCCTGTCTCAGGCCGTCTGCTTCATACCGTCTGTCTCAGACCGTCTATTTCGTCCCGTCGGTCTTAGACCGTCTGTCTCAGACCAGCTGTCTCAGACCGTCTGTCTCAGACCGTCTATCTCGTCCCGTCTGTCTCAGAACTTCCGTCTCAGACCGTCTGCCTCAGACCGTCTGTCTTAGACCATCTGTCTCAGACCGTCTGTCTCAGACCATCTGTCTCAGACCGTCTGTCTCAGACCGTCTGTCTCTAACCGTCTGTCTCAGACCGTCTGTCTCAGACCGTCTGTCTCATACCGTCTGTCTCTAACCGTCTATCTCGTCCCGTCGGTCTCAGACCGTCTGTCTCAGACCAGCTGCCTGAGACCGTCTGTTTCATACCGTCTGTCTCAGACCGTCTATCTCGTCCCGTCGGTCTCAGACCGTCTGTCTCAGACCAGCTGTCTCAGACCGTCTGTCTCAGGCCGTCCGTTTCATTCCGTCGGTCTCAGACCGTCTGTCTCAGACCGTCTATCTGTGCCCGTCTGTCTGAGAACGTCTGTCACAGACCGTCTGTCTCATACCGTCTGTCTCAGACCGTCTGTCACAGACCGTCTGTCTCAAACCGTCTATCTCGTCCCGTCGGTCTCAGACCAGCTGTCTCAGACCGTCTGTCTCAGACCGTCTGTTTCATACCGTCTGTCTCGGACCGTCTGTCTCGGACCGTCTGTCTCGGACCGTCTGTCTCAGACCAGCTGTCTCAGACCGTCTGTCACAGACCGTCTGTCTCAGACCGTCTATCTCGTCCCGTCGGTCTTAGACCAGCTGTCTCAGACCGTCTGTCTCAGACCGTCTGTTTCATACCGTCTGTCTCACACCGTCTGTCTCAGACCGTCTGTCTTAGACCGTCTGTCTTGGGCCGTCTGTCTCGGATCGTCTGTCTCGGACCGTCTGTCTCGGACCGTCTGTCTCGGACCGTCTGTCTCGGACCGTCGGTCTCGGACCGTCTGTCTCAGACCGCCTGTATCAGACCGTCTGTCTCAGGCCGTCTGCTTCATACCGTCTGTCTCAGACCGTCTATCTCGTCCCGTCGGTCTCAGACCGTCTGTCTCAGACCAGCTGTCTCAGACCGTCTGTCTCAGACCGTCGGTCTCAGACCGTCTGTCTCAGACCGTCTGTTTCAGACCGTCTGTCTCAGACCGTCTGTCTCAGGCCGTCTGACTCAGACCGTCTGTCCGAGACCGTCTGTCTCAGACCGTCTGTCTCGGACCGTCTGTCTCAGAACGGCTATCTCCTCCCGTCGGTCTCAGACCGTCTGTCTCAGACCAGCTGTCTCAGACCGTCTGTCTCAGACCAGCTGTCTCAGACCGTCTGTCTCAGACCGTCTGTTTCATACCGTCTCTCTCACACCGTCTGTCTCAGACCGTCTGTCTTAGACCGTCTGTCTCAGACCGTCTGTCTCAGACCGTCTGTCTCAGACCGTCTGTCTCAGACCGTCTGTCTCAGGCCGTCTGCCTCAGACCGTCTATCTCGTCCCGTCTGTCTCGCCCCGTCTGTCTCAGGAAGTCTGTATCAGGCCGTCTGCCTCAGACCGTCTGTCTCAGGCCGTCTGTCTCAGACCGTCTGTCTCAGACCGTCTGTCTTAGACCGTCTGTCTCAGGCCGTCTGCTTCATACCGTCTGTCTCAGACCGTCTGTCGCAGACCGTCTGTCTCAGGCCGTCTGCCTCAGACCGTCTATCTCGTCCCGTCTGTCTCGTCCCGTCTGTCTCAGGAAGTCTGTCTCAGGCCGTCTGCCTCAGACCGTCTGTCTCAGGCCGTCTGTCTCAGACCGTCTGTCTCAGACCGTCTGTCTCAGACCGTCTGTCTCAGACCGTCTGTCTCAGGCCGTCTGCCTCAGACCGTCTGTCTCAGACCGTCTGTCTCAGACCGTCTGTCTCAGACCGTCTGTCTCAGACCGTCTGTCTCAGACCGTCTGTCTCAGACCGTCTGTCTCAGGCCGTCTGTCTCAGACCGTCTGTCTCAGACCGTCTGTCTCAGACCGTCTGTCTCAGACCGTCTGTCTCAGACCGTCTGTCTCAGACCAGCTGTCTCAGACCGTCTGTCTCAGGCCGTCCGTTTCATGCCGTCGGTCTCAGACCGTCTGTCTCACACCGTCTATCTCTGCCCGTCTGTCTTAGACCGTCTGTCACAGACCGTCTGTCTCAGACCGTCTGTCTCATACCGTCTGCCTCAGACCGTCTGTCACAGACCGTCTGTCTCAGACCGTCTGTCTCAGGCCGTCTGTCTCAGACCGTCTGTCTCAGACCGTCTGTCTCAGACCAGCTGTCTCAGACCGTCTGTCTCAGACCGTCTGTCTCAGACCGTCTGTCTCAGACCGTCTGTCTCAGACCGTCTGTCTCAGACCGTCTGTCTCAGACCGTCTGTCTCAGGCCGTCTGTCTCAGACCGTCTGTCTCAGACCGTCTGTCTCAGACCGTCTGTCTCAGACCGTCTGTCTCAGGCCGTCTGCCTCAGACCATCTATCTCGTCCCGTCTGTCTCGCCCCGTCTGTCTCAGGAAGTCTGTATCAGGCCGTCTGCCTCAGACCGTCTGTCTCAGGCCGTCTGTCGCAGTCCGTCTGTCTCAGACCGTCTGTCTCAGACCGTCTGTCTCAGACCGTCTGTCTCAGACCGTCTGTCTCAGACCGTCTGTCTCAGACCAGCTGTCCCAGACCGTCTGTCTCAGACCGTCTGTTTCATACCGTCTCTCACACCGTCTGTCTCAGACCGTCTGTCTTAGACCGTCTGTCTCAGACCGTCTGTCTCAGACCGTCTGTCTCAGACCGTCTGTCTCAGACCGTCTGTCTCAGACCGTCTGTCTCAGGCCGTCTGCCTCAGACCGTCTATCTCGTCCCGCCTGTCTCGCCCCGTCTGTCTCAGGAAGTCTGTATCAGGCCGTCTGCCTCAGACCGTCTGTCTCAGGCCGTCTGTCTCAGTCCGTCTGTCTCAGACCGTCTGTCTCAGACCGTCTGTCTCAGACCGTCTGTCTCAGACCGTCTGTCTCAGACCGTCTGTCTCAGACCGTCTGTCTCAGGCCGTCTGTCTCAGGCCGTCTGTCTCAGACCGTCTGTCTCAGACCGTCTGTCTCAGACCGTCTGTCTCAGACCGTCTGTCTCAGACCGTCTGTCTCAGGCCGTCTGTCTCAGACCGTCTGTCTCAGACCGTCTGTCTCAGACCGTCTGTCTCAGACCGTCTGTCTCAGGCCGTCTGCCTCAGACCATCTATCTCGTCCCGTCTGTCTCGCCCCGTCTGTCTCAGGTAGTCTGTATCAGGCCGTCTGCCTCAGACCGTCTGTCTCAGGCCGTCTGTCTCAGTCCGTCTGTCTCAGACCGTCTGTCTCAGACCGTCTGTCTCAGACCGTCTGTCTCAGACCGTCTGTCTCAGACCGTCTGTCTCAGACCAGCTGTCCCAGACCGTCTGTCTCAGACCGTCTGTTTCATACCGTCTCTCACACCGTCTGTCTCAGACCGTCTGTCTTAGACCGTCTGTCTCAGACCGTCTGTCTCAGACCGTCTGTCTCAGACCGTCTGTCTCAGACCGTCTGTCTCAGACCGTCTGTCTCAGGCCGTCTGCCTCAGACCGTCTATCTCGTCCCGCCTGTCTCGCCCCGTCTGTCTCAGGAAGTCTGTATCAGGCCGTCTGCCTCAGACCGTCTGTCTCAGGCCGTCTGTCTCAGTCCGTCTGTCTCAGACCGTCTGTCTCAGACCGTCTGTCTCAGACCGTCTGTCTCAGACCGTCTGTCTCAGACCGTCTGTCTCAGACCGTCTGTCTCAGGCCGTCTGTCTCAGGCCGTCTGTCTCAGACCGTCTGTCTCAGACCGTCTGTCTCAGACCGTCTGTCTCAGACCGTCTGTCTCAGACCGTCTGTCTCAGACCGTCTGTCTTAGACCGTCTGTCTCAGGCCGTCTGCTTCATACCGTCTGTCTCAGACCGTCTGTGGCAGACCGTCTGTCTCAGGCCGTCTGCCTCAGACCGTCTATCTCGTCCCGTCTGTCTCGTCCCGTCTGTCTCAGGAAGTCTGTCTCAGGCCGTCTGCCTCAGACCGTCTGTCTCAGGCCGTCTGTCTCAGGCCGTCTGCCTCAGACCGTCTGTCTCAGGCCGTCTGTCTCAGACCGTCTGTCTCAGACCGTCTGTCTCAGGCCGTCTGCCTCAGACCGTCTGTCCCAGACCGTCTATCTCGTCCCGTCTGTCTCAGACCGTCTGTCTCAGAACGTCAATCTCGTCCCGTCGGTCTCATACCGTCTGTCTCAGACCGTCTGTCACAGACCGTCTGTCTCAGACCGTCTATCTCGTCCCGTCGGTCTCAGACCAGCTGTCTCAGACCGTCTGTCTCAGACCGTCTGTTTCATACCGTCTGTCTCACACCGTCTGTCTCAGACCGTCTGTCTTAGACCGTCTGTCTTGGACCGTCTGTCTCGGATCGTCTGTCTCGGACCGTCTGTCTCGGACCGTCTGTCTCGGACCGTCTGTCTCGGACCGTCGGTCTCGGACCGTCTGTCTCAGACCGCCTGTATCAGACCGTCTGTCTCAGGCCGTCTGCTTCATACCGTCTGTCTCAGACCGTCTATCTCGTCCCGTCTGTCTCAGACCAGCTGTCTCAAACCGTCTGTCTCCGACCGTCGGTTTCAGACCGTCTGTCTCAGACCGTCTTTTCAGACCGTCTGTCTCAGACCGTCTGTCTCAGGCCGTCTGCCTCAGACCGTCTGTCCCAGACCGTCTATCTCGTCCCGTCTGTCTCAGACCGTCTGTCTCAGAACGTCTATCTCGTCCCGTCGGTCTCAGACCGTCTGTCTCAGACCAGCTGTCTCAGACCGTCTGTCTCAGACCGTCTGTTTCATACCGTCTGTCTCACACCGTCTGTCTCAGACCGTCTATATTAGACCGTCTGTCTCAGGCCGTCCGTTTCATGCCGTCGGTCTCAGACCGTCTGTCTCAGACCGCCTGTCTCAGGCCGTCTGCTTCATACCGTCTGTCTCAGACCGTCTATCTCGTCCCGTCGGTCTTAGACCGTCTGTCTCAGACCAGCTGTCTCAGACCGTCTGTCTCAGACCGTCTATCTCGTCCCGTCTGTCTCAGAACTTCCGTCTCAGACCGTCTGCGTCAGACCGTCAGTCTTAGACCATCTGTCTCAGACCGTCTGTCTCAGACCATCTGTCTCAGACCGTCTGTCTCAGACCGTCTGTCTCTAACCGTCTGTCTCAGACCGTCTGTCTCAGACCGTCTGTCTCAGACCGTCTGTCTCAGGCCGTCTGCCTCAGACCGTCTGTCCCAGACCGTCTATCTCGTCCCGTCTGTCTCAGAACGTCTATCTCGTCCCGTCGGTCTCAGACCGTCTGTCTCAGACCAGCTGTCTCAGACCGTCTGTCTCAGACCGTCTGTTTCATACCGTCTGTCTCACACCGTCTGTCTCAGACCGTCTATATTAGACCGTCTGTCTCAGGCCGTCCGTTTCATGCCGTCGGTCTCAGATCGTCTGTCTCACACCGTCTGTCTCAGACCGTCTGTATCAGACCGTCTGTCTCAGACCGTCTGTCTCAGACCGCCTGTCTCAGGCCGTCTGCTTCATACCGTCTGTCTCAGACCGTCTATTTCGTCCCGTCGGTCTTAGACCGTCTGTCTCAGACCAGCTGTCTCAGACCGTCTGTCTCAGACCGTCTATCTCGTCCCGTCTGTCTCAGAACTTCCGTCTCAGACCGTCTGCCTCAGACCGTCTGTCTTAGACCATCTGTCTCAGACCGTCTGTCTCAGACCATCTGTCTCAGACCGTCTGTCTCAGACCGTCTGTCTCTAACCGTCTGTCTCAGACCGTCTGTCTCAGACCGTCTGTCTCATACCGTCTGTCTCTAACCGTCTGTCTCAGACCGTCTGTTTCATACGGTCTATCTCAGCCCGTCGGCATCAGACCGTCTGTCTCAGTCCGTATGTCTCAGATCCTCTGTCTCGGACCGTCTGCCTCGGACCGTCTGTCTCAGACCGTCTGTCTCGGACCGTCTGTCTCGGACCGTCGGTCTCGGACCGTCTGTCTCGGGCCGTCTATCTCGTCCCGTCTGTCTCAGAACTTCCGTCTCAGACCGTCTGCCTCAGACCGTCTGTCTCAGACCGTCTGTCTCAGACCGTCTGTTTCATACCGTCTGTCTCACACCGTCTGTCTCAGACCGTCTGTCTTAGACCGTCTGTCTCGGACCGTCTGTATCGGACCGTCTGTCTCGGACCAGCTGTCTCAGACCATCTGTTTCAGACCGTCTGTCTCAGGCCGTCTGCCTCAGACCGTCTGTCCCAGACCGTCTATCTCGTCCCGTCTGTCTCAGAACGTCAACCTCGTCCCGTCGGTCTCAGACCGTCTGTCTCAGACCAGCTGTCTGAGACCGTCTGTCTCAGACCGTCTGTTTCATACCGTCTGTCTCAGATCGTCTGTTTCATACCGTCTGTCTCAGACCGTCTATCTCTTCCCGTCGGTCTCAGACCGTCTGTCTCAGACCAGCTGTCTCAGACCGTCTGTCTCAGGCCGTCCGTTTCATTCCGTCGGTCTCAGACCGTCTGTCTCAGACCGTCTATCTCTGCCCGTCTGTCTCAGAACGTCTGTCACAGACCGTCTGTCTCAGACCGTCTATCTCGTCCCGTCGGTGTCAGACCAGCTGTCTCAGACCGTCTGTCTCAGACCGTCTGTTTCATACCGTCTGTCTCACACCGTCTGTCTCAGACCGTCTGTCTTAGACCGTCTGTCTTGGGCCGTCTGTCTCGGATCGTCTGTCTCAGACCGTCTGTCTCAGACCGTCTGTTTCAGACCGTCTGTCTCAGACCGTCTGTCTCAGGCCGTCTGCCTCAGACCGTCTGTCCGAGACCGTCTGTCTCAGACCGTCTGTCTCGGACCGTCTGTCTCAGAACGGCTATCTCCTCCCGTCGGTCTCAGACCGTCTGTCTCAGACCAGCTGTCTCAGACCGTCTGTTTCATACCGTCTCTCTCACACCGTCTGTCTCAGACCGTCTGTCTTAGACCGTCTGTCTCAGACCGTCTGTCTCAGACCGTCTGTCTCAGACCGTCTGTCTCAGACCGTCTGTCTCAGGCCGTCTGCCTCAGACCGTCTATCTCGTCCCGTCTGTCTCGCCCCGTCTGTCTCAGGAAGTCTGTCTCAGGCCGTCTGCCTCAGACCGTCTGTCTCAGGCCGTCTGTCTCAGTCCGTCTGTCTCAGACCGTCTGTCTCAGACCGTCTGTCTCAGACCGTCTGTCTCAGACCGTCTGTCTCAGACCGTCTGTCTCAGACCGTCTGTCTCAGACCGTCTGTCTCAGACCGTCTGTCTCAGACCGTCTGTCTCAGACCGTCTGTCTCAGACCGTCTGTCTCAGGCCGTCTGCTTCATACCGTCTGTCTCAGACCGTCTATCTCGTTTTGTCGGTCTCAGACCGTCTGTCTCAGACCAGCTGTCTCAGACCGTCTGTTTCAGACCGTCTGTCTCAGGCCGTCTGCCTCAGACCGTCTGTCCCAGACCGTCTATCTCGTCCCGTCTGTCTCAGAACGTCAACCTCGTCCCGTCGGTCTCAGACCGTCTGTCTCAGACCAGCTGTCTGAGACCGTCTGTCTCAGACCGTCTGTTTCATACCGTCTGTCTCAGACCGTCTGTTTCATACCGTCTGTCTCAGACCGTCTATCTCTTCCCGTCGGTCTCAGACCGTCTGTCTCAGACCAGCTGTCTCAGACCGTCTGTCTCAGGCCGTCCGTTTCATTCCGTCGGTCTCAGACCGTCTGTCTCAGACCGTCTATCTCTGCCCGTCTGTCTCAGAACGTCTGTCACAGACCGTCTGTCTCAGACCGTCTATCTCGTCCCGTCGGTGTCAGACCAGCTGTCTCAGACCGTCTGTCTCAGACCGTCTGTTTCATACCGTCTGTCTCACACCGTCTGTCTCAGACCGTCTGTCTTAGACCGTCTGTCTTGGGCCGTCTGTCTCGGATCGTCTGTCTCAGACCGTCTGTCTCAGACCGTCTGTTTCAGACCGTCTGTCTCAGACCGTCTGTCTCAGGCCGTCTGCCTCAGACCGTCTGTCCGAGACCGTCTGTCTCAGACCGTCTGTCTCGGACCGTCTGTCTCAGAACGGCTATCTCCTCCCGTCGGTCTCAGACCGTCTGTCTCAGACCAGCTGTCTCAGACCGTCTGTCTCAGACCAGCTGTCTCAGACCGTCTGTTTCATACCGTCTCTCTCACACCGTCTGTCTCAGACCGTCTGTCTTAGACCGTCTGTCTCAGACCGTCTGTCTCAGACCGTCTGTCTCAGACCAGCTGTCTCAGACCGTCTGTCTCAGACCAGCTGTCTCAGTCCGTCTGTTTCATACCGTCTCTCTCACACCGTCTGTCTCAGACCGTCTGTCTTAGACCGTCTGTCTCAGACCGTCTGTCTCAGACCAGCTGTCTCAGACCGTCTGTTTCATACCGTCTCTCTCACACCGTCTGTCTCAGACCGTCTGTCTTAGACCGTCTGTCTCAGACCGTCTGTCTCAGACCGTCTGTCTCAGACCGTCTGTCTCAGGCCGTCTGCCTCAGACCGTCTATCTCGTCCCGTCTGTCTCAGGAAGTCTGTCTCAGGCCGTCTGCCTCAGACCGTCTGTCTCAGGCCGTCTGTCTCAGACCGTCTGTCTCAGACCGTCTGTCTCAGACCGTCTGTCTCAGACCGTCTGTCTCAGTCCAGCTGTCTCAGACCGTCTGTCTCAGACCGTCTGTTTCATACCGTCTCTCTCACACCGTCTGTCTCAGACCGTCTGTCTTAGACCGTCTGTCTCAGACCGTCTGTCTCAGACCGTCTGTCTCAGACCGTCTGTCTCAGACCGTCTGTCTCATGCCGTCTGCCTCAGACCGTCTATCTCGTCCCGTCTGTCTCGCCCCGTCTGTCTCAGGAAGTCTGTCTCAGGCCGTCTGCCTCAGGCCGTCTGTCTCAGGCCGTCTGTCTCAGTCCGTCTGTCTCAGACCGTCTGTCTCAGACCGTCTGTCTCAGACCGTCTGTCTCAGACCGTCTGTCTCAGACCGTTTGTCTCAGACCGTCTGTCTCAGACCGTCTGTCTCAGACCGTCTGTCTCAGACCGTCTGTCTCAGACCGTCTGTCTCAGACCGTCTGTCTCAGACCGTCTGTCTTAGACCGTCTGTCTCAGGCCGTCTGCTTCATACCGTCTGTCTCAGACCGTCTACCTCGTCCCGTCGGTCTTAGACCGTCTGTCTCAGACCAGCTGTCTCAGACCGTCTGTCTCAGACCGTCTATCTCGTCCCGTCTGTCTCAGAACTTCCGTCTCAGACCGTCTGCCTCAGACCGTCTGTCTCAGACCAGCTGTCTCAGACCGTCTGTCTCAGACCGTCTGTTTCATACCGTCTGTCTCACACCGTCTGCCTCAGACCGTCTGTCTTAGACCGTCTGTCTCGGACCGTCTGTATCGGACCGTCTGTCTCGGACCGTCGTCTCGGACCGTCTGTCTCGGACCGTCTGTCTCGGACCGTCTGTCGCGGACCATCTGTCTCAGGAAGTCTGTCTCAGACCGTCTGTCTCAGACCGTCTGTCTCAGACCGTCTGTCTCAGACCGTCTGTCTCAGTCCAGCTGTCTCAGACCGTCTGTCTCAGACCGTCTGTTTCATACCGTCTCTCTCACAGCGTCTGTCTCAGACCGTCTGTCTTAGACCGTCTGTCTCAGACCGTCTGTCTCAGACCGTCTGTCTCAGACCGTCTGTCTCAGACCGTCTGTCTCAGGCCGTCTGCCTCAGACCGTCTATCTCGTCCCGTCTGTCTCGCCCCGTCTGTCTCAGGAAGTCTGTCTCAGGCCGTCTACCTCAGACCGTCTGTCCCAGGCCGTCTGTCTCAGTCCGTCTGTCTCAGACCGTCTGTCTCAGACCGTCTGTCTCAGACCGTCTGTCTCAGACCGTCTGTCTCAGACCGTTTGTCTCAGACCGTCTGTCTCAGACCGTCTGTCTCAGACCGTCTGTCTCAGACCGTCTGTCTCAGACCGTCTGTCTCAGACCGTCTGTCTTAGACCGTCTGTCTCAGGCCGTCTGCTTCATACCGTCTGTCTCAGACCGTCTATCTCGTCCCGTCGGTCTTAGACCGTCTGTCTCAGACCAGCTGTCTCAGACCGTCTGTCTCAGACCGTCTATCTCGTCCCGTCTGTCTCAGAACTTCCGTCTCAGACCGTCTGCCTCAGACCGTCTGTCTCAGACCAGCTGTCTCAGACCGTCTGTCTCAGACCGTCTGTTTCATACCGTCTGTCTCACACCGTCTGCCTCAGACCGTCTGTCTTAGACCGTCTGTCTCGGACCGTCTGTATTGGACCGTCTGTCTCGGACCGTCGTCTCGGACCGTCTGTCTCGGACCGTCTGTCTCGGACCGTCTGTCGCGGACCGTCTGTCTCGGACCGTCAGTCTCGGACCGTCTGTCTCGGACCGTCTGTCTTGGACCGTCGGTCTCGGACCGTGTGTCTCAGACCGCCTGTCTCAGACCGTCTGTCTCAGGCCGTCTGCTTCATACCGTCTGTCTCAGACCGTCTATTTCGTCCCGTCGGTCTCAGACCGTCTGTCTCAGACCAGCTGTCTCAGACCGTCTGTCCCAGACTGTCTATCTCGTCCCGTCGGTCTCAGACCGTCTGTCTCAGAACGTCAATCTCGTCCCGTCGGTCTCAGACCGTCTGTCTCAGACCAGCTGTCTGAGACCGTCTGTCTTAGACCGTCTGTCTCAGACCGTCTGTCACAGACCGTCTGTCTCAGACCGTCTGTCTCAGACCGTCTGTTTCATACCGTCTGTCTCACACCGTCTGTCTCAGACCGTCTGTCTTAGACCGTCTGTCTTGGACCGTCTGTCTCGGATCGTCTGTCTCGGACCGTCTGTCACAGACCGTCTGTCTCAGACCGTCTATCTCGTCCCGTCGGTCTCAGACCAGCTGTCTCAGACCGTCTGTCTCAGACCAGCTGTCTGAGACCGTCTGTCTTAGACCGTCTGTCACAGACCGTCTGTCTCATACCGTCTGTCTCAGACCGTCTGTCACAGACCGTCTGTCTCAGACCGTCTATCTCGTCCCGTCGGTCTCAGACCAGCTGTCTCAGACCGTCTGTCTCAGACCGTCTGTCTCAAACCAGCTGTCTGAGACCGTCTGTCTTAGACCGTCTGTCACAGACCGTCTGTCTCAGACCGTCTGTCTCATACCGTCTGTCTCAGACCGTCTGTCACAGACCGTCTGTCTCAGACCGTCTATCTCGTCCCGTCGGACTCAGACCAGCTGTCTCAGACCGTCTGTCTCAGACCGTCTGTTTCATACCGTCTGTCTCACACCGTCTGTCTCAGACCGTCTGTCTTAGACCGTCAGTCTTGGACCGTCTGTCTCGGATCGTCTGTCTCGGACCGTCTGTCTCGGACCGTCTGTCTCGGACCGTCTGTCTCGGACCGTCGGTCTCGGACCGTCTGTCTCAGGCCGCCTGTATCGGACCGTCTGTCTCAGGCCGTCTGCTTCATACCGTCTGTCTCAGACCGTCTATCTCGTCCCGTCGGTCTCAGACCGTCTGTCTCAGACCAGCTGTCTCAGACCGTCTGTCTCAGACCGTCTGTCTCAGACCAGCTGTCTCAGACCGTCTGTCTCAGACCGTCTATCTCGTCCCGTCTGTCTCAGAACTTCCGTCTCAGACCGTCTGCCTCAGACCGTCTGTCTCAGACCAGCTGTCTCAGACCGTCTGTCTCAGACCGTCTGTTTCATACCGTCTGTCTCACACCGTCTGCCTCAGACCGTCTGTCTTAGACCGTCTGTTTCAGACCGTCTGTCTCAGACCGTCTGTCTCAGACCGTCTGACTCAGACCGTCTGTCTCAGACCGTCTGTTTCATACGGTCTATCTCAGCCCGTCGGCATCAGACCGTCTGTCTCAGTCCGTATGTCTCAGATCCTCTGTCTCGGACCGTCTGTTTCATACCGTCTGTCTCAGACCGTCTATCTCTTCCCGTCGGTCTCAGACCGTCTGTCTCAGACCGTCTGTCTCGGACCGTCTGTCTCAGAACGGCTATCTCGTCCCGTCGGTCTCAGACCGTCTGTCTCAGACCAGCTGTCTCAGAGCGTCTGTCTCAGACCGTCTGTCTCAGGCCGTCTATCTCGTCCCGTCTGTCTCAGACCGTCTGCCTCAGACCGTCTGTCTCAGACCATCTGTCTCAGACCGTCTGTCTCAGACCGTCTGTCTCAGACCGTCTGTCTCAGACCGTCTGTTTCATACGGTCTATCTCAGCCCGTCGGCATCAGACCGTCTGTCTCAGTCCGTATGTCTCAGATCCTCTGTCTCGGACCGTCTGCCTCGGACCGTCTGTCTCGGACCGTCTGTCTCGGACCGTCGGTCTCGTACCGTCTGTCTCGGACCGTCTGTCTCCGACTGTCTGTCTCGGACCGTCTGTCTCAGACCGCCTGTCTCAGGCAGTCTGTCTCAGGCCGTCTGCTTCATACCGTCTGTCTCAGACCGTCTATCGCGTCCCTCGGTCTTAGACCGTCTGTCTCAGACCGTCTGTCTCTAACCGTCTGTCTCAGACCGTCTGTTTCATACGGTCTATCTCAGCCCGTCGGCATCAGACCGTCTGTCTCAGTCCGTATGTCTCAGACCAGCTGTCTGAGACCGTCTGTCTCAGGCCGTCCGTTTCATTCCGTCGGTCTCAGACCGTGTGTCTCAGACCGTCTATCTCGTCCCATCTGTCTCAGACCGTCTGTCTCAGAACGTCTATCTCGTCCCGTCGGTCTCAGACCGTCTGTCTCAGACCGTCTGTCTCAGAACGTCTATCTCGTCCCGTCGGTCTCAGACCGTCTGTCTGAGACCGTCTGTCTCAGACCGTCTGTCTCAGACCGTCTGTCTCAGACCGTCTGTCTCAGACCGTCTGTCTCAGACCGTCTGTCTGAGACCGTCTGTCTCAGACCGTCTGTCTCACACCGTCTGTCTCAGACCGTCTGTCTCAGACCGTCTGTCTCAGACCGTCTGTCTCAGACCGTCTGTTTCATACGGTCTATCTCAGCCCGTCGGCATCAGACCGTCTGTCTCAGTCCGTATGTCTCAGACCGTCTGTCTCAGACCAGCTGTCTCAGACCGTCTGTCTCAGACCGTCTGTCTCAGGCCGTCTGCCTCAGACCGTCTGTCTCAGACCGTCTGTCTCAGACCGTCTGTCTCAGACCGTCTGTCTCAGACCGTCTGTCTCAGACCGTCTGTCTCAGACCGTCTGTCTCAGACCGTCTGTTTCATACGGTCTATCTCAGCCCGTCGGCATCAGACCGTCTGTCTCAGTCCGTATGTCTCAGATCCTCTGTCTCGGACCGTCTGCCTCGGACCGTCTGTCACGGACCGTCTGTCTCGGATCGTCTGTCTCGGACCGTCTGTCTGGGACCGTCTGTCTCGGACCGTCTGTCTCGGACCGTCGGTCTCGGACCGTCTGTCTCAGACAGCCTGTATAAGACCGTCTGTCTCAGGCCGTCCGTTTCATGCCGTCGGTCTCAGACCGTCTGTCTCACACCGTCTATCTCTGCCCGTCTGTCTTAGACCGTCTGTCTCAGACCGTCTGTCTCAGACCGTCTGCCTCAGACCGTCTGTCTCAGACCATCTGTCTCAGACGTCAGTCTCAGACCGTCTGTCTCCGACCGTCTGTCTCAGAGCGTCTGTCTCAGACCGTCTGTCTCAGACCGTCTGTCTCGGACCGTCTGTCTCAGAACGGCTATCTCGTCCCGTCGGTCTCAGACCGTCTGTCTCAGACCGTCTGTTTCATACCGTCTGTCTCAGACCGTCTATCTCTTCCCGTCGGTCTCAGACCGTCTGTCTCAGACCGTCTGTCTCGGACCGTCTGTCTCAGAACGGCTATCTCGTCCCGTCGGTCTCAGACCGTCTGTCTCAGACCAGCTGTCTCAGAGCGTCTGTCTCAGACCGTCTGTCTCAGGCCGTCTATCTCGTCCCGTCTGTCTCAGACCGTCTGCCTCAGACCGTCTGTCTCAGACCATCTGTCTCAGACCGTCTGTCTCAGACCGTCTGTCTCAGACCGTCTGTCTCAGACCGTCTGTTTCATACGGTCTATCTCAGCCCGTCGGCATCAGACCGTCTGTCTCAGTCCGTATGTCTCAGATCCTCTGTCTCGGACCGTCTGCCTCGGACCGTCTGTCTCGGACCGTCTGTCTCGGACCGTCGGTCTCGTACCGTCTGTCTCGGACCGTCTGTCTCCGACTGTCTGTCTCGGACCGTCTGTCTCAGACCGCCTGTCTCAGGCAGTCTGTCTCAGGCCGTCCGTTTCATTCCGTCGGTCTCAGACCGTGTGTCTCAGACCGTCTATCTCGTCCCATCTGTCTCAGACCGTCTGTCTCAGACCGTCTGTCTCAGAACGTCTATCTCGTCCCGTCTGTCTCAGAACTTCCGTCTGAGACCGTCTGTCTCACACCGCCTGTCTCAGACCGTCTGTCTCAGACCGTCTGTCTCAGACCGTTTGACTCAGACCGTCTGTCTCAGATCGTCTGTCTCAGACCGTCTGTCTCAGACCGTCTGTCTCAGACCGTCTGTCTCTAACCGTCTGTCTCAGACCGTCTGTTTCATACGGTCTATCTCAGCCCGTCGGCATCAGACCGTCTGTCTCAGTCCGTATGTCTCAGACCAGCTGTCTGAGACCGTCTGTCTCAGGCCGTCCGTTTCATTCCGTCGGTCTCAGACCGTGTGTCTCAGACCGTCTATCTCGTCCCATCTGTCTCAGACCGTCTGTCTCAGAACGTCTATCTCGTCCCGTCGGTCTCAGACCGTCTGTCTCAGACCGTCTGTCTCAGAACGTCTATCTCGTCCCGTCGGTCTCAGACCGTCTGCCTCAGACCGTCTGTCTCAGACCGTCTGTCTCAGACCGTCTGTCTCAGACCGTCTGTCTCAGACCGTCTGTCTCAGACCGTCTGTCTGAGACCGTCTGTCTCAGACCGTCTGTCTCACACCGTCTGTCTCAGACCGTCTGTCTCAGACCGTCTGTCTCAGACCGTCTGTCTCAGACCGTCTGTCTCAGACCGTCTGTCTCAGACCGTCTGTCTCAGACCGTCTGTCTCAGACCGTCTGTCCCAGACCGTCTGTCTCAGACCGTCTGTCGTAGACCGTCTGTCTCAGACCGTCTGTCTCAGACCGTCTGTCTCAGGCCGTCCGTTTCATTCCGTCGGTTTCAGACCGTCTGTCTCAGACCGTCTGTCTCAGACCGTCTGTCTCAGACCGTCTGTCTCAGACCGTCTGTCTCACACCGTCTGTCTCAGACCGTCTGTCTCAGACCGTCTGTCTCAGACCGTCTGTCTCAGACCGTCTGTCTCAGACCGTCTGTCTCAGACCGTGTGTCTCAGACCGTCTGTCTCAGGCCGTCTGTCTCAGTCCGTATGTCTCAGATCCTCTGTCTCGGACCGTCTGTCTCGGACCGTCTGTCTCGGACCGTCTGTCTCGGACCGTGTGTCTCGGACCGCCTGTCTCAGACCGCCTGTCTCAGACCGTCTGTCTCAGGCCGTCTGCTTCATACCGTCTGTCGCAGACCGTCTATCTCGTCCTGTCTGTCTCAGACCAGCTGTCTCAGACCGTCTGTCACAGACCGTCTATCTCGTCCCGTCTCTCTCAGAACTTCCGTCTCAGACCGTCTGCCTCAGACCGTCTCTCTCAGACCGTCTGTCTGAGACCGTCTGTCTCACACCGTCTGTCTCACACCGTCTGTCTCAGACCGTCTGTCTTAGACCGTCTGTCTCATACCGTCTGTCTCAGACCGTCTGTCTCAGACTGTCTGTCTCAGACCGTCTGTCTCAGAACGTCTATCTCGTCCCGTCGGTCTCAGGCCGTCGGTCTCAGGCCGTCTGTCTCAGACCAGCTGTCTCAGACCGTCTGTCTCAGACCGTCTGTTTCATACCGTCTGTCTCACACCGTCTGTCTCGGACCGTCTGCCTCAGACCGTCTGTCTCAGACCGTCTGTCTCAGGCCGTCTGCCTCAGACCAGCTGTCTCAGACCGTCTGTCTCAGACCGTCTGTCTCAGACCGTCTGTCTCAGACCGTCTGTCTCAGACCGTCTGTCTCAGACCGTCTGTCTCAGGCCGTCTGTCTCAGACCGTCTGTCTCAGACCGTCTGTCTCAGACCGTCTGTCTCAGGCCGTCCGTTTCATTCCGTCGGTCTCAGACCGTCTGTCTCAGACCGTCTGTCTCTGACCGTCTGTCTCAGACCGTCTGTCTCACACCGTCTGTCTCAGGCCGTCTGCCTCAGACCGTCTGTCCCAGACTGTCTATCTCGTCCCGTCGGTCTCAGACCGTCTGTCTCAGAACGTCAATCTCGTCCCGTCGGTCTCAGACCGTCTGTCTCAGACCAGCTGTCTGAGACCGTCTGTCTTAGACCGTCTGTCACAGACCGTCTGTCTCAGACCGTCTGTCTCATACCGTCTGTCTCAGACCGTCTGTCACAGACCGTCTGTCTCAGACCGTCTATCTCGTCCCGTCGGTCTCAGACCAGCTGTCTCAGACCGTCTGTCTCAGACCGTCTGTTTCATACCGTCTGTCTCACACCGTCTGTCTCAGACCGTCTGTCTTAGACCGTCTGTCTTGGACCGTCTGTCTCGGATCGTCTGTCTCGGACCGTCTGTCACAGACCGTCTGTCTCAGACCGTCTATCTCGTCCCGTCGGTCTCAGACCAGCTGTCTCAGACCGTCTGTCTCAGACCAGCTGTCTGAGACCGTCTGTCTTAGACCGTCTGTCACAGACCGTCTGTCTCATACCGTCTGTCTCAGACCGTCTGTCACAGACCGTCTGTCTCAGACCGTCTATCTCGTCCCGTCGGTCTCAGACCAGCTGTCTCAGACCGTCTGTCTCAGACCGTCTGTTTCATACCGTCTGTCTCACACCGTCTGTCTCAGACCGTCTGTCTTAGACCGTCAGTCTTGGACCGTCTGTCTCGGATCGTCTGTCTCGGACCGTCTGTCTCGGACCGTCTGTCTCGGACCGTCTGTCTCGGACCGTCGGTCTCGGACCGTCTGTCTCAGACCGCCTGTATCAGACCGTCTGTCTCAGGCCGTCTGCTTCATACCGTCTGTCTCAGACCGTCTATCTCGTCCCGTCGGTCTCAGACCGTCTGTCTCAGACCAGCTGTCTCAGACCGTCTGTCTCAGACCGTCGGTCTCAGACCGTCTGTCTCAGACCGTCTGTTTCAGACCGTCTGTCTCAGACCGTCTGTCTCAGGCCGTCTGCCTCAGACCGTCTGTCCCAGACCGTCTATCTCGTCCCGTCTGTCTCAGACCGTCTGTCTCAGAACGTCTATCTCGTCCCGTCGGTCTCAGACCGTCTGTCTCAGACCAGCTGTCTCAGACCGTCTGTCTCAGACCGTCTGTTTCATACCGTCTGTCTCACACCGTCTGTCTCAGACCGTCTATATTAGACCGTCTGTCTCAGGCCGTCCGTTTCATGCCGTCGGTCTCAGACCGTCTGTCTCACACCGTCTGTCTCAGACCGTCTGTCTCAGACCGTCTGTCTCAGACCGTCTGTCTCAGACCGTCTGTCTCAGGCCGTCTGCTTCATACCGTCTGTCTCAGACCGTCTATCTCGTCCCGTCGGTCTTAGACCGTCTGTCTCAGACCAGCTGTCTCAGACCGTCTGTCTCAGACCGTCTATCTCGTCCCGTCTGTCTCAGAACTTCCGTCTCAGACCGTCTGCCTCAGACCGTCTGTCTCAGACCATCTGTCTCAGACCGTCTGTCTCAGACCATCTGTCTCAGACCGTCTGTCTCAGACCGTCTGTCTCTAACCGTCTGTCTCAGACCGTCTGTTTCATACCGTCTGTCTCACACCGTCTGTCTCAGACCGTCTGTCTCAGGCCGTCTGCTTCATACCGTCTGTCTCAGACCGTCTATCTCGTCCCTCGGTCTTAGACCGTCTGTCTCAGACCAGCTGTCTCAGACCGTCCGTCTGAGACCGTCTATCTCGTCCCCTCTGTCTCAGAACTTCCGTCTCAGACCGTCTGCCTCAGACCGTCTGTCCCAGACCGTCTATCTCGTCCCGTCTGTCTCAGACCGTCTGTCTCAGACCGTCTGTCTCAGACCGTCTATCTCGTCCCGTCTGTCTCAGAACTTCCGTCTGAGACCGTCTGTCTCACACCGTCTGTCTCAGACCGTCTGTCTCAGACCGTCTGTCTCAGACCGTTTGACTCAGACCGTCTGACTCAGGCCGTCTGTCTCCGACTGTCTGTCTCGGACCGTCTGTCTCAGACCGTCTGTCTCTAACCGTCTGTCTCAAACCGTCTGTTTCATACGGTCTATCTCAGCCCGTCGGCATCAGACCGTCTGTCTCAGTCCGTATGTCTCAGACCAGCTGTCTGAGACCGTCTGTCTCAGGCCGTCCGTTTCATTCCGTCGGTCTCAGACCGTGTGTCTCAGACCGTCTATCTCGTCCCATCTGTCTCAGACCGTCTGTCTCAGAACGTCTATCTCGTCCCGTCGGTCTCAGACCGTCTGTCTCAGACCAGCTGTCACAGACCGTCTGTCTCAGACCGTCTGTTTCATACCGTCTGTCTCACACCGTCTGTCTCAGACCGTCTGTCTCAGACCGTCTGTCTCAGACCGTCTGTCTCAGAACGTCTATCTCGTCCCGTCGGTCTCAGACCGTCTGTCTCAGACCGTCTGTCTCAGACCGTCTGCCTCAGACCGTCTGTCTCAGACCGTCTGCCTCAGACCGTCTGTCTCAGACCATCTGTCTCAGACCGTCTGTCTCAGACCATCTGTCTCAGACCGTCTGTCTCAGACCGTCTGTCTCAGACCGTCTGTTTCATACGGTCTATCTCAGCCCGTCGGCATCAGACCGTCTGTCTCAGTCCGTATGTCTCAGATCCTCTGTCTCGGACCGTCTGCCTCGGACCGTCTGTCTCGGACCGTCTGTCTCGGACCGTCGGTCTCGGACCGTCTGTCTCGGACCGTCTGTCTCCGACTGTCTGTCTCGGACCGTCTGTCTCAGACCGCCTGCCTCAGGCCGTCTGTCTCAGGCCGCCTGCTTCATACCGTCTGTCTCAGACCGTCTATCTCGTCCCTCGGTCTTAGACCGTCTGTCTCAGACCAGCTGTCTCAGACCGTCCGTCTGAGACCGTCTATCTCGTCCCCTCTGTCTCAGAACTTCCGTCTCAGACCGTCTGCCTCAGACCGTCTGTCCCAGACCGTCTATCTCGTTCCGTCTGTCTTAGACCGTCTGTCTCAGAACGTCTATCTCGTGCCGTCGGTCTCAGACCGTCTGTCTCAGACCAGCTGTCTCAGACCGTCTGTCTCAGACCGTCTGTTTCATACCGTCTCTCTCACACCGTCTGTCTCAGACCGTCTGTCTTAGACCGTCTGTCTCAGACCGTCTGTCTCAGACCGTCTGTCTCAGACCGTCTGTCTCAGACCGTCTATCTCGTACCGCCGGTCTTAGACCGTCTGTCTCAGACCAGCTGTCTCAAACCGTCTGTCTCAGACCGTCTATCTCGTCCCGTCTGTCTCAGAACTTCCGTCTGAGACCGTCTGTCTCACACCGTCTGTCTCAGACCGTCTGTCTCAGACCGTCTGTCTCAGACCGTCTGTCTCAGACCGTTTGACTCAGACCGTCTGTCTCAGATCGTCTGTCTCAGACCGTCTGTCTCAGACCGTCTGTCTCAGACCGTCTGTCTCAGACCGTCTGTCTCTAACCGTCTGTCTCAGACCGTCTGTTTCATACGGTCTATCTCAGCCCGTCGGCATCAGACAGTCTGTCTCAGTCCGTATGTCTCAGACCAGCTGTCTGAGACCGTCTGTCTCAGGCCGTCCGTTTCATTCCGTCGGTCTCACACCGTGTGTCTCAGACCGTCTATCTCGTCCCATCTGTCTCAGACCGTCTGTCTCAGAACGTCTATCTCGTCCCGTCGGTCTCAGACCGTCTGTCTCAGACCAGCTGTCACAGACCGTCTGTCTCAGACCGTCTGTTTCATACCGTCTGTCTCACACCGTCTGTCTCAGACCGTCTGTCTCAGACCGTCTGTCTCAGACCGTCTGTCTCAGACCGTCTGTCTCAGAACGTCTATCTCGTCCCGTCGGTCTCAGACCGTCTGCCTCAGACCGTCTGTCTCAGACCGTCTGTCTCAGACCGTCTGTCTCAGACCATCTGTCTCAGACCGTCTGTCTCAGACCGTCTGTCTCAGACCGTCTGTCTCAGACCGTCTGTCCCAGACCGTCTATCTCGTTCCGTCTGTCTTAGACCGTCTGTCTCAGAACGTCTATCTCGTGCCGTCGGTCTCAGACCGTCTGTCTCAGACCAGCTGTCTCAGACCGTCTGTCTCAGACCGTCTGTTTCATACCGTCTCTCTCACACCGTCTGTCTCAGACCGTCTGTCTTAGACCGTCTGTCTCAGACCGTCTGTCTCAGACCGTCTGTCTCAGACCGTCTGTCTCAGACCGTCTGTCTCAGACCGTCAGTCTCAGACCGTCTGTCTCAGACCGTCTGTCTCAGACCGTCTGTCTCAGACCGTCTGTCTCAGACCGTCTGTCTCAGACCGTCTGTCTCAGACCGTCTGTCTCAGACCGTCTGTCTCAGACCGTCTGTCTCAGACCGTCTGTCTCAGACCGTCTGTCTCAGACCGTCTGTCTCAGGCCGTCCGTTTCATTCCGTCTGTCTCAGACCGTCTGTCTCAGACCGTCTGTCTCACACCGTCTGTCTCAGACCGTCTGTCTCAGACCGTCTGTCTCAGACCGTCTGTCTCAGACCGTGTGTCTCAGACCGTCTGTCTCAGGCCGTCTGTCTCAGTCCGTATGTCTCAGATCCTCTGTCTCGGACCGTCTGTCTCGGACCGTCTGTCTCGGACCGTCTGTCTCGGACCGTCTGTCTCGGACCGTCTGTCTCGGACCGTGTGTCTCGGACCGCCTGTCTCAGACCGCCTGTCTCAGACCGTCTGTCTCAGGCCGTCTGCTTCATACCGTCTGTCTCAGACCGTCTATCTCGTCCCGTCTGTCTCAGACCAGCTGTCTCAGACCGTCTGTCTCAGACCGTCTATCTCGTCCCGTCTGTCTCAGAACTTCCGTCTCAGACCGTCTGCCTCAGACCGTCTGTCTCAGACCGTCTGTCTGAGACCGTCTGTCTCAGACCGTCTGTCTGAGACCGTCTGTCTCACACCGTCTGTCTCACACCGTCTGTCTCAGACCGTCTGTCTCAGACCGTCTATCTCGTCCCGTCTGTCTCAGAACTTCCGTCTCAGACCGTCTGCCTCAGACCGTCTGTCTCAGACCGTCTGTCTGAGACCGTCTGTCTCAGACCGTCTGTCTGAGACCGTCTGTCTCACACCGTCTGTCTCACACCGTCTGTCTCAGACCGTCTGTCTTAGACCGTCTGTCTCATACCGTCTGTCTCAGACCGTCTGTCTCAGACTGTCTGTCTCAGACCGTCTGTCTCAGAACGTCTATCTCGTCCCGTCGGTCTCAGGCCGTCTGTCTCAGACCAGCTGTCTCAGACCGTCTGTCTCAGACCGTCTGTTTCATACCGTCTGTCTCACATCGTCTGTCTCGGACCGTCTGCCTCAGACCGTCTGTCTCAGACCATCTGTCTCAGGCCGTCTGCCTCAGACCAGCTGTCTCAGACCGTCTGTCTCGGACCGTCTGTCTCGGACCGTCTGTCTCGGACCGTGTGTCTCGGACCGCCTGTCTCAGACCGCCTGTCTCAGACCGTCTGTCTCAGGCCGTCTGCTTCATACCGTCTGTCTCAGACCGTCTATCTCGTCCCGTCTGTCTCAGACCAGCTGTCTCAGACCGTCTGTCTCAGACCGTCTATCTCGTCCCGTCTGTCTCAGAACTTCCGTCTCAGACCGTCTGCCTCAGACCGTCTGTCTCAGACCGTCTGTCTCAGACCGTCTGTCTCAGGCCGTCTGTCTCAGACCGTCTGTCTCAGACCGCCTGTCTCAGACCGTCTGTCTCAGGCCGTCTGCTTCATACCGTCTGTCTCAGA